>CAXKWD010000006.1:61509924-62109924 GCA_964059195.1 Ectobius pallidus | reverse complement strand
GGCTGAGTGCATCTCGTTCATGACCTCAGTACCTCAGAAAAATTCTAGGAGGTACCAGTGTCGAACCCAGACCTGTGTATCAGTACTCAGCAACGAGACCGAGCAGGAGTTTCTTATTTTTTTATTTATTCTCACGACTATTACTTCTGAAATTTTTGTTAACTAAGACATACTTTTGAACGATATGAAGTCACAATAAGTATGTGAGATTGCCCCGTTGCCGGTCAGGCCTCGTTACCGGTCAACAAGTAGTTACACATTAAGACGCTAGATAGCAGCAGAAAACAGTTATAAAGTGGTAGGCAGTGTTGTTCAAGAAGATTAGCTTAAATTGTAATTTAATTTACAGGAAGGCGTACCTGATGTAGATTTTTTCAGTGGTGTTAGGAGTTAACACGTTTCTAGTTTTTTCTTCTTCATTCCACAACTTTTGATGGAGGATGCGTATCATTTTTTATTTATCAATGACGTTTATCAATTTAAGATAAATTCTTCACCTTCCCCGAAACGCTTTAACTCTTTTGATATCCTGTTAATATTGCAATAATCGCCTTTATTTTCCCAGGAATGGAGTTTCTATAAGATGGTTATATTTCAACATCATAGTTTGTTAGTTGCTACAAAGTTGCAATTTAAAGATTTTATTTTCAATTACCGCTTACAACGTATCGTTACAAGAGCTAAAGTGTCTTCAGATCTTGTCAGATAATTTCCTAGCAAATTAGATCCCAGGACCATTCAAAGTTAGCCGACTCATTTCATTATTATCTATGAAGACTATCACGGAAAGTAACAAGCCATAGCAAACAACACAATCTTACGTCATTAAGACGCAGTGCAGATCAGTAGAGCGATAGGACTAGACAGAATAATAACCACATAGGCCTAATATGGGGAGATGTTAAGTATGAAATTTACCTCCTGTAGAAACAAACTTTATAGGACAAGATGTAGATATGTATACATGAATCCAGGGAATGTTGTTTCTGTTAAGCATTTTCTCTCTCTCTCTCTCTCTCTCTCTCTCTCTCTCTCTCTCTCTCCCTCTCCCTCTCTCCCTCTCTCTCCCTCTTTCTCTCTCTCTCTCTCTCTCTCTCTCTCTCTCTCCCTCTCTCCCTCTCTCCCTCTCTCCCTCTCTCCCTCTCTCCCTCTCTCTCTCTCTCTCTCTCTCTCTCTCTCGAATCCTGTGCCCCCTTGTTGGGGCGTAGGTTTCTGTACCTATGTGAATTTTTTGTTATGCTTATTTTCCTAGAGAGGGCAGAGGGACAGGTGGTAAGTCCATCGCCCCTTAACCCCCCTCCGGAAACTAAGGTATTACTTGGACGTGAAAGGGCCAAGAAATTTTGTCCAGAGGCTCTAATTTAGGCTTGGAGTTCTTTTACGTGCCGTAAATCTACGACACGGGCCCCCCAGCTTAAAGTCCCTCCCGGAAGACTCCGTGCCCAGGATTTTTACGTCCTGATAAACCCATCGACTGCGGCCGGGTTTGATCCCGCGACCTTTGTTAAACATTACACAATAATATTTTAGGATAAAAATTCCACTAAGACCAGGATTCGAACTCTATTTTGATCTATAACCCTATAACCCTCATTTCGGATTAATGTATATTAGCTTTGATGTATCTTATACGATGGAAGGCGTATAACTGATGTAGATTTATTCCTTCGGTAGAAACAAAGAAAGAATTCCATTACCATATTTGTCCCATTCCAGTAATTTTCACAGAAAAAAGTCCCTATTCCTAAACCGTGCTTTTTAATTATATTTTATAATTAAATATATTATTGATATATTATAAATATATTATAGCCTACACTTATAAATAGTTTTAAAAAGTCGAAATCGTGAATAATTCGAACTTTTAGCATGGTTCCTTGACAGCCCTATACAAAGTTTAAACTTTTCTAAATCGAAATTGTGATTAATTATAATTTTTGCTGGTCCCTTCAGCTTCGAATTTTCCAAGTTCTACTGTAATTAAACATGAAGATTATTATGTGGACCACATAATCTTCAACATAAGGCAACGTCGAAGCGAAAGTTGTTTAGGTCCATAGTATATTTGTTGTTATACACCTGACAGATGTCATTGCCACCTAGAAGAGCTACCTGGTAGTGCGCGGCTGCCATTCTGCGGAAACTTTCAACCTAATTATACCATTAACCACGAACACAATCACAAAATGAAATATATATTTATATTTATTTCATCTATTGTTCCCTTGAATGTGCATAGTTATATCCCTTCCAATGTCTTTATACTAGGCGTGTTTTTGTGTGTGTAAGGAAGTAAAAGTAGTATTAGGATTTTATTTTTTAACATTAATCTTAGGACAAAATAAATTACATTATACATGAAACTAGGCATACAATGTTGAAACCTAATGTATTCAACGACCTTGCAATGTTATAACTTCTTTCAAATCGTACAAGACTTCTTCATCACGAAGGTGGGAACTATTTTCTCACAAAATTGGCAAGGGCGAGGGTGATTACGAGAAACTAGAGGCGTGCGTGATGGGAAAGCGGTAGAAACGCAAGGGTCGTGACTTCTGTTCACATTCGCCTGAAGGGACTGAGTTAAAACCAACACTACGCACCGAAATGATAGTCCGGTCTACATAGTTTCGATAATGACACCTCTCGATAGAGATATCAACATACCTTGGTCTCACTTGGTTTCTGTAGATTAGTGTTATCCACGATCTGAAATAAGCTAAGTTCTTCAATTAGACCATTGTAGCCTCTATCACTACTGAATGACGTGCCATCTAGATCAGTGTTAACCACGATCTGAAATAAGCTACGGTCGCTCTATTACACCATTGTAGCCTTTATCACTACTGAAAGTAGACGTTTCATCTAGATCAGTGTTAACCAAGATCTGAAATATGCTAAGTTTTCTCCATTACACCATTGTACCCTGCATCACTACTAAATGCTGACGTTCCATCTACACCAGTGGCGGTTTCTCCTATGTGCTGCAGTGCTGCAGCACACAGCTTGTTTTCTGCTCGTCGTATAATGTTATTTTCAAACGCAATATTATATTTTCTTTTGCGTAGATTTTGAACTTGGCGCGTCCACGCGAGAATTTCTTAGCTGGTAGCTTGGGAGTCAAGAGTCGGTAATGTGAATATTATCTTTTCCGCCTCGTGAATGCAGTTTGTGAACAGCGCAGCGTTCGTAGGGTGTGACGTCATGCTCGACCTTGGCTGCTTGGCGTATATGGGAGGTTTAACCTGCAAAATGCGCTGCGGCAGCAGGCAGCCGAGTGGGATTCTGAGGGAGGTTCACGTCTCGCCGGCGGCGCCATCTGACGGTAGGGGACCGTGATGTAGCGAGTAAGCAATGATTTTCATCTTCACCGCCAAATTCGAATGTGTTAAATTCAGAAAAACCCGGATTCCACAACCCCGATTAGGTATTCTGTCGCAATGGGAACACTAAGCGACTTCCTCTACCTCGATAATTATAAATACTATTTTCTCGTCTCTTATTCCATTTCGGGGAACTCTCACGCGATTTTCCCTACCCTAATTATTATTATTATTTATTTATATTATTATCATTATTATTATTATTGTTATTATTATTTTTTATTTTAATTTTTGCTATTTTCTCTTGTCACACAACTCACACAACGTTCGACGAGACAAGAGAAATTAGCAAAAAAATAATTAGGGCAGAGAAAATCGCGTGAGAGTTCCCAGAGATGGATTAAAAGACGAGCAGTTTAGATAGGCCTATTAATAATTTTTAAAAATATTTTAAGTTTGCTGTATGAAATAGTATTTGCAGCACACTTTCGTTTTGAGCCACGAGCCGCTACTGATCTACACCAGCGTTAACCACAATATGAAATAAGCTAAATTTCCTCTATTACACCATTGTAGCCTGTATCACTACTGAATGCTCACGTTCCATCTAACTTACATCAGCGTTAAGCAAGATCTGAAATAAGCTAAGTTTCCTCTATTACACCAATGTACCCTGTATCACATACATGGGCATTTACTGGTTCGCGAACCACTTGTGGTTCTTCACCTTCCCGCATAACTCACAAGATGGCATTGCGAACATTCGGTGTACGTGGTGGATTATCCCCATGTACGAGTCATAACCTTTTTGCAAACAGTGACGGGTCGCGACACAGTTCCGATTGAAAGGCGTTATGGCACATTCTAAGCCTTCGTACAATGAAATAATTGCACACGTAAAATAATAATCAAAAATACAAAATTGTTTGTATTATTTGTTTCTTGTAGTGTACATTATAAAATGAAATTAGAGTTTCCCTAAGAATGAGCAACCGCCACTGCACATATTGTCTGTTTGTCTCTCCATCTACCCGTTCTTTTCGAACTATGTGTAAGTTGAAACAAGTTTGCGGGTTGCGTTTCAATGGATAGGGGTTTGCCCATGTCTGCTGTATCACTACTGAATGCTGACGTTCCATCTACACCAGTGTTAACCACGTTCTGAAATAAACTAAGTTTTCTCTATTACACCACTGTAACCTGTATCACTACCGAATGCTGACATTCCATCTACAACAGTGTTAAGCAACCATCTAGATCAGTGTTAACCAATATCTGAAATAAGCTAAGTTTTCTCTAATACACCATTGTAGCATGTATCACTACTGAATGCTGACATTCCATCTAGATCAATGTTAACCGACATCTGAAAGTAAGCTAAGTTTTCTCTAATACACCACTGTAGCCTCCACCAGATTATTGAGTATGTTGCTAATTCATTTGCTATTTCTTAAAACTGGGTACGAGTTTCGAATATGATGTCCTATAATGCACAATATCCCACTACATACATGAACGTTGCCACCATTAAGCCGCGTTCACACCTGTGCGCCTTGCGCCTAGTTGCCGTGCCTCTCCAGTGCATCTGCGCATGCAACGGTGCAAGCTCACGCATGCACCTAGTCTCTTGCGGCTCCATTATTGTAGGCGCATACCTCTTTCTGTTCACACCTGCTAGAAGTGCGCAGATGAAATGTCCGCTTTGGATTTAGGTGCAGTAGCTGCTGCTGCTGCAGCTGTTGTTATTTTGCGACAAAGACGAAACCGTAAGAAGAAAATTCAATTGTATTGTAATCACAAAGTTGGCAATGTAGTTGACCTTTCACAAAAATATGAAAGTCAAACAGCAGTAAAATTGGTCATGGCAATCAATCTTTCATTTCCAGAATATCGTTCGAAAATGTACGCAGTAGGAACAACTCTGATCACCAGTTGGTACTATTTCGAACAGTGGCATTTTCAACGAACGAACTGCTTTCTTCCAAATATAATTTTATTTATTATTAATTACCAGGGCCCGGATTCTAATGACATGTCATCTTTTTATTGATGCTGCCTAGACATTGCCAACTTGTAGATAAATCCTAATCATGGCCTGTAGATTGTAGAAATGCATTTTTATTAGGTCATTTTTTGTCATTTCATGCAATTTTATATTTTTAGGGCATTTATTTTACTTTTAGGTCATTATTTTGTCATTTGCGTCCTTATTTTGTCATTTTTATGCATTTAATTTAAATATATGACTAGGTTACTATAATGCAACATTGTTGTAGAATCTACTTAAAAAAAAATATTTTTCTTCTCAAATGTTCCATTCAAGAACAAAGCTTTTAGACGTACGATATCCTTTCTACATTTACAGTTTTTAGAATTTTGTACAAATTAGTCTATACTTTTGTGTGCACATTAATAATTTTTGTAAATAAAATATGTGTTTTTAGGTCATTCTTTGTAATTATTAAGTCATTTTCTTTAAAATTTAGGGTCATTTTATAGGTCATTTTTTAAAACAATTTTAGGTCATCAGAATCCGGGCCCTGTTAATTACCAATAATATGAGCGTAATAATTGTCACATTTTGAATAGGTAGCTGGCAGGATTAGGGCATGTGGTCAGCATGCCGAATCCTACTGCAGTTGTTGATAGCTTACTGAACCGAAGCCGCTACTTCTTTATGAATTAGCTCCTCGGTTGGTGTCACCAGACTGAATGCACTCCGTTCCAGTTGGCCCTACCTCAGAAAAATTTGAGGAGGTACCGGGGTTCGAACCCAGACTTGCGGGTCCGTAGCCAGCAACCACTAGACTAGGGGCTAAAGAGGACTTTTGCAGAAAAACACTATTTTTAAATAGATTTTCCAATTAATACAAAAGAAAATAAATAAATGTGAATTAGTGCATTTTAAGAAAAGATGTAATGCAAATAAATTTATACAACGCACTGAAATTAATAATGTAGGCTATATATCGCCTTGTTGTTTGTCTTTGTATAGTGCAGCTATTCATTGCATGGGCAGGCGACATCAAAGGAATAAACCATTAAGTCAGTGTTTATGTTAACTGATGTAACCAAGTCGGCCTTGGCTTCTGCTTTCCAAAACAAAAGCAACGTTGTTATCATTGACCTCAGTTCTTCCCTCGGTTGAATCAATTTACACGTGTTATTGTTTATTGTAACTATCGCAGGAAATGAAACTTGAGCAGTCCAATTTCAGTCAAGGAAGTTAATTGAGTGAGCATTGAATAATTGTATCATTAAAAAGGGTAAAAAAGGTAAAGTGATCCCTATACAGGCCATGAAGGCCCAGAGGGTTCCAGGAGGTTGAGGCTCCCAGATTTTGGACATTCGGCACACGAAGGTGGTAAGGTTGTCAGCCTTACGCACCGGCCGCCTTTACCCCCAGGATTGCTCCTGGTACTCATTTCGGTTAGAGGCTGAGTCGACCCCAGGGCCATAGTGCCACCAGAAGGATTAGGCCAATTGAAAAATCTCAACGACCTCATCGGGAATCGAACCCGCGACCTTCCGGTTTGTAGCGCAGCACCTCAACCACTACGCTACGGCGGACCCCCCATTAAAAAGGGTAAATATCTCAATTGTTTATGCTATTTTTCGAGTGCCAATATAAGGAATAGTTACTTGCTTATTGGGGGGGGGGGGGAACTAGAATAACTCTGTCAAAATTATAAACAATTTTCGGTGTCATATTAGTGTCCATTATTATGTTTTATGAAGACGGCTAAACTCGTTTGTTTAAAAAGCCTAAAAAGGTCTATTCATTGAAATAATACCACTGCTCTACTCTGCTGGACTCTACGAAAGTGTGATCGGAGGCTTTTTATTTTATTTAGCACCGCTTTCGTTGTTCCCAAAGCGTATTTGTCCCTTAGAAACTGTAAGGAATCGCTCCTTTTTGTCCTGTCCTTGTAGTCCGGGGAGCTAGCCATCCACAAACACGAGCGATAATCCTCCACGAACTCAATATTCTTTTCATTAGACCACTCCGCCATAATGAAAAATCAGAGCAGAGCCTTGGAAGACGCACGACTGTTGCACGTAGCTCCCCGGTTCAAATGGGGAGCTACTTGCGCCTACGTCCACCGGCGCAAGGAGGTCCGTGCGCACAGATTCCACGCATGCCTCACCCTGCACCGTTGCATGCCCCGGCTTGCATCTCCACCTGCCAGGCGCAAGCCTCTTGTGCGCATGCAACGTTGCACAGGTGTGAACGCGGCTTTAGCTCAATTAATTAATTGGCCTATGCGTTAAAATCTCAATCAGTTCACAATTATTGCTCGTGCATTCACTTTATAAAACACAAGTCACCTTACATGTAAAATATATATAAATAAAAATATAATTGTAAAAACTTACAATACAAAACTTATTGTATGTTATGTCATTAATTGAACAATAATTACATAACAACAAAAATTATGTTATAAAATATTGTGATATTATATTCACCTATCTTAATATACTTAATACAATTTCATAACCTACTCCTTATGTAAGAGGATAAAATGTAGTGGGATATTCTTCTTTGTCGTTTGGGCCTACTAAGGACCACGTGGCTCGTATCTTCTCATCGCTTTCTCCTCTTCCAGTGCTCCATTCTCTGGCTGTGGGCCAGCTTTCTTTCCTCCGTCCACGTAGGTCTACAGGTCCAGGTGTTCCTCCTACTAGTCAGTGATGGAAAAACTCCCTACCGAAAGGCTTACCGGAACCGTGTTCGGTCATGTTTGTAGTGAGATATGCATGTATTATAGGACATTATATTCGAAACTTGTACCCATTTTTAAGAAATAGCAAATTAATTAGCAACATTCTCAATAATCTTAGTATTACGAATACATATTATTACAATATTGCATAAAACATATAACATAATATATAATATGTAATAGATTTTACAAATGAATGGTAACGGTAGGTGTTAAGGGAGCTATCCTTTACTGGGGCGCCGTACCATCTTAACATGCATGTTCATCCAGCTTCCTCAACATCAACTTGTGAAGAGGTGGTGTTGTAAAATACTTCAGCTGTTCTGTGAATATCTGGGTATTTTTGGTAAAATTTGACAAAACCAAGTTTACTCTTTCGGAATGTCGCAGCCAGTAAAAGCATGCAGGAACAGAATTTGTTTCACTCCCACTGCTGCATTTGGTGGGTGGAGTAAACATTTGTTAGAACTTTTCCGCTCCCTGGTTTGATGAGTAAAATAATGTAGAGAATTATGTCGGCTTTAATTTGGTAAATAAAACGTTTTTCCCTACGACGGACCGTTTTCAAGTTAAAAGAGAGAAAAAAAATGGGCCCTTTCCACCCCCTCCCCCATGAAGTGTAAGGGGTAGGGGTGGGGACTTTTAGTATGTTTACCTCCTAACTACCCCCAGCACGTTCCTGAAGAAAAAAATTCTCCCCCTCTCCATGTCCTCTACAACCCCTTTTACGGCATTCATTGACTGGACTATAAGTAATCTGAACTTGGTGCTGTACAGACACAATTGGCATGGACTATGTACATTTCTCCAGGAAGCTACATGTGGGAGAGAAAGCCTCTGGGGGATTAGGGAAATCTAAGTGATATTTTTTCTAGTTAGGTCTATGTGTTTCTATGATAATTTTTATTTTGAATCGGGGTCTATGAATACTCTTAGACATGTGAATAATAGAATATGGTTTCTATTTGTTTGAATTTTCGTATTTTTTTGGGGGGGGGTAATAATTAAAAGATCAATCTGAAACAATTAGACTAATTTATTTAGCATGAGTATTACATATGAAAATGCTTGCAGTGTGTTCCTTATAGAGGTTGTGGACAAGCACGTATTTAGAAATCAGTTTCCTAAACTTTTTACCATAAATTACTCATATCTTCCTTCCTAACTGACACAAAACAACAGTTTCTGGGAGGTCCTAAACTGAAACAATAAATTACTGACATCTTCCCTTTCTAAGTGACACAAAACAATGATTTTTTTCTAATTAATGCTTTAAAAATCTCATATTTGGGAGAGGTCCGGTCCCTCAAGACCCCCTTAAATACGTCCTTGGTTATGGAGGCCCTTAAGGTTCCAGGAGGATGTGGCTTCTAGATTTTAACACACGCTCGGCATATGAAGGCTTTTGTCAGCCTTATTATTTCTGCTAGAGGATAAATCGTCGACCCCAAAACCTTACTGCCATCAGAAGGATTAGATCAATTGAAGAATCCCAATGATCCCATCGAAGATCAAACCCGCGACCTTACGATTTTTAGCGTAGTGACTCAACTTGATGCACCACAACGTACCCCATATTATATTTATGTTTATTGAAACATTCTTATTCCAGAACGCGACTTCCCCTTGACATGAATGGCTGTGGGTGGTCAGGGAAGGGACAATCCACTAGTGTTAATAATGAGCATCACACACACACACAAACACATGCATACACACGGCAGGAAGTGTGTTTGTAGGTTAGGCGTCGGTTGCTGCTTGGCTTCGATTCCCCAGCAAGTCAGTCAGTCGTGTCACACTTTTACTGCACTTGGTTGCATGCGAGTCATCTCTCAGCTGCTACGGCCGGCATCACTGTTCGTCACATCGCCATGACGGATTGTCAGAAAATTCAGACATTTGTCACTTTCCCCCTATACTACTAAACAAATGAATCTTATTCATTTCATCTCAGTGAGGCTGCATTATAAGTGAGGTATGCTTATGCAAGAAATGTCGAATTATAGTAACTGTTTTAAGACGTACAAAATCTTATCTTATTTTTAGGAGATAATACTACTTAGTATATTAAGATATTTATTTATATTTCATGGGCATCTGTTAGTTTTCCGACTAAGAAATCAACTCAAATGTAAAGGTGGTTATGTAGTAGATTCCCGCTAATCCGAACTAGATGGGACCGGACCCGTACCCGGATTAGACGGAATTTGCCTCAAAATGCACGTTCTATACTGCAATACAAGTTTTATATGAATAAAACTATAAAATCGATGTTAGTTTGTAATGTTATATAGGCAGTATATAGCTAGCCTATATATAACTTTTCCTACAACTTAATTGTAACTGCTGTATACTCAAACCTAAGTTTTTAACCTACGAATTGATGTAGACATAAAATAAAAAATCCTATTTACGATTAAAATCCAAATCCAGATTAACCGGTTGTCCGGACGAGCGGGTTCCGGATTAGCGGGACTCTACTGTACATACTTATGAATAACAAGCATAGCCTAATGATTTTCTGATTTCAAATAATCAACGAAGTTATAATGCGTAGCTCACTGTGTACAATTAAATGTAAAACAATTTCTTTTGTGTTGCATTTATGTTCCGCACATAATAAAGTTGTTATATAAATACAATTATATACAGCACACACAATATAGCCTACGCACAATAAATACAAGCAGATGAATAATAAGAAAAAATACAGATTAAATCAATTCTAGTAACCGGTAATACAAACCATAACTGGAATACAACCACAATTTATTATATTAATTTAATTGGTTAATTTTATTATTTGGCCTCTGAGTGAGCACTGATCGTGATCGTGATGCAAATAATAATAATAATAATAATAATAATAATAATAATAATAATAATAATAATAATAATAATAGTAATAATAATAATAATTATTATTATTATTAATATTATTATTATCATAATCATTATCATTATTATTTATACGTCATACTCGTAAGTGTTAATATTCCACCGACCGCCTCCAAGGCCACATGATAATGTTGCTGACTATTATACGGTTATCGAACCGGTACTTTCTTGAATTTTTCTGAGAAACAGAAATATAAACTGCAGGACCACATTATCGTATTTCTTTTCCGATTCCCTCCTTCCCTCTTCCCATACCATTTACTAGTAGCCTACAGAAACTTTACTGTTAGGGAACTCATGCACACTTCAGCTAAATTCAAGCCTTTATTCAGTTCATTCAGATTTTGATTTTACAGTGGAGAGAAAAAAATAGTATAATTCTTCCAGGCGAGTCTATATTACACAGTTAAACAAGTAGCATTTTTCAAGTACTGTGCACTAAAATCACATTAAGTAGAAAGCAAATTTTCTGCTTATAAGAATATTTTTGCTGATCTGCTGTTACCTGCGAAAATTTAGAGAAGTACGTATATTGTAATTTGCAGTAATAAGAATGAAAGGAATATAAGCCTACATTCTTCAAAATACGAAGGAAGTTTACTGGTACAGAATGCAGAGCTATCTTCAGTTTATGCATATTTTCTATTTTAGTGGAAGTTTTTAAATGTTTTGAGCATATTTGCATGCACATTATCACGATTTTTACTGCACATAAATCTGAATTCTATTGATACAATTAATAGTAGTAATATTAATAGATTTCAATCATATACCATTTTGAGGTCAAGTCTAAGTATATGCTTGTACATCTGAGCTGGTTAAAAATGACGTAGCCTACATGCGACAGTGCTTTCACTATCGCATAGCAAGCCGATGTAATTTGACAACCTACAAAAAACAACTTCTTGCATTGTGTATCGTCTGGTTATTCCTTGGTTAATTTTCTTTCATCCTAATTCCGATCCGACAAACACAGGACACAGTTCTAAGAAATAACTCTTTTTTCCTAAAATGACTTAGGCCTAGATGTTTTCATCTCTGCTATTAATTCTTCGTATTATTATACATTATTATTATTATTATGTAAGACCATAAAGTGACATGTAATAGCAATTTACTGTAACAGGCTGTCGACAGATGTACACTCACATAATCGGGAAGTCGTGTTTCTCAGAAAAATGACTGTACATCTAAAATACCTCCTTCATTTTAATTTTATAATTGTCATATTTGTATTAAAGATAGCAATGATTAATATATTCCAAACAAATCCTAAATTTCAGTATGACCTAATCATATTAACAATTGTTAAACTTTGGTAGTCTGAGAGGTCCTTATAGGAATTTTAATTTACTGTATATGAAGTAATGAGTATCGGTATTAAGGTAAATGATAAAGCGTTCCCTGTATGGGCCATGGAGACCCGTAGGGTTTCCGGGAGACTAAGGACTCCCAGATTGTGACATACGACACATGGAAAGAAAGAAAGAAAGAAAGAAAGAAAGAAAGAAAGAAAGAAAGAAAAATTCAGCCCTACGCACCAGCCATTATTTTACCCCCAGGGATACTCCTGGTACTCATTTATGTTAGATGCTGAGTCGACCCCAGGGCCATAGTACCACCAGAAGGATTAGATACTTGAAAAATCTCAACGACCTCATCGGGAATCGAACCCGCGACCTTCCGGTGTGTAGCGCAGTACCTTAATCACTACACCGGTACTAAGAGGAATTAATAATTGCACATAGTAATAAAGAATGTTGAACTGAGACTATTACAATTCAGCTTTTTGTAAGCCAAAATTTTACTTACTTGTTGTTAGATCTCAAACATTTATTTTACTTTCCAAAAGATTCAGTACAGGACAAGCGGCATTTTTTCTTCATTTTGAGAAAGTGGTGCTATCTTTTAGAGCATAACATTTACTTTCGGTGACTGTATTTACACAGGGGAAAAACTGTTCAGAGATACTGGCGGAGAAAGAATCGGTATACAGAGGAACAACTTGTCAAGCAAACAAGGCGAAAACTTGATAAGTCCATAACAAATTAAAGTAAACATGGTAAACTTGATTTTTCTTCATTTTATACGTTTGTAATAATGCGTTGGCAGTCAGTCGTTGTTCTCAATACTGTCAAGCTAGACGTTTAGTCTTGCTCTGTGTTTTCAACGTTAATTATTTTAAAGTGCATAATATTCAGTTAAAGTGTTGTGATAAGAGTATCATTTTATTCCTAAATGCATGGTTAAAATTATATTATTTATATTTTTAATATAATAAGCTGTTACCATAAGGATGATAAAAACTACGCACTAGGTGTTTGTATGGAAGAACGTGATATGTCCACGACTTAATTTTTTTTCATTTGAAAATTCCTGTAATTCCTTATTTTTCTCATTTAAAAACAATTTTGTTATTTTTAATAATAAACATGTGATCCCAAATATATTTGAAATAACACATTACTGTACATGTATTGCATAAACAACACAATCCTTTATGTAATATTACTTTGTCTTGAAAGTTTAAAATTCATCTCCTGAACACTTTTAGTATTGACGTTTGTCTTGTTCTTTACTTCGACCCTTTAATTTTAATTAACTTTGTTATTATTATTATTATTATTATTATTATTATTATCGTCATCATCACCACAGGCAACAAATTCGGGGGTACTTTGCATTTTCAGCACCCCCCCCCCAAAGTAATTACCGGGGAATGCCGAGCACCGCCAATAATATTTATATGCTACATGCTTCCCATAATTCGCAGAAAGGCCACAATTCTTTGTTAAGATTTTATTAATCCTCAAGAAACGTGGTAGTGTTGTTAATAATGCAATAATTATTGAAAAAACAGATCATGAACAGTGTGTTTATGTTTATCAATAAAATTAATATTATGTTGTTTGTTATAATGAAGAAGGACTTTTAACATAAAATATATTAAACTTGAATGTGACTTTCGTTTTCTGAGGGAGCACTCCCAATAAATTTTACAAGGCAGCGGCTATGATCAGGCCTATTACTACTGTTATTTTATAAGCAATAAGAGAAATATATTCAAAACATCTGTATTTGGGTATAAAAGGTTTAAAGTTCAAATTGAACAAGAATCAATATTTAAACGAAAAACATGTGAGATTAAATCAACTTACAGTACAACTTTGATAGCATGAAATATTGAAAAGCGTAAGTGAAGCGTTTTTCGAAGGTAGGCGTCTAGTTACCCATAAGCTTATTCTGAGTGTGGCTGGATAATCTATTTGAACTTGGAATGGTACGCATGATAAGAAAATAGATAACGATGGATAATGACTAATGATGACGAAGATGGCATATGCCAATTTTAAAAAAAGATGAGGATAACATAATTTTTCGTATTCACAGTAATGCGTTTTAATGTTTCATACAGTATAATGTCAGGTGTTGTGCATCAAGAATGCATAATAAATCCTCCAAATGAGTAATGCCACTGCAAGTTATAAATATATTAAACCGGAAAAGCAAGGGCTTAAGTGCAATTTTTTTTTTGCTGCTAAGTTAAATGGGTAGTTTATAACGATTATAATAATATAATTTCTCTCGTATTCGTTCGTATTTGAATTTAAAAAATCTAATATTTACTTACTAATTCAATGGCAATAGATAATTCCTCAGCATGCTGAAGGAATATTATCTATTTTATGGAACCCGAAGGTTCATTGCCGCGCTTACCTGACCCTGCCATTCAACCCTATTCTGTGCTAACTCTATCCAATCATCCCTCGCATCTCCTACTTCCCTTAAATCTATCCTAATATTGTCCTCCCACCTACGTTCAGTCTTCCACGTGGTTAATAATATAATATAAATTATTCTAATATATAATATATTTTCTTATTTGAAAAGTAGTAGGTTTATATACAAGGTTTTTTTAAACGTACAAACGTACTGTATGCTTACTTGTAAATCAGAAATGACTCTAAAAATATAAAGCAAATATGTCTCACTCCAACACTGTTAGAGTGAAGTAGTCATACAGAATTATTTTGTTTACATTAACGCAAGGCTTTTACAATATGCAACAAAACACGTTTATGCATTCATCCCCTGCATTGAATCAATATTTTTTATATGTAAAGGAGCAGATACTCATCAATAAGGACCACGACTAAATGTCGTAAGTCGTAAAATTAGAAATCTAGTGAAATAAAGTCTGGGTATCAATCAAAACACTGCCTGCTACTCTTGAAAGAGGGGAAAAAACTACGAGAGTCAGGAAAATGAAATAATGTGTTATACTGTACTGAGAGAAATGTACGCTTGCATTAGGATTCAGCATGGCAGCCAACAATGAACGGAAGTTGGCAATTTGGTTGGCGTGTTATAACTTCACAGGGTTCTCTACTGCATGGAGGAACGGCAGAATTAAACATAATACAAAACTACCCTAAAAGAAAGCAAAGCATGTGTTCATTCATAGCTGCAAGCTTCAGTTATGATTATGTGGAAGTAGGTACTGTGCCGCTTGCGGTTAAACCAGTGTATACGGCATGTCATAATATATTCTCAGCCAAGTAGGCTTAAGGAAAGGTATTGCAATTGTTAAAATATGAGATTTAGGGTAATCCATTATTTCACGACACAATGCTTCCCATTTCGAACATTTTCATCTATAACTTATTCCATGCAAAAATATGTTGAATATTGCTGAGAAGGCCTACAATTTCTAGATATAATATTTGCACAGAAACTAAAATTTAGTTTAGGTAGTTTATCTTTCATACACCTTCTAATTTCTATTTAAGCTAACAATATGGGTTTTTAATACATCCAGAAAAAAATCTTTACAATATTTATTATAAAATAGAAACAATTCTGGTTTACATAATTTAAGTCTGGGGCATACTTAAAAACACTTTGATTGACTGAAAACTGTAGCGCAAAGGAGTATCAAGTTAATTAGGTGAATTGAACAAAGGCTCATTCAGTGTTAACAGAACTTGCAACCCATACAATGTATACGAATAATGCGTAATTGTATGCCCGAAATTCACATAAGTCAGGTGAAAAATGCACAAGCTGATAAATTCCATGGGCATGGCACATGTTAGGCTACATCCATCAATTTGCGTTATTTCCTTATTTCAATCATAATGTTTATTTAAACCTTCAGATTATAAAGGTAATTTAAAGCTCGAATAAACAACACTTTCACAAAACTTAAACTCATGGCTGCTGTAATAAATGTCAATTGGTAAAATAATTATATAATCGTTAAAAATGGAACAGTATTCTACACTTACATAACAAAGGTTTAAAACAACAACAATCGCAAAAAGCATGTGTGCAACAGCTCTCTAAAAAATTTAGAAGCAACCGGTAACCATACACACATACACACACATAAGCTCATAGACACGCACACATACAAAGGACAAAGAATAAATATTTTACATTGATAGTTTATTGCATTGATGTTATTGACGGCAGGGCCTCGAGGAAACGAACATAGGTGGACACCGCCCCCTCACTATTTTTAGAGGGAACGTAGCACCCTTATTAGGTCATTTTACTTGTTAATGTAAATAGACATAATGAAATGAAAACTTTAAAGACTCTCAATGTTACAAATCAATATTATATCTATGTTAAGTTAAAAATTAGATAAAATTATATGGAAGAGACAGTGGTGCTTCCAGCGCGTGAAATTAGCAACAGACCTATATGGTTGGTTAGTGCCTGGCGACCCTTAAAATAAAAAAATAAAAATCCCGATGCTGTAGAAACGTAATATAGTAGATTAATTTATTAGGCCAAAGAAAACCCCGTCATTTCAGATGAAACAAAATATGGAATCAGAAGGGAACTAAATTTGAAAGTCCATATCACCTACAATTAATATTTCGAGTAAGCCTATAAGTATCGTTGACGATAAACAGTTCTTAAACAGATATACTTTGGTCTATTTCACTCTCATTTATCATATGAAACTCATATTTGGGGAAACACCTCTCATGCTGAAAAGGTATTTATGTTGCAGAAGAAAGCTATCAGAATTTTAAATGGGGATTCCACTTTTGATCATTGTAAACAGCTTTTTATTGATTCTCAGATATTATCTTTTCCGTGTATTTATATTTTTTCGTCATTGGTTTCTATTAAGGAAAGAATAAATGATTATGCTGTACGATCGGAAATTCATTCTTATAATAAGTTACAAGAAATTGTGGTGCTCTTCAGACCAATCAACTTCGTACGTCAAAGGCTTTTAATTGCTGGGAATCTAAAGGAATTAGTATGTTTAATATGTTGTCGCCTTCTGCTAAACATATACCTACCAAATGTTTTAAGAGAATTTTAAAGACTTGGTAGTTAAACAAGGCTTTTTACTCTGTTAATGACATTTTTATATCTGGAGTGCATGATCTGACCTTTTAAATGTACTCTTTTATATCATTCGACGATGCTTTGTACTTGATTATTCTGGCTGTAATTACATTATTATTATTATTATTATTATTATTATTATTATTATTATAACCGCAACTCTTCCCCATTTTAGGTAGATTAGGGATTAAGTCCTGACTGACAATTAGCATGACTATACAAATTGGGAATCCAGACCAGCAGCCAAAAAGGTTTAATAAACTGAGTGTGTAAGTTATTAAATACTCTGCTTACATTTAAACAAATAAATAAATGGTGCAAAAATATGTTACACAAACTTTCTCGCATATACGTGTTAAAGGCTATCACAGAAAAAAGTAAATTATAGGGACAATTAAATTTTATTTATTACATTTTCATAAAACTAAGAAGTATCTAGAACGGAAACCATCAGAGTCGATCTTCATGTTTAATGCTTTTATCGTGAAATAATAATAATAATGCAGTTTCTTTTATACCACGATCTAGCGAATTCTTCTCTCCTCGTGATTGGACGTTGGAGGTGTGACGTCATACCACTAGACGAGAGGTGACAGGCTGACAAACTTCGCGGGAGATATAATATGCCACATTTTCGAAACCTACAAACAGTGTATCGTACATTATTCGAAAATGCAAGGGCGCTTCGCTACGGCTGCCGCCTCCGCTTCGCGCACTTAACTATGTGGTTAGTGTTATGCATTATTTAGCTATATGTAGAGGTGAATACACGGCACTTGCGACAATATATAAGGATAGTGGGTGCAAGGCACTTGCAGCAATAAATCAGGACAGTTGGTCACTCTGCTTCGCTGAGAAACAAAATACATCACACAGTCCGTGCAAATGTGAATATCGAATGGGCGGAACTTAAGGGGCGACTTATAATTGAATTTCGCCACAACTACTACTACTACTTAGGTTATATTGCACGCAACTGCATGTAGGTTATATCACGTGTTTAGTATGGTTGCGTGAACCATTAGTCTATAGTAGCAACTCATTCGTGTCATCTGATTCTATTGTTTAGTGATGTCTTCTTTTGTGATATTCAGTTTAAACTATTATAATATTCAGTGACGTAGCGGCGATGAGTTATGGAAAGTAAGCATGTCCTACAAACCCGGCGTTTGCCTTTGCGAATGAGGAAACTATGAAAAACCCAAGTCAATTTGGGCGGCCACAAGGTTTGATTTGAACTCAGGACCTCTTCCCTGTTAGCCCATATCACCTCGCTGTAATTGGTTTTGGTGTGTTCATTGCGACTGAGCTAAACTGGTTGCATTTCACAACAATAGGCCCAAGTATACATTAGGCCTATAGTTTTCTTGTTACTAGGGGCAACAAAATGTCATTCATATTTTAATTGACATGTATGTTCTGAAATTCGCATTTAAGCCGTACTTATTTCGTTTTTATCTTGATATCTATTAAACGTATAAAGAAATGTGTTAAACAAAAAATGTTCATTTTAATTTTCTCTACAACTTTACTGTGGTAGGTTTTCGTGTATCGCCTACTGTAATGGATATAATCTAGAAAAATTGAAAATGGATACGAGTAAAGTACCCCTTAAGTCATTTTTGCAGAAATACAGATAATCAGATATAGCCATTTTATTAGTCATAGATAAGAGTTTCCAATTTTAAATTTTTATTAAAATCGTTAGAGCCATTTTTTCAAAAATCAAAATTTTTAAAAAAGTTTTCATGAAAGTCCCCTTAATATTTCAGTTGTAAAACTAAATTTCTGGGCGGCTCGACAAAATTTCGAAAAAGTCCTTAATTCAAAAAATGAAGTAAATACAATGAACCGTTTACCCGCTGTGCTTGTCCACAGACAGACAGACGGACAGACAGACAGACAGACGGACAGACGTCAAACAAAAAACACGTTTTTCGGTTTCTAGGCATCGTGAAACATGCTTTCCCGGTGTTAACTCGCTTTCGATTTTTTTGTCACGATCACAATACTTTCTCTATACTACGTATAAGCGAGAAAGTAAAACGAGATAAATATGGAAATTGCATGTATTCGGAATTCATGAAATGCATGCTTTTACGCTATAAATATAAACAGCCCCCTCAGCTACTGTATAAGAGTTTGAATTCAAGGATATACGTTTATCATACTATCAGTAGTCTTCTATAGAAGAGGATTAGCAGCATAACACATTAAAACATTCGAAATCGAAGTAGCCTATTGGGAAAGACTTTTGGACGCAAGCGGGATAAACTCACAAGAGAATGGAGAAAACTTTGTAATGAAATTCAGTTTTTAAATTCCATTATCTAACTCGTGGTATAACACTAATTTTTTTCATAAATTTCTTTAGGGAATGGTGAAGGTCTGCCCTTGGTTCAAGCATTCCTATTATATGGTCATAAGCAGGGCCCGGATTCTGATGACCTAAAATTGTTTGAAAAATGACCTACAAAATGACCTTACATTTTAAAGAAAATGACTTAAAAATTATAAAAAATGACCTAAAAACTGATATTTTATTTATAAAAATTATTATTGTACACACAAAGTTATAGACTAGTTTGTACATAATTGTAAAAACTGTAAATAACTCTAATGGTGTGTATGTTCCTTTCTCACGGAAATTTATACTGGCACTGAGGCACTGGAGAGTCAAAATTCGGCACATCCTTTTGTGGTCTGTCGGATTATATTGTTGTTTATTGAGAGTAAACAGTAGTTTGCACTCTCAAATCCAAACAGGTAGCAGACTCTGGTGCAAAGTCAATCTAATAACAATAGTAATATAATACAACATTTTGGCGTCATAAGGGATAATCGGTATGCAAACGCCGCATGTATGCCTGTCAGACTTTGGAAGACTGAAAATTGCAAAAGGGGTGATACTCACCTTCTCGTTGGGGGATTTTTATATGGTTAAACGGAATGTAAACGGCGTACGAGTCCATAATCCAACCTGATTGGGGAAAAAAACCTCTTAAAATTTTCCTATAAAAACTACCTCCAGATGGGTGTGAAAACTACCCTAAAAATGTCTCCATGGTTCTTTTTTCGAGTCATCGCACATCAGTGGGTTGCGGCTTACAGTTGAGCACTACTTAAAGTGGTGCCCATACTACTACAGTGTGTTCAACCTTGAAATCCGATTTCGAGTTTTGTCCAGAGTACAAAACTATGAACTTAAAAAATGGATATCTGCATAGCAAAAAAAAAAAAAAAAAAGTGACATCATAACAGAATGTTATATTAGAGTTCATTTTCCTCCGAGGATGTGACATGAAGCATGACAACGATTTTCTGTTACTCTCACTACTGTACCACTTTACATTATAAAAATTTCGTTTTATGGAATTTCTCGAAAACAGCTGTAAGGATTTTGTTTAATTTTGTACACCATCTGTTTGTACTATGATCTAACATTATCATTTCAAATATTTCTTCGTGGATTGCCTAAAGCAGGTGTATCAAACGAGCGGCACCCTCAATTACTCGAGGTTTTAGGTAAAATGTTTAAATATATAGCCCACGACAAAAATGCTAATATAAAATAAAATTTGCTAAAACCTGATTTTCTCTCAGTGCAGAACTCCAAGTGTGATATAAAATACTATTAGGCCTATATATGCATTGTTCACCAGGAAGCACTACGCTGAAAACAATAAAAATGAACCATATTTTGAAATTCGAAAAGAACACTCTGAATTTCATTCGTTCAAGACTATTGAATCAACATCAGTTTTCTACATTGATTAGGTAGTGAAATAGGTAGTGAATTGAAGACATGCCATTCTATTAGGATGTTCGCTGGCTTTCCTGCCAAAAACCTTTTGGCCACTTCGAGAAGAAATTAGTTTTCTTAGAAATGAAAGGCGAATCTCCCAATAAGCTATGTGATGATTGTATGTGGCTTGAAGATTTCACATTCATGGTAGATATTGCAGTGCATTTAAATGGCTTAAATTTAAAATGTTAAAGGAAAGATCAGTCTGTAATTTCGTTGTATGATAATATTAAGGCTTTTAAATTAAAGCTCAGGCCTTCGGAAGAGCAACTGGTAAGCGGCAGCTTAATTAATTTTCCTACCTACCAGCATTTTAATATTCCCACATTGCTTCTGATTGCAGCCATTACTTATACCAACATGAAGCAGTTAATTAATTAATAATGAATGTAAGCCTAAAAGTTGCAAGTAATTTTGTATTCAAGTTCTATTATTTCTGTTATCCACACATTACACATGCATAAAATGGCAAGAATGATAGCCTATGTATGTTTTATTCAATGGTACGTTAAAATTTAAAAGTCGGGTGGTCGCACGATTAATTTTTATAAGAACAAAAGGTTGTATCTTCATTTCGGCATGCGACCATTGGACTTTAATTTATTAAAAGCTGAGTTTGACATGCCTGGCCTAGGAGAGTTATGGGCTAACTATAAAAACTATCCCACAATATCTTTGAGGCGTCTGTCCCCAGAACAACACCACTTTGCTCGAAGCTAAGAAAAATAAATGCGCATTTCCGTAATGCGGTAACCTACTATGAAAAGCAATAGCAGCATCTATAGTTAGGACGAATAAATTTTTGAAAACAATAATCCAATACAGCTCGCATAGACAAAACATTCAACATGTTCTCAATAATAATGTGCACTAATAGGCTATGATTAATAACGTTCTTAACATATTAAAAAGTAACGACTAGTTGATTACTATCCGCGTAATATTAGGAAGAAGATTGTACAGTAGTCAGACGAAACTAAACCCATGTTCCCTGTCCTTGAACTCTTATCAAAGCTCAGGAATTTATTCAAATGGGAAGAAACATTCCAAAGGTGAGAGCTCGAAGTTATGAAAGAACTGATTTCCTTTTGATAGCCTACGTTGTATTCTATTCCGCTGAGTAATTTAACTCCTATTTATGAAAAGAAAGTACAAATAATATAAATTATTATACAGATATGGAAGTACGATAGCAATGCTCTCCAATTGGTTACGGCAGGTGGATTCAAACAGAATGATCGTCGTTCGATACACGTCAGAGAATTTTTCTATAAACCACTACACTCAACCGTTACGGCGAGCCTATTCAAAGTGTTTTTTTCCCCTTCTTTTTCTGGAGCTTTGTGATGAGTGCTTGACTAGGCACAGATTGCTGAATGCGGAAGCAGAACAGTCATCATAGGAATAATCTGAATATCTTGACACGCGTACCCGAGAAAACATTCTTCATTAGATTGATGCACACTATATTATTATATTAAGAATGATAGTGATATGTGCCCAGTTTTAAAACTAATAATATATGCAGGGGTGCCCACAGGGGGGGGGTTAAGACGCAGACTGCGTCATTGAAGTTTCTGGGGGGAGGGGGGCAAAATATTATCGTTTTATGAATTTTCTGGGGGGGGGTTGAAAATTGTTGCAAAATTAGCGTTTTATATGTTAAAAATAAAAACGGTCAAGTTTTATAACTTCAAAAGGTCTCTTCTAACAGTGGATTAGGAAAGGGGGGTCCAGGGGGTTTGGACCCCCAGAAGTCAAAACCTAAAATTCTATTGGAATATCGGAATGCTATTAACAAGCTTAAGCCAAAGAAATCAGCAGGTTATGATGGAATTCCTCCTTACGTATTAAAAGGTTGCGCAACGATATTATAATCCCCTTTTCTATTAATCTTTAACCGAATACTTAGTTCTCAAATATTTCCAGATGTATGGAAAATCACTCAAATAACTCCTGTATTCAAAAGTGGTGAGAAAATAAAAGTAACGAATTACAGACCTATTGCTCTAATAAGTGCGCCAGCAAAAATTTTAGAACGGATTCTGTATGATAGAATATTTTATCATGTCAAACAATATATATCTGTTTTTCAACATGTTTTTTTCCCTCAAAGGTCGACTTTGACAAACTTAATGAACTTTATTCAAGACATATCAGAATCTCTAGATAAGAAGTGTAGGGTTGATGTTATCTACACTGATTTTGCAAAGGCATTTGATAAGTTAGATCATGATATTCTGTTGGCTAAAATGTCATGTTAGGTATTAATACGATGTTTTTGAAGCTGATAGCTTCTTACTTAAAAGACCGTAAACAATATGTTGTTTTTAATCATTGTCCTTCCTTTGTTTATGATGTAAATTCTGGTGTACCACAGGGCTCTAATTTAGGGCCACTTCTTTTCCTAATCTTTATAAATGATTTACCAGATATTGTTAAAAATTCTAAATGCTTATTGTTTGCAGATGACTTAAAAATATATAAAGAGATACGTTTATTATCAGATGAATTGGAATTACAATTAACAATAGACAAGCTTTTTGAATGGAGTATCCAAAACAATTTGGCGTTTAATGTTAGAAAATGCTATTTCATGAGTTTTCACAGATTTTCACTTCACCCGATTATTCAATACAGTATGAATTCGGAAACGTTAACAAGAATATTTACCATTAAAGATTTAGGATTAATTATTACGCATAATTTAAATTTTAGAAAGCATATTGATAAAATAATAGATGAAGCTTATGGACAGTTAGGATTTATTTTTCGTAATTCCAAAAATATTAAAGACGAACGTGTCTTGCAATTACTTTATAATAGTTTTGTACGCAGTAAGTTAGAATATGCATCAGTTATATGGTCACCATTGTATAAAACTCATATTAATGACATAGAAAAAATTCAGAAGAGTTTTCTTCGATATATGTATTTTAAAAAATATGATAGATCTGCTTTAATTGATAGAATTTCTTATAATACTTTATTAAATGAATTTAAATTTGTTACTTTAATTGGTAGAAGGTTGGTAGCCCAACAGTTATTCTTATATAAAATTATCAATGGTAAAATTGATGGTAATGAACTTTTAAAACGTATTAAATTTAATGTAGTGCAATTAAATTTAAGGAATAGGGAATTGTTATATATTCCTGTCATAAAATAAAAAATATTAGAATGTTCATCTTTCATCCAAATGTGTAAACGATATAATTATCTATCACTTCAAAATGCTCTTATGGATTTTGACTTGTCAGTGAATCAGTACATAGGACTTATTCATAAACTGTTATATGTTCCATATGATTTGGCTTAATTTTTAGATTGTCTTGTTAAATTAATTGTAGTTATTGTAAATCATTTATGTATTTTTTTTCTTTATCCTCGCACATTCGTTCATTTATTGTATTGTATTTTTTTTATAGTGTAAAACATGTATTGGCGAAACTACGCCAACTGTAATTGGGATTTATTCCTGTAGTTGGCAGAATAAAATAAATAAATAAATATTTGTATTTAAAAAAATATTTATTTAATTAAACAAGATTTGTTGGTGTGTCAAATATGATATAGCAGTTATTTTCTTTTCATAACAAAATGAGTAGGTCTATTATATCCACTGTTCCAAGTGTTATTAAACTTTTCTTATAAATAGTAATAAGTATTATAACTTAAGAAACAATTTCTTGCTTAAGTTGCCATGTCTTAGAGTTTAGTAAACAAATTTGCTAACTAGTTTTCCAGTGCTAAAATAGCATAAAATGTTATTTTCATTAGTTCAACATTTAAAAATTTCCCGGGGGTGGACACCTGACTTAGGTAACATTTTCTTGTTTACATTGGCATGTCTTAGAGTACGGTAAACAAACTTCCTAACTAGTTTTTGAGTGCTAAAATAGCGTAAAATGTGATTTTCATTAGTTCAATATTTAAAAATTTTCCGGGGGTGGAGCCCCCACTTAGGTAATGATTTCTTATTTACATTGGCATATCTTAGAGCAGCGTTTCTCAACCTATGGTCCGCACCACCGGTGGTCCGCGTAGATGGTGCAGATGGTCCGCAGACATAATTTTAAAATATCATAAAGCAAGTAGAAAGTAAAGAAGTAAACTTTTTCCACATATTTCGTTATAATGACCTATAAAAAATACCCCAAATATTAAGAATATAGGCCTTCTTTTAAAAATGGGATGTAAAATTAGGGCCCGTAAATTTTTTTATACATTTTAGAGATCCTCAGGTTCAAAAAGGTTGAGAAACGCTGTCTTAGAGTATGGTAAACAAATTTCCTAACTATTTTTTAAGTGCTAACATAGCGCAAAATGTGATTTTCCTTAGTTCAATATTTAAAAATTTCCTGGGGTGGACACCCGTCAATGTTTTATCTTGAAGGTAATCTTCCATATTTCTTGATCTGCATAGTATAACGTAATGCCAATACTTCCGTTTTCATGTTTTAAAATCCCGTTGTAAAGGGACACTTGATCTAGGTGAGTTCAGATACCATGCTCACTTGCTCAGTATGCAGCACTAATAATATACCTTCTTCAAGTTCCAAATGGAGGCATATGGGAAGTGAATATAAAATGCTCAATGGGGTTTAAGAATCCGTTCTGAGTTAACAAATCTCACACATAGGCTATTATCCTCGTTAAGTTATCGCTTTGGCATAAGTATATCACCTAAGGCTATTATCCTCGTTAAGTTATCGCTTTGGCATAAGTATATCACCTGGATTTTCACTTATATTTTCATGACGACCAAACAAGGTGATTGTGTAAAATCGCCTGGTTTAACGTTGATTGATCAATCATCTTCTACGTTCGAGCAACCCTCAAAAGTTACGTGCTCGTAACTCATGTGCTATAATAATGACATTCAGTAAGTAGACACATAGTGAAACTGGAGTGGAAAAAATATTTCAATTCATACCCCATTCATACTTATCGTCCCAGTATTTGCTTTGAAAAATATAAAATTACAAGAGAAATAATGTGTTGAAAAGTTATGATTAAATTGATATGAAGAAAGCTGCATAACAAATTTTTGGGTAGTCTATTACGGGCTATCGAAAAAATCGGCGTCTTTGAATATTTATTGCTTTTGTGAAATAATTTAATAGTGATGGAGAGAAAACTGTGGGCCTATATTCCTTTTAAGGCCAAGAAGTTTTATTCCAAGTTACTTAATCTATTTTTTAGTATACGCTCTCTAAAACAGCTGCTTGTCGGGCTGGTAACACGCAGAAAAATTGCATTTTAGCAACCAAGGCCGCTAAAATTGCATAAAACTGCATTCAAAATGCAGTTTTTTTTCGGCCTAGTACTTTCAAGTCGACATTGGAGCTGGCAATCTTTAAACAAAATCCAGATGACATTGCCCAGTCACACTGACTTTAACATGGATGTAAGCATATAATTGGTCTTAAAACAACAAATTTAGGCCAACATGTTTCTTTATGATAATCAGAAACTTTACTGGTTTTTTTTTTTTTTTTTCTCGCAAAACAGAGTAGTCTACTTCATCTTATAACAACAAACATAAGACAACAAGTTTTCACATCTTAGTTCACAAGAGAAGCATTGCTTACCATGGTTGCACCAGCATTTAATTGCAATATATTCCTTCTCATAGTGTACTGCTGCCATGATGTTGCTGACACCAGCTCCAATTCAATGTTTCTGGCTTGGATTGAAATTTCCTCTGGATTATCATTCATAATTTCACAAGCTTTTCATAAATACTAGTTCATGTGCATTATTGTTTACAAAAAGTGACTCATATAATGCATCTTTACCACATTTCATATTGGTACGTACGGTTCATTGTTGTTCCGCGATTCAGGAGGTTGTGAGAATATGACGTTAACAAATGGCTGACTATCTTTTATTATAATTAATTATACGGTATTTTTGTTTCATTTCATATAATTTTGAGAGATTTTCTAAAAAATGTTGTATACACCACGAACGCAATACCTTTACTGGACTCATCCAGTATTTCAGCCTGGGCTTACGCCTCAGCCGCTATACCAGATTCGTCCGCTAAAGCGTTATTTTGCGTACTTGATACATAGGCTAAATAGCTATAATATGTCTAATTAATTTTTTCATGATCAGTTTAATTAACAATTATTCAGTAAACAATTAGCACAGCTATGTAACTTATATATATGTTTCGTTTATTGTGTCAGATTTCAGGGGGGGGGATTCTGTTCACGTTCATTATTTAGCTGTTACTCATAGAGCACATCTCAACAGTTCCACAATAACTGTTGGATATTACGACTGATGATGGCATAACTGATGCCGAAAAGCATTTCAAGATTTTGGATTTTTAAAAGAACCAACACATTATATTGAGCTGAGAACGAAGATAAAACTAGATACAAATACAACAATTCAAGACAACATAAACTTGTATTAATTTACACCTACTACTTATCAATATAAAGATATTTGGACTATCTAAAATTAAAAAATATACTGAATATGTAATCATCTTCAATTGTGAAGTAGTGATATTACAAAAACAACTCTATCACAACCTTATAGTTCATCCATTTAATAGAATTGCTAACGAATCCATCACTATAATTAAACTAAGCAATGAAATATGAAAGTATAAGAATAAACAAAAAACAGTAAAAATACTATTCTCCAATAAATATTAACCTTCTGATGTAATATATCACAATTTTTAAAGATAAGTTATTTGAAAACTAAGTATTTTACTGTACTCATATTTTGATGAGACTGTAATTAAGTGTGACTAATTGTGTAAGATTTTAATAAAAAAAATTATTACTTTACTGTAATTAAGTGTGACTAATTGTGTGAGATTTTAATATAAAATTTTATCTTGAAAAAATTAATTAGACATATTTTAGCTATTTAGCCTATGTATCAAGTACGCAAAATAACGCTTTAGCGGACGAATCTGGTATAGCGGCTGAGGCGTAAGCCCAGGCTGAAATACTGGATGAGTCCAGTAAAGGTATTGCGTTCGTGGTGTATACAACATTTTTTAGAAAATCTCTCAAAATTATATGAAATGAAACAAAAATACCGTATAATTAATTATAATAAAAGATAGTCAGCCATTTGTTAACGTCATATTCTCACAACCTCCTGAATCGCGGAACAACAATGAACCGTACGTACCAATATGAAATGTGGTAAAGATGCATTATATGAGTCACTTTTTGTAAACAATAATGCACATGAACTAGTATTTATGAAAAGCTTGTGAAATTATGAATGATAATCCAGAGGAAATTTCAATCCAAGCCAGAAACATTGAATTGGAGCTGGTGTCAGCAACATCATGGCAGCAGTACACTATGAGAAGGAATATATTGCAATTAAATGCTGGTGCAACCATGGTAAGCAATGCTTCTCTTGTGAACTAAGATGTGAAAACTTGTTGTCTTATGTTTGTTGTTATAAGATGAAGTAGACTACTCTGTTTTGCGAGAAAAAAAAAAAAAAAACCAGTAAAGTTTCTGATTATCATAAAGAAACATGTTGGCCTAAATTTGTTGTTTTAAGACCAATTATATGCTTACATCCATGTTAAAGTCAGTGTGACTGGGCAATGTCATCTGGATTTTGTTTAAAGATTGCCAGCTCCAATGTCGACTTGAAAGTACTAGGCCGAAAAAAAACTGCATTTTGAATGCAGTTTTATGCAATTTTAGCGGCCTTGGTTGCTAAAATGCAATTTTTCTGCGTGTTACCAGCCCGACAAGCAGCTGTTTTAGAGAGCGTATACTAAAAAATAGATTAAGTAACTTGGAATAAAACGTCTTGGCCTTAAAAGGAATATAGGCCCACAGTTTTCTCTCCATCACTATTAAATTATTTCACAAAAGCAATAAATATTCAAAGACGCCGATTTTTTCGATAGCCCGTAATAGACTACCCAAAAATTTGTTATGCAGCTTTCTTCATATCAATTTAATCATAACTTTTCAACACATTATTTCTCTTGTAATTTTATATTTTTCAAAGCAAATACTGGGACGATAAGTATGAATGGGGTATGAATTGAAATATTTTTCCACTCCAGTTTCACTATGTGTCTACTTACTGAATGTCATTATTATAGCACATGAGTTACGAGCACGTAACTTTTGAGGGTTGCTCGAACGTAGAAGATGATTGATCAATCAACGTTAAACCAGGCGATTTTACACAATCACCTTGTTTGGTCGTCATGAAAATATAAGTGAAAATCCAGGTGATATACTTATGCCAAAGCGATAACTTAACGAGGATAATAGCCTATGTGTGAGATTTGTTAACTCAGAACGGATTCTTAAACCCCATTGAGCATTTTATATTCACTTCCCATATGCCTCCATTTGGAACTTGAAGAAGGTATATTATTAGTGCTGCATACTGAGCAAGTGAGCATGGTATCTGAACTCACCTAGATCAAGTGTCCCTTTACAACGGGATTTTAAAACATGAAAACGGAAGTATTGGCATTACGTTATACTATGCAGATCAAGAAATATGGAAGATTACCTTCAAGATAAAACATTGTTGAGAAAATAAATGGGATGCAGGTTACTTTTCTCGTGTTTACGGAATTCGTAGTGGATATAATTACGAGCTGATATGCTGGCTTAACACGACACGCGTTCCGACCCTCAAGAAGCCGTGAAATTCATGTCAGGGTCTCGCGTTTCCAATGTCATCACAAGTGATTATACGCAGTGCATAATAAATTCTGTCACTTTCAGTAAATTAAATTTATGGCTCATGCATAACCGTTTTGAACGATCCAAACAATCGAACGATCGATTTCAATAAACAGGTAACATAAATGAACGTTCACGAAGTGATAACTGATTTTCTTAAATAATTTATCTCGTATGTTTCACTCGAACGAAGAAATCTCCACACCAAAATTTCTGCATTGAAAATGGCAAATGTAGACAAAAATTCTTAATTGGAAGAAAATGAGCAAGAAAGTATTTTGTTTTATGTTTTATTTAGATATTATCTATCTGTCAAGTTAATGATAGGCTAATGACTGGTAGCCTAATTTCAATTTGAGTTAAACCCAACATAGCATTAGATAGACTTGGTATTTTGCAAAATAAATTATTTTCTTCTATTCTATCTTACAGTGTGCAGAATTTTTGAAATGACCCTCGTATTTTATTGATCAAGCTCAACGGAACAGAACAACTTTATTTTAATCACCTTCAAAAGTTTGATGTAAAATCTTGACGAGACGAAAATAGCCTACTCTTCTTTTTTTTAATGTAGACAGAACTAGAATATAATTGTAATTAGTAGAAAGTAGCTACTGAGACATACGGAATATGTTTGTCTGTGATGGGATATAAACATTTGAATGTGTTGATTTGAAATAGTAGGCCTACTATGATCTCCCCTCCAGATGACAGCATGCTCTATCCACACTTTTCATCAATAATCTTTCCCTCTGGCTTCCTATAACCCGCTGTCGTCTGCACCAGTGCCAAATAAAATTTAATTATACTCGGCAAAAATACATTATCATTCTTAATACGTCCTCATACATTCCCAATTCTGATTTTTCAAACATTCGTTTGAAGCTCATAGGTTAAGTGCTCATTTACTATAGGGCACTCAGCATAATTTTATGCCAGGATATGAATGCACTATGTTAATGGCTAGATATCACGAGATGTTTAAATGTAGTTTTACAACAAACAACAAACCAGGTAAATCCAGCATTCCTACAGAATTGTTTTATAAACAGGAGTGCCCTAATCTGGTTGTGAGAATCATTCTTTTAAAATGTTCCTAGCGCAAATGTCCTTGTTCTCTGAGCATTTCCACTCTTGGATCAGTAGGTTACAGCGAGTGATTGAAGGTAAACTTTGTTCACTTATCTTTGTCGTTCATTCAAAGACATTGCAAGAATATTGTGTGGATAATAAAAAAATACTATAATGAGTACATTATTTCTAGAAGGTATTACTGAGATATTTGCAAATAGGAGATGTATGATGCTTATTACTTCATACATCCTTGAAAATGTTAACTTACTGGGTGGAAATCATTTGAAAATTTTGTGCAAAACCTGTTAAGTTCAATTTTAAGTTCCTTTGCGAACCTGAAATGTTATTCACAGGGACATGGGGACCCATGGTTTGAATTCCCTTCTGGAGGACCAGTTTTGAAGATTTATTCGCTCCAAAACTATATCACTCTTCGCCGTTTGGAATCTGCGACCCACGGACTAGGATGAATCTCAGAAAAAATAATCAACTACAACCGAGAAAACTGTATTGATCGTGAACTTATCTGTCCTTTGGTTGTGTCGCAGAATCTAGGTCTGGTGATATATTCCACAAAGCCCCACTTTTGGAAGTTCACTTGATCTGTTATCATAGCGTTTGCACATACAACAGAAGCAATGGGTTTGTTTTCGCAAGAAAAAATATTCCGCTACACTCTGAAATATTCGACATGGACAAGAAATGTTTTAAAAAATGGGAACCCCGGGGGGGGGGGGGGAAGTAATATTTGACCGAAGTTATAAAACAGTACAAACATTTCTCTCATAAAAGTTGGCAATTTTTACTCTGACTTTCTATGCAGATATTTGGGTATCTAATAAATATTCTGTGTGCAAAGCGCTTGTGACACCAAAAAAGTAGAAAATTATAAAAATTATAAAAGGACAATGAAACTAGACACACGTAAGTTGTAGAGTCACGTTCATTTTTAATTGAAGTTCCAAGGACTTAATAATACCACTTCGGATTGCTTCCATTCCTGACGTAAGCAGAATAGAATGCAGACTCCAGGAATACGATAACAAAAGAAATAAGAGGCGTGGTAATTGCCTGGCTACTGCTGGCTACTGATACACCTTCACCTTGAGGCACACCATGGCCCAACTCGGCACACAACCCTGCCACCTGTGAACTTGCTACGTTCAAACCTTACTATATTCGCGCGCATAGCATTTGCTCCACCACAAAATAGATAGAGCGTAGATAAACAAATTGACTAGCACAGGTGTCGTCGTTTTTTAATATATCATTAGTTGTTAATTCTAGTATTTGTAGTCTAAGTTAGAAATTTAACTTCTATTGAAGTGTTGACTTTATTAATTTTTTTATAACTCAAATTGAAAATAGCTTACCAGTCACTAGCCTATCACTAACTTGGCAGACATGTTGCAGGCCTACATACTCTTTGATAGAAAATATCTAAATAAAACATAAAACAAAATACTTTCTTGCTCATTTTCTTCCGCTCAAGAATTTGGGTAAACATTTTTATGTAGAAATTTTGGTTAATGTTCTATTGATAAAGCTCAACGTTGACGATTAACAATTTGGAAGATATCATCGACTTAATTTTTTGGGTTATTTAACAATTTATAAGTTATTAATCCTGGATATGAGGAATTGAAAGAATCCGGCTCTGATTATTATGGATGATTCTGAAATTCCAGTTCACTGGATGGTGCTGAATAGGAATGGGCTAATCTACAAGACAAGAAATAGTGAATTTGATCCTATCCTTATATTTAAAATTGCAAAAACAATAAAATCTCTTCCGATTAACATCACGTCGAACCATTAGGCCTATATGGGTGGAGTAATCGATTCATATTAGCCACTTTTCTTTTATCATGACTTTCTTTCTGATGATACTAAGGCGATATGCTGTTGAAAATAAGCATTAATCATTTAATCAGGAATAGAACGAAATGAAACTTATTTTATTTTATTATTTTTATAGTTTTCTCAAAATAGGGCATTTTTCACTGCATTTCGAAATTTTGAGTCATTTTAAAGAAAAAACAAAGGCTTTTTTTTTTTTTTACATTTATAGCTCCTTGTAATGTATCATTCTCAAAATAATGTAAAATTTCATTTAAAGGATTGTGGTTCACTGCTATTACATTTTTGGAATTTACATCATTAGAACTCATGTTGCCTTGCAGAAAGCTACTCCCAAAAAATCAGAAGTTTCGGTTGTTATAGCAACCAAGTGGTTACCTCGCTACCCTCCTCACGGTGGTCAAAACACAACGAATCGCTACGCTCGCCTAGCTGAAAACGCATCCACAGATGGGGTGTTCTCGGGAGATGAAGGCCAAAGTTTCTTTAAGGAGCGTTGGCAAGTAGGTAAAATGTTCATTTAGTGCTGAATGCTGACGATCACATATGGATAATTTGAAATTATAGAGTCTTTATAAACGAAATAAATAACTTAAAATGTATTAGTCTAACCATATTATTTTTCTTTTCAGGAAATGGGTTATATAAACTTGTCAACCAAGAACCGCCAATGAAATACCAATACGCTAAGTTTAGTAGAGCCAGTAGGCCTACATAATGACATAGCATTTTGTTACATTGTACGCACCCGTGAATAAAAAAAATTAAAAAAAAGTTTTATTATTCATCCCCACGGCTTCTTAATTTTTATGCTGCTCACAATATCGTCTAGAAACCTCTATCCTCAACATCGTTTTACTGCTAGCTTTTGGTGGGCTGAAGGCCGAGGCCCAGTGAATCTTCATTAAGTTACAGATCAAATGCGAACAATGCAATTAAAAAGTCTTCAGAAAGCATCAATTAGGCATAACTTGGAGAGTTTGGAAGCCTCCCCTTGGCTTCTGTTGGCTCCAGGATATCGAGACGTACTTAGTGAGGGTCATTCCATGTTTGGCGCCAAGCCAGAAATTACTAGATGCAATTGCCTGCCGGCCCAATCCTCAACATCTTATTGCTTTCCTTCATTCTTCACGTCCTCCTCTTCATCACCGTTGGAGTTCTTTCCTGCTTTTTTCTTTTTTGGTTAGGAGTGCCGTCATTAAAACTTTTCTGGAAATATGCAATCGCTTCTTTTTTATGTCCCTTACACTGTAAGCTTTCAACTACTGCAGCATTGGTTTCAATTCTAGAAATCGTGAAACTCTTTCAAGATAACCTAGATCTAGATGCATCCACAGGTATATCAGTGCTTATCAGTTATCACTTCCTTACACCAATGTCTTTGAGTTAACTGAGTGAAACATTTCAGCTCCTCGACACCACATCCTTCAGTAACTTAACCTGCATCCTCAGAACTATCTCAAGGACTGTTTACTGCAAGCAAACATTATATTCTAGAATCTAGCCCATAGGGGATCCCTCAAAATATATATAAAAAAAGTCCTTTGAAATTATTAGCTTTTAAATAAATCTAATGCCAATGCCAATGTCTTCGGAAAATTGATTTTCTCCTAATACGACATAAAAACGAATATATTCAAAAGAATTGACAGCAAAACGAATATGACACATGTTGATATGATTGCTGCTAAACCTATTATCATTAATATTATTCATTTAAAAGTCTATTTTTTAAAAATTCGATTCTAAAATTCCTAGACAGAACCGATAAAATAGTCATTACGACTATTTTCATATCATATTTTCTACATAATATTACCCAATATACATTGGTTGCGTAGTGGTAGCGAGCCCGGCGGATTCAAACCTTGCCAAGGGTGATGGATTTTTCAGGACGTAAAATCCTGGGCCCTTTGATCTCCGGAAAGGACAATAAACCGTGGATCCCCGTGCCGTAGATTTACAAAAGAACTCCAAGCCTAAATTAGAGTCTCTGGTCCAAATTTTCCGGCCCTTTCTCATTCAAATATTTTAGTTTCCTCTGGTTGGACATCTGGGCGGTGAAATCTCCACTAGGAGGCCCTATATTCCCGTCTGAAAAGTTATGGTAGTCTATATAAGGCATTTTTATAGGCTACTTAGCTGCAGACAATATGAGAATCGAAAATATTACGATATTACGGTATAAACTCTATGTCGGCCCCACAATAGATTACACTTTATGAACTGTATTGAATACTAATACTCTAGCGTCTAGCGCAATTCTGAATAAAATTCCTACCAAAGATACGAAAATAACATACTCAAAAAGCCAAGAGTCGAGTCAACTTGTAGCCTACAGGAATTTGACTTTTGTTTTCAATTACACTTATTCAGAATGTTATTGAATACAATGTGATCTTTTATATTAATATTACTTACATTACATTAATGGATAAATCTCAGACAAGAGAATCTATTTTCTGTGCATCTAGTTTTCGAAGTTATGTTTTATTTTACTTTTTTTTTTTTTTTTTTTAGGCAGATTTTCGTACCGATAAATCAATACGAAAGGAATGCGTATCTGTCACATAACTTATTCTTTAATGTCACAGCTTTTCCCCTGTTTGGTAATACGTCACATACTGCAAGATTATGCACGACAATGATTAAGGAACAGTGCACTTCCGAACATATTATCAATTTGCTAGAGCAAACTTATCACTGTACTCGTCGTTCAATTACTTGAGTGTCAGTGTGTAGGCATGGTTATGCATGATGACAAGGTGCGTTCGACTCCCGCTGCGAGCTTTTAATTTTTTACTTATATCTACTCGTACCATATGTACTATGTAAGTGAAGGAATCAGTGTCTTCTACACTGAAATTCGATCTCAAGTTTTCGCATAAATATACGTCTTGAGGTCCCTGAATCCAAAAATACAATTTTCAGAGAACAATGTGTGTGTCTATATCTGTTATACAAAAACTAGTATAAAAATAACATTTTCTTAGGTGTCCTTTAGGGATTTTACATGAAGATTGGTGACGACATTCTTTTACTTTACTTTTCCTTTAAGGAAATTTCATATTTTGCTATTTTCTCGAAAATACATATGACGATTTTTTTAAAATTTCATACACGATGTGCTCATACAAAGAACTAAAATATTATTAGAAACTTTTTTCACAAAAATTATCTGAAGGATAATACGCCCAGGAATACGGCCTCTTATTCTACAGTTAGGCCTATAGCGTGCGGCCGTCACCAGACACACAACTACCGGTCACTGTGACAATATTAGCTCTTTTTAAGTTCCTTTTATGTTTAAAAACCTTGCGAGTAGCCTATATTTTAAGACTTGACAGCGGCAAACCCCTATCTTACATGCAACTTCTGTTCAATAAAAATCTGAAGAGGCATCGGGGATTGAACCCAGACCTGCGGATAGTTAGCAACTAACCACTGAACCATTAAAACGATCGGCTAACTATATAAATAATTTCCGAACAATCTTTGAGATAAATGATTACGCTAATTAGGCCTAATGATATCATAGTGTTCATATACATAGGCTATTGACGAAATTGCTGATAGAACAAAATTATGTTCCAGCATCCGAGTGAATTGCGTTCGCTCCGGGATTGAGTCCGCTAGGATTTACATGGAATGGAATCCGAACTCAACCCGATCAGTTTCTTCATTTCCAGAAGATAAAATCGAAAATTCATTCCGGATGAGTCCGCGTTTACATGATCTCGATATCGGGAAAGGATTCAGATCGATTTGAATCCCGAAAGTAACCGTGGTAATTTATAAAATTGTATAATATATAACTATCACTGCCTTCTAAACTATATTACTCGTGTAATTCTCGAGACGGCGGTGATAACTATACTAAAAGAGTTTAATATGAAAAGTATGTATGGTAGGAGATAAAGCAATGCACTGGTGTTAGTTTTAAAATAAGTGAATTCTGATATTGAGGATGGTATCTAATATATATTTTTAAAAAGTATTTTTCATGCCCCAAGCAGCATGACAAGAATTTAAAATCTATTCCACATAACTAAACAGAAGTTAGGTATTTATATATTTTCAGCAATTAATAAGATGAAAACAGTAAGCAAAAACTTCAATCCACTTGAAACTGACACGAATATAATAGGCCGAACATATTTAGATACGGAACTTTACAAAAAATATATGGGTTTGTGATATCATGTATCTCTATTATGTACATTTATATATAAGTTATAGTCTAATTTTCTTCCATTTCCTTTTACGTAAAATGCTATAGCTATCTTTTCTTTTAGTATTGCATTTTATTGTTTTTTCTTTTGTTTTATCAATCTGTATTCTTGTTAGCCTACACGTAAAAACTGTAAAAAGTAGACATACGCCTGTTATGTCTGCAATAAACAAATATACAGTAGTCTACCAATATAATTATGACAGTTAGTTGTAAGTATTAATATATTAGTATTACTAATATTATCATTATCATGCATTAATAGCTTCAAATGGGCAAGTATATACTTCATTTCTCGTAGCAATGTATCTCCATAAATTTTACCTTGGTTATAATGTGCTAAAGCATTTCTTTGTTAGGCCTACGGTTCGTGGGGGGGGGGGGGAAACATAGGCATATATACTTTCTGTGTTAGTTAGGTCCTCATCAAATTGAAATATGCCGACTACAACGTCTCAACTTCGGTCTGTTAGTAGCCATGCCATTTCTACGCAATTCAACAGCAGCAGAGTATTGCCGGTAAAAAATATCACCGCCTTTGCGTTTCGATAAGATTTTGCATTCCTCAGCGCACGTCCTTGAATGTGGCGTTATGTTCATTTCCTAAATAGCACAATCTACAAGCCAACCAACCTGTAACAAATCGCCTCCAGCCAAAGTCATTGAATATTTGTCAGAAGAGAGATTGTAAGTAAATCTATGGCAGCCAATAATACTTCGTTAGCCAACTCAGTGAGGGAAAATTATTTTAACTCAACCATCCTTGCATACAAATTATTTTCTGAAAATAAATTTTCGTTGTTTCATACTATAGCCTATAATGACAGTACATAAAGTTACTTTAACAACTGAATAAACTGAATAACCCTCGTATTCTTTTCTTTATTCATAAATTTGAACCAAACTACTGGCATAGCCTATAGACCTACCTTCTGAATTTTACAGTTTTATCCCTTGAGCGAAATACTATAGTATACTTTAACGTTATTTAAATACTGATAACTACAATTGAATATTTTTAAGTAACCTCGTAAGTCAGGTTTATGGGAAAATTAATTAAATAACGATCTTGACTGTGCCAAGATAATTCTACACTGTGTGTAAAGTCCAGTTCAAGAACTGTATCAATGAGAAATGGGAACTGCTTCAATTAATTTTATTCATTAAACCCACAAGCCACTGGTCAACTAGCCTTAAAATGAAGTACTGTATAGGTAGGCTACTATTGTTTGATGTGTTAATGTTTTGTATTTCTCATAGCCATATTTCATTTTCTCGTACTATAGGCTATATAGATAGGCGAGAATGATATTGGAAAAATATCTGTCAACAGTAGAATTTATAAAGTGAGGAGAAGCTTTATTTATTTTTTGTGAACTTATAATTATTGACAATTTATTACTGTACAGCATTGTAATTAATTGCAACCATAATAAAGATATAATATATTGAAAGTTTTCATCATATTTTTTTCTTCTGCAGAACCGTTTTATTCAAGGTCTGAAGAATGTTGTGGTTACCGTAATATTCTCAGAGCATTTTTAGGTTGGGCCTCTGTAGTTTGATTCTTATTATATGAATGTGAGAAATAACTTTTTAAATTGACTCTTATGGGATTTCTAGAAAAAACTTATTAAACTGAAGTTCAATAGAGAATTCTTAAAAAAAATCAACATTTATTACTGTCACTTTGCTCTATCGATAACATTTATTCTACTTAATTTGATCCAACCGGAATACTAATTTAATCCCAAGATAATTTCTGTTTTCATAACATAGAAAAGAATCTTGTAAATATAAATATAATTACTTGTAAATGTAGTTTCTTGGATTACTGTTTCTATATAAACTCGTATTCACAATGCAGTGTTGATTTCGTTTGATGAGGGTCTGAAGAAGATCATAATACAATATTTCAGTCGTGTGCCAGTTGTGGGATATGGGTATGCAGAAAATAACTCGATGTTAATAATAAAAACGTCGGCCTGTCAAAGGCTGTCATTCGCGAAGGTGGATGAGCATCCAATTAGTACCATGTGTCATATGATCACGATTTCCCAAATGCAGCTAAAATAGCATTCATAACTGAATACGTTACCTACAGTAGCTTCTCGCTTTCCTCCTGATCAAGTTGACTCCCGCGCATTGACCGAAATATCATAGAAAACTCTTCCCTACGGGATTCAAACCTGTGTCCATCCCATGCACCCATTTCGGAAGAGAGGCACGGTCTTAAGAATGGATCCTTACAAAATCTTTAAAGCCCACTGGTCCATTTCATAAAGCTTTACAATTCCCCCCCCCCCAGAAAAATAGCAGTATGCTAATGTAATATTACTGCTGTGTATTTCTGTCAAAGCTACAGTGATGGCAAATACATGTTCTATAGTCAGCAGTTAAAACTACACGTTTCTGTATTAAATATTTGCGTTGGAGACCCAGCTGCTTATTGAGTAAGTAACCTTGTCGCACAGATAATAACGTTGGCTTCTTCATGGACGTAAATGAATATTCTCATCACGTCAATGAGGCGCCATTCCTTAGGAATGTGACGTACCTCACATATTGTTAAGTCATCCTCAACCTCTTAAAAGTATTATGGGTTTAAAGATAATGTGAGAGAAGGCATCGCACTGCAGTGTTTTAAAAATCTTCATTATTTTTGAGATTACAAACTCACAAAACCTAACAAATAATTTTGCTGTTCTGGTGTCAAACGCCTTCCACTCTAGACACAAAAATAAGAGAATACAAATAACAATGGATGTAAAACTCGATATGAGTATTAGAATTAAAGAAATGATAACACACAGAAAATTGTAACCCTGTCACATGCTTTTAAAGTAGAAATCTCTGCTTGGCCTTGTGCTGTGGGTAGATTGTGAATATTTAAATCTTTTCTCGTAACTTCCACAGCACAATCAGTTGTTGACATAGTGAAAAGATTAGTTTAGTTTATATGTATGTTATTTTGACATACTGAAACGATAAGACAGTTTATAAATGTAACGTTTTTCATTTCTGTACATAAGAGTTAAAAATTCAATATATTTGACTTCAGAGTCAAGGAAATTATATCACAACGCCTTAAGTCATATTAGTCATAACAGGAGTAGGCTTATGAGGTCATAATGCGTATTATTTGAATTCTTTAGTTTTTGTTTAGGATACGGGGCACTGGACAAGTTGAACGAAATATAAAGAACCGAAGCAGAACAAGAAGAGGAAGAAGACCAACAGTATTTCATTTTTATACCTCATAGTGATTCCGTAGTACCCACGCATTATAGTCTCCTGATACCACATCCAGTCATAGTTCTTTTAATGATCTATGCAAGTGCAATTTTTAATGTTACGAAAATTTATAAGCATGTATAACTTAACCTAGTTGTAGCTAAAAGTCTCATTTTCTCTCGTACCGAAAAAAGCATTGTGAAATAGAAAATTGTAGGTACAGTTATTTACATTCTAACAATACTTTTTTTTATCATATTACGCATATTGCTTTAAAATTATTTAATTTTGCACTCAGAATTAGTACATGTTTCTTTTTATACCATCATGTCTAATTAACACAAATTTACAGGGGAACAGGGGAAGGTAACGCTGAATTTAAAAAACTGCAAATCGTGGCGCTGCATTCCTTACAGGTACCTACTGTACCGAATTTCACGGCTGCTAATGACGAGTTCCTCGAACGAAGCCACTAATTTTTTACTTAAGTACCGTAGCTTCAAACGAGGCTGATGAGTCCGTTTCAGTCCTCGACAACTCAGAAAAATCTTAGGCTTGTTAACCACTATGCCATTACTATAATCACTTATAATTAGTTCTAAAACATGGGCGAAAGCAAACATTCCTATAATAATAATATGCTGCTACATAAATGTTGGAATTCCCTAACAATAAGATCTAGCTCTATTTGAGAGGCAAAATAAATTCTTAAGGAATGCGTCTAATTTCATTTCAGTCGGATAAGTATGAAAAAATAACTCCAAAAGAGTGGCAATAATATTGTTTACCTACAATATAGGCCTACATATTGTAATATTCTCACTTTTTATATTGTTTTCTATGTTTAATGATATTGAAAACTCAGTTACAGTAGCATCTCATTCATCTGATCTCATTTATTCGAATTTTCGGTTCATCCGGATAGCTTTTTCGGACTGTACTGAAGATCGCCATCTCATGGGCTGGCTAGGGATACAGTACATTCATTGTATACTAAGTAGGTCATCGGTCGCCTGTCTTGACAGAGCTGCAAGGGGTCTACCCGATCACGCGGTGCGTAGTAGTTTATTGTTACATCCCTTGAGAGGGTGTTAACGCCACGGTAGTTAACCCCAGCTCAACTATTACAATGTTTTACTTTCACTACTCAAGTAAACATCGTGCTCTCATTAGTTTTGTGTGTGAATGAAGTCAAAACGGAAGAAAGTTGTGTCTATGGTAATATGTGTTAGTGTTAATAATATTGCCTAATTCCCCGATTATCCGGATGACTTCCGGTCCCAGTTAGTCAGGGTGAACGAGGTTATACTGTACTAACTTCTTCCTGACTATTCATTCATCTTTTGATATAGCCTACTGTTCGTAATAAAAGCCTATGGGGTAGTTACGAGTATCTGAACTATTCTGGTAATGATATATTAATTGAAACACTCTAGAGTCTAGACCAGCAGCGGTGTGCCGGGATTTTGTAACGCGAGAGTTCTTTCATACGCCTGTAAATATATATAACTTACATGGGTCAGATCGACCTGGGCCGGGATCAAACTAGCAACTTTAGGCACGGAAAGTCAGCGCCATATAGAATGCACCACCCAGGCGCCAGGAAGTAATTAGTTTGAAAGAAATAAAATATAGTTCAAGATCATTTCTATCTCCCAAAATCCCTCTAGTGTTTTTAATTAGTCATTTCATAGAAAACCTTTCGAAAGTTTACTGTAATCCCTGAATTTTCGAAAAACTTCTAATAAGCAGATTTATGTTCCCAGATGTCTATCAGTGTCCTTAATAACAAACTATTTGACTTCACCCCGACAAAGTCAACAGATGATGCTGTAGATAAAAAAAAAATAAATAAATAAAAAAAAATAAAAATAAAAAAAAAAAAAAAAAAATCCAAAAGAAAATGCAGGGATTGACCATTTCTCTGGACATATGAGAATTGGAGCATTCAATAATGTAGGTGGTCAAAAATGTATAGCAGTACTTTAATTCGGATTAGTTGGCACCAAGTTGGGAGACCATTTATACCACAGTCCTACCGGGGAGCACTGGTGTTGGGCGATTCTGGTTGTCGAAAAGGGGTTATTGCCGGCTAGTAACTCAGTTGATAGATTTATGCACGAGATTCTTAATAACGGGTCGGTGGCTAGAGAAATTGTCCGAGGGAACGAATAGGCAAATCAGGATGAATTAGGTGAAATAAAATGTTTGTGATCTTTTCTATTTCTATCTATATTCTAAATAAAAAGGTTTGTTCTGAAATGTAAAAGTTGTATTATTGAGTCTTTTCATAAGATGATGTAAGTCCAAGGGGTGATGTCGTAGTAATTATAAGTTGTTGTTGCAATGTCTAAGACTATGATAATATTCACTTCTTACGCGCTTCTTCACTATTCACAATCATTATTTCGTCGATTCTATTTATATGGCGCGGATTATTAATGCTTCCTTTTTATCTCGCGGGCAACTTTACTAGTTATGCACCGGGTACGTTTTAAGTTTAATTACAAATCACTTATACAATCTCTACTTCCGTAGGTTAATATTGACGCGCGGCGATGTTATATTATACTAAATTGATCTATTTATAATGCGCGGATTTGATATATTAGAAGTTGAATATTTATAGAATAGGGTAGTCTAGTCCATGTTATAAAAGTTAGCTGAAGGCTTATGTCTCAGTTTCGTAGATTCGTCGTCTGTCTTCTGATCCAAAAAGATGCTGTGACTTGGGGGCCCTTCGGTAATATCTCCTGGGTAGGTGGAGGGGTGAATTGTTCCTATTGGATGGTTTCATCCTAGAGTTTTACTTAATTGGAGGAAATCTTGGTTTCTGCTAGCTTGTTTGAATCTTTCTTCGGTTAAAATGCGTTAATGTTCGTTGGGTCATTAATTTTAAGTGACATCTCGACACTGTCGTCTTAAAGTCTGTCATACAGGAAGTCTCCTCCTACTAAATATATTTGTGATAATAACTGTGATAGCTGAAGGCTATCAGAGTTAATACTATTTCCATTTTGTGGGTTGATTTTAGCTGAATCGAATGATCTAAGTCTCAAGTCTGTCGGATTAAAACTATGGAAGTTAATTATAATGTCCGATTAAAATGATTGAAGGGGTTAATTAAAAGTTTAGTGTAGTATATGAAATTGAAGGGGGTGTTTCTCTCTTTCTATTGGTAGAATTTGTTTTATTGTCATTATTTTATTTATTGAGTTATTGATGTTTGAAGTTGAGGAATTTTACTATAATATAGGGGAAAAATTCCGGTTCGTATGAGGAAATGTCCGGTTTCATATGATCGGTTTCAAATGTTGCTTCAGAAGTGGTCTATGAACTGTCACAAGAACATCTTCACACTAATTAAAAGCTATTTTAGCAACAGGCAGGTGCTATTAACATTTTGTGGCGCTAAGACGATCCGAACTGTCACAAGAGGCTGCCTGTAGGGATCCAGCTACAGCCCTGGTTTTTGGGTTACTCTGTACGATGACATTCTGAAGCAATGTCTACCAGACAAGTGCACTCGGGTTGCAAATGAAGACGACTTTATGCTGCTGGTAAGGTCAAATAACTCAGAAAATCTAGCTCTCAACCCAAATTCAACTCTAGATTCTCTGTATCATTCACCTTCCAAAAGTGTGGGATTACTGGTCTCACAAAGATCAAATGTCGTCACAAACATTCACATGAATCGTGAACGCACCAAAACCACAAACTATCTTATCTTCGGTCTATCTAAACAGTAAGTTGTCTTTCGAACTCACTATGAATCACTACAACTTAAATCAAACAAATTACTTTCAGGATTCTATTATTGGGATCTAAACTCGTACACTATACATCGAGGTCCACTGAACCAATGATTTTATATTGTATCTCAGCTTTTCAGGATGTGCTAACCAAGGAATGGCTCAAGAAAAACTGGCTCAAATACAACGCAGTTTTGCATTAAATCGAGCATCTCAAATTGACTGAAATCACTAGAGCAAGATCAACTAACATCAAGAAAGGACGCCTAGATTGCAACCCAAACATCACTGATGAAGTTGAGCGCCCTGTCCATTTCCTGGCCGCTGGACACCCAGCTCTAGACGTTTTTCCTCTTCAACGACGTTATCTGTTTGAACATGGCATCATCCTATACAATGATGGGTCTCGTTTTACTGCCGATAATCACATTGCATTAGATGCTTTTGTCGCCTAGAGTGGCGAGTTGGAAATAGCCACTAACCAACGCAGACTCTCGTACATTTTCTAAAAGCAGAACTTATAGCACTGAAAAAAGCTATAGAGTGGAGTATCAATGGTTTGCATAATATGCGCGTCTTGAGTGTTTCCCAAGCAGCATTTGCAGCTATTGACGGAAAATATAATCTGAATCCAATTGCATTCGATTTTAGTAAAGCAATATACAGATATCAGAAACATATATGTTTAAATTGGGCGAGGGGTCAAGTGAAGAATGAAGGCAACAAGAAACCAGACGAACTTGCTAAGGCAGCTGCAAATTCATCTGGGGATGTAAAGTACCCTATTTCTTAAGTCAAGAATAGACTGAAGGAGGACATGCTAAATAAGCGGAACTTACTGTGGACAAACAGTAAAAATGGACAACGGATGAGACAGTGTTGTTTTTCCAATAGGTAAAGATAGACTAGACTTCAAGCATTAGGAACCGACATTCATAATGATGCAATTTATGATAGGACATGCAAAATTTAAATATTAATCCAAACGTTATTTCATGCTCTTGTCGAACGCTAGAGACAGTGTTTAGAACTCCACCTTAAGTTTTGTAAAATAGGTTTTGAAGTGCCACTAACCCAAAAATCTCACACAATTTCAAAAAATTTTCTATGACATCTACGCGACTCTTAAGGAAAGAGACGTAGCATTCACGGTTAAATTAATTAATACGTTTTCATTTGTATTAGAGACTGTAGTTATGTTTTGATAATTATAGCTCTATCATACATAGGTAAAACAGGGTTCTTTCTCGTTCAAGATTCAATAATAATAATAATAATAATAATATAATCTCTAAAAGACACGCAAGCACCATCACAAGATAAGCATACTGTAGTTCGAGAATCACTAGTGCCACTTGTATCGTTTGGTAAGTGCATATAACTTTGAACAATTTTACAACTCAGTAAATAACTTCTTATACGACATTGGTATTGGAAATACAAGAGGAATTGCGTGAGATATACTGACAATAATAATACTGTGGAAAAGTACATGATCACCATCCTAGCTTTTTTCTAAAGCAATATCAGGAGTTTCTTACATGCTAGTGTGAGCCAGATTCCAATGTAAAAGAACGCGAGGTCGTGACGTGTGTTACAACTACCGTCGGTCGTCCCAAAAGTGGCCGGAGGGCTTGGAACCTCCTAGACTGGCCGGACCGAAACGTGAGTCACTATGCAATGTAGAGCGGACACGCTATGCTAGCTTTCCAAGATAAGATACACCTGCACAATACCATATATACATGACCTTGAGTAATACACGACTACACAAATTAATTAATCCACCTTGCAATCTGATTAATGTAATGTGCCAGCAAGAAATTAATTACACAAATTATTTACCAGCTTACAACGCCCATGGATACTTCGTTCAAATCCTGCATCTGACAGCCGTAATATGAGAATCAACTTTTCTTATTTATTATCTACTGTTTTGTTCTCATCGCAGAGACTCTAAATAACTTATGGGAGAGTTCCTGAAAATGGTCACTGTTTAAGTTCACAAATTGGAAATAAAATTTAGTTACCGGTATAAAACTTGTTTCGTTTATTCGTTAGTTTTGCCTAAATTTCATCAAGGTTTATTTTAATTGTTGGCACTTTTTAATTAAATTACAACACAATGTCCTAAAAAATTCCATTTGAAAGTGTTATTAAACGATTAAAAACACTTAGGCCTAACTTTCACACTCTATTCTTATGTTCTTCATTTGATAGAATAATACAGAATAAAGTTTGACAGAGAGGCAAGAAAGACATTTTCGAAGTTGAGCTAAACACTTAAAATTTATTCATCGGTAAACAACAAGTACACCATTTAATGCATTAAGGAAAATACAATTTTGCTTATTTTAGAATATTACATATTACTTATAGAGTTTGCATTATAAATCAATTTAATTTGAAATTTTAGAACGTTATATTACGAGATAGCACGATAAAGTTACTAAGAGTATAGCTATGTTATAGGCACGACCTGTTGAATTTTCAAAGCAATTCACCCAATTTCTTCGGGAGAAGTAAATTGTCTTCCTAGGTCAAATACGTAAATTACCTCTTCCACTTCTGGAGCGAGATACGTAAATAGTCTATCACATGATAAAACTTTTCCGTAGGCCTATAATCCAACACCGATATCTACTGCTATATTTATTTGTTAGTATTCTTGGGAAATGGAATGACTTTTGGAAATGTAAATTTGTAAAGTATATTCCCATATAATGTTCAGAAAAAAATCTATATGGAGATTATTTTTGGGATGTGCGCGCGGTCCGACGGCCTGGAAGCAAGTCCGGCCGGTAAAGGCGCTCCAGCGGCACATCGCAAAAATTATATCTCTACATATTCATGAATACATAGCTACTCTTTAGATTGTCAATAATACTTCAACAATACTGCTGTTGGAAACTAAAATCGTAATGACTACGAATAATTATAAATGTTTCGGTATGACCAAAATTTACATTAACAATTAGCCTATGTTCTGTTACGAAGCTCGGTCATAACCGAAGGGAAATTAATTTTCTTTAACTTCTTATAAATGGAAGGTCGCGCTTTGAATGTGTTGTGAAACTTCAATGATGGCTGATATTGGAAAGACTGCTTAGTTTACTATGGAAAGACTCACAGCTGTTTTGGTAGGACGATGAAAGTTCTGACCTATATTTATGGACGAATATTAATAAGATCATTGCTTGTTAAAATCATGTGAACTAAGCGATGCACTGCGGATATAAACATTTACCATCTTGGACACAAGTGAGGGTTTCAAATAGTTACAAAAGCCAATAACTTACTCTCTGCAAGACAATTTAGGCTACATCATATTTTTCTCTTGACCCACTGAGGAAAGTTACATGACAAAACTGATTATCTGGATTAATGAGACTTTACTAATAGCTGATACGAAACTCGACGACAGCCTTTCTTCCCCTGCAGGTATTTATTTAAAAGATCTAGCGAAACTCAGAAGTTTGTTTTTAACGTGTGGGCGGTAGAGCTGAATTGCAATATAAACAAAGGTAATAGAAAAATACATCAAAAAATACTTTAACGATGCATTTAATTTATAGACCAGGCCGTACTGGCGCACGAGTATGCAAAACTTTTCGGACGCAGTTTCTTTTTGGATTCTTAATTATGACTCCTTACAGCATGTAGAAATGCAGGTTGCCACCAAATATTGTGGTCGAGGTTATCTTGACCCGCCATTATCTCCGTGATCCCTGGTTCAATCTTTCCGTTCTTTTTTTCAAATAAAAGGAAATTAAAAATACAACCAAAAATGTTATTACACAATTTTTGATGTCTTCTACCCTTTGAAAGTTATTTAGGTGCAAAGTGTTTTTTTAATATTCATAGAAAGGGTATACTAAAAATGAAACTATTTACAGTTGGTTTAACAACATTTTACGTTTATTACATGCATTCCTAGTACATACATATATTTTTTATTCAGTTCAAATATAAAATACATGTTTGCAGTCCTCAACAATATATACATATAGTGGTATTCAGTTCATTTGCTTCTTTTTTACAGCTGCAACCAAATGTCGTACAGCGAGACCTACAATTGCACGGTGATACTATGTAACCAGGCACTGCCTTTTTTGTAACATACTTTGATAGAAGTTCATTGCTATTTTTTTCATAACCAAATTCCGTCAAGTCTAATCTATTATGACAGAAGAAGCAGAATTATATGGTGAAAATACGTTACAATCCATATTAAACGGTAATCACTACGATAGGGGCGTTAGAGCACACTCTATGAAGCTCTTACTTATTTGCAGCTTGAGCAATATGTTAAGTATGCTGAACTTCAAGTTTTGGAGGAGTTGTTTATAACTTTAAAAATCCAAATCTTACGGGAAGCTATTGCCAATCACAATGTGGCTGATTTCAGTACGACATATACTCTTTTAGAATGTGATCTGGAAAATGCAAATTTCTTTAAAAGCTTCAATGATTTCATGGCACCCAGAAGCGCTAATAACGATACATTGCAGTACTAAGCTTATATGAAATACTGTGAATTGGTTGGAATACTGTTCGACTCGTTGCAAGCCGTCAGAGCTCCATATTGCATCTGTAAGAAAAATGTTACCGTACTTTTTTTCTATGAACCACAACTATGCTCCTGGTATCACGATGTAGGCCTACTTACAAGACATGCTTTAACTTCCAGATGGCGTGAAAACTGATCTTGAAAGGGGTATGTTGTCAGTCAAGAAGAGTTCAGGATCACTATAGCTATTGAGCAATCACAGATAAGTTTATAAGCGGTCAGTGGTGGATTGATTGGGATGAAAAAAAATATGCAATGGGGAAATGGATAGTTCTGTATCCAACAAAGAGTGCTATTCACAATGTACTCCTGGAATGTTTGTGACATGAACAATGACCCTACAGGAGCAGCCGAGGATTAATTTACGCATAATAAATGGAGTCCCTCTAGAATAAAGAGAGATGAGGCTGATTTAAAGAGTTTAGTTAGGAGCCTGTCAGAAAGAAGAAACATATTTACAGAAAAAGACGAATAAATTGGTAAACGAAAATGTACCATCTTGTATTTTGAAGTTTGAAGAACATGGAGAAAATCTTCATGAAGAATTCTTTTATTTATGCTTTAGGAAAAAGAAAAAGGTGTCTTCGACCATATGAAGAGGGCAAGCTTTCGGAATTTAAAATACGCTCCTAAGCAGAAAGATACAAACTGCCATAAAGGTACAAGCAAGGAACTTCAGAAATTAAAAGAATCTCTTGACATCCATAAGATTGTAACGTTATCGATTCAACGTGAATATGACCCGAAGTCTATTGGTAGACATGAACTAGCAGAATATCCTCGTGCCTTGACTGATGTGCATGGGTTCATGAAAAAACCTGATAAGCTCGTTCTTATGAATGTTATTGACAATGAAGTTAGTTGCGCTTATGATGTAGACTACGGTCTTTCGTCAAGTAATTGTATGATTCATATATTTGACTGGATGGCTCTTGTGTTCATCATTCAACTACGTAAATACGTTTGGGGACTTCACAGGAGCTTTCTACAAGTACATAATTTCTTTCTATTCCAGACCTAACATACAAAGAATTTACATCTTTTCGATAGATATGGTGAAATTTCTATGAAGAATATGGAAGCGAAAAGATATGCAAAAGGTTCCAGTCCTGTACAACTCAAAATCTTGGGACCATCCACTCACATACCTAAAAATATCAAGAGTTTTATATGTTGCTCTTCAAATAAACAAGAACTTGTAAAATTCCTGTGCAAAAGTGCAAATCACTATGTTAAACTGAATGAAAATCAAGATTTGGTGATATTTGGAAGATTTGATGACGAAACTAAATGTTTCAAAATCCAGGGAGCCGTTACTTCAGAGGTTTTGGATCTAAGATGAAATCATACTGAAGCAGACACCAGAATATACGTGCGTGCTTTTCATGCTGTACACAACCTGGATCAGAGCTAATGATTCATAGTTCAGATAGGCCTACTGATATTTTTGTTTTGGCAATTCATTTCTGGCCAAAATTTAAAAATTATAACTGCTCGGCTCTATGGATGAAAGTTGCATCTAACAAATTAAGAATAATAGGTCGCCATTTAGTATCTCACTCTTTGGGAGAAAAAAATTATTAATGTCCTACCAGCACTACACACTTTTACTGGTTGCGACACAAGCAAAATATCTTCAAAGAGAAAGGCCTACAATGAAATTAGACAACCTTACGCACAAGACGTCCTTAAGCCTATGGGAAATGGACTACCTCTCCCTCACTCACAGTCAACAGCTCTGGAACAACTATATTTAAAATTAATAAATAAACCAGGACTATCAGCAGACGAAGCACGTTATATATCCATATCTCGGACTGTGAGACTGGTTTGTCATTAGACAGAATTCCATGCTCTACAGATACTTTACATCAACATGCTTTACGTGCATCAGCCCAAACATACATATGGAAGAACGCTTTCAAACCCTTGTGCGAGCCATTAGAGTTGACTGAATTTGGTTATGAAAAAAATAGCAATGAACTTCTACCAAAGTATGTTACAAAAAAGGCAGTGCCTGGTTACATAGTACCACCGTGCAATTGTAGGTCACGCTGTACGACATTTAGAAAAAATAGTTGCAGCTGTAAAAAAGAAGCAAATGAACTGAATACCACTATATGTATGTATTGTTGAGGACTGCAAACGTGTATTTTATATTTGAAACTGAATAAAAAATATATGTATGTACTAGGAATGCATGTAATAAACGTAAAAAGTTGTTAAACCAATTGTAAATAGTTTCATTTTTAGTATACCCTTTCTATGGATATTAAAAAAACACTTTGCACCTAAATAACTTTCAAAGGGTAGAAGATATCAAAAATTGTGTAATAACATTTTTGGTTGTATTTTTAATTTCCTTTTATTTGAAAAAAGAACGGAAAGATTGGACCAGGGATCACGGAGATAATGGCGTAAACATGATGTGGCTCATCCGCCATCTTTAATGGCGGGTCAAGATAACCTCGACCACAATATTTGGTGGCAACCTGCATTTCTACATACTGTAAGGTGTCATAATTAAGAATCCAAAAAGAAACTGCGTCCGAAAAGTTTTGCATACTCGTGCGCCAGTACGGCCTGCACTATTATATCATCGCTCATAAAATGGTTCAACCAGAACATTATAACAATACAAACTTAAAATCCAGTTTTATATTTTAAGTCACCTGGTGCCTGTATTAGCATGAAATTTTCCAATAACTTATGAAAATACAGTGACAAAAAATTCTTCTTTCTTTCTTAATCGTAGTTTTACCTCTCCCTTTTAGGATTTAAACGACCCAAGCCGCCCGGGGTGACTAAAAATAAAGAGCATTATTACGAGAAGTTTCAGTGCTGAGTATTTTTCCACAATAATGAAATACTGGTATAATATTCATTATCACTAGTGATCAAATGTAAATACAATTTTATTGTAAAAGTAATAATAAAAGTTGCTTAAAAGGTTTATGCCGGGATATGGAGGATACACTGCATGTAGACTAGGCATTTCAGAGCCTGATCTTATTATAGAAATTCTAGCCGTACTAACACTCTAAGAATTGATGACTGTGAAAATGTGAGAAAGGTGGCATGAATCATGACATCTATCATCTGATTACTGATTGTACTGGCTATCCGAGTTGGGCCGCGTCGTGTTTTTACGGACATCTTACCGTATCCTTCTTCGGAGAAAGATTCACATTAAAAAGCAGTGCCTGTGAGAATAAACAGTCGCAGTTGTCGTGACGTCAGTGGGTGCATTCTTTAAAGTTTTAATTGTTTCCCGCCAGATGTCACCGATCTTGCACCCATCTTCCCTGTTTATGTTACTGGGATGTTTAATAACTTCTATGGGTACAAGATCAGTGTCATCTGGAGGGAAACAATTAAAACTGTAAAGAATGCACCCACTGACGTCATGACAACTGCGACTGTTTATTCTCACAGGCACTTCTTTTTCATGTGAATCTTTCTCCGAAGAAGGACACGATAGGATGTCCGAAACGTTAGACGCTAAAACACGACGCGGCCCAACCCGGATAGCCAGTACAGTCAGTTTATGTATGACACTGGCCATGGAAGCCTACTTACTAATTTAATGCTATACACATACCATTCAGTAATCTGAATACCAGCAGGCAGGGTTTGGGCGAGTAGTTTATACACGTGATGTAAGAAATTAACGTTTAATTGATTTTGACAATAAACACACATCACCTTGTTATTTGTATTGTAAATTCTACCAATGACTTTATACATTAAGTTCAAATTGAATTCAGTCGCAATATCACAGCTCTTGAACTGAGCTGAAGCATCACATCCCCCATTTTTTTATCATATTATAATATAATTACTACCAGCTGTAAAAAGGTATAGTTTAATAAGCATATGTGAAGGAATGTGTGGGTAGTGTTATTTGTCATACCAACTTTTTTGTAATTTCCAAAGCCGTATATGGACACTGTAAAACAATATAAATGTCGATTCACAATTATTAGTAAATACAACTCTACTTCTTACATTTTTCACTTCTTGCTTGAAAGATCACTGAACCCATTTAGTTCTGCTACCTTCTATTGATACTTCAACACAGTAAGATTTTTATTTTTTTTTTATTTAATTAATTTAATTTATTTATTTATTACAAGAGATATTACAAGAGGTATTACATTTAGTAATACACCCGAATGAGCAAGACTGCTCGTGCTCGGGTGCCGTTTCAAAAAAATCAAAGTGAAGAAAGAGGAGAGACAAAGAAATAGAGTGTATAATGTGCTTAACTAAAAAAGAAAGTAAAACAAAAACATTAAACATAAAAACATAAATACATAAAAGGAGTGAAACAAAAATTACTTAAAAGCTAAAAAATTACAAAAAATTCTTTACATATCTATTAAATTTAACAGTGGAGTATGCTGAGAGATCAGGATTTTTTCTGATAATTGAGTTATAGAAGCGCGGTCCAAAATTAATGCTATGCTTTAATCCTGCCGATGTGAGACATTTGGGTTCTAATAGGAGTAAATTAGTATTTCGTCTAGTTTTGTAGATATGATCACTGGAAGAATATTTTATACGATGTTTGTGAAAATATTTTAATATAGAAAATTTGTAAATTTGGTCCAAACTTAAAACATTAAATTCCGAAAATATTAGGCTAGTTGGGTAATCAATGTGTTTTCTTAGACAGATTTTTATTATTCTTTTTTGTAAAAGGCAGAGGGGCTTAAGGGTAGTTTTCGCTAATCCTCCCCAGACGAGAATGCCATATTGAATAATGGACTGGAAAAGTGCTAGATAAACGGAACGTAAAACAGTAATGGGCATACAGTGGCGTAAAATGACAAATTTATGAATTGTTCGGCGTAGTCTATTACAGATGTAGTTAACATGGTGAGACCATTTAAGGTGTTTATCAATAAAAATACCCAAATATTTCACAACGGCTGTTTCTTTCAGTGGTAAGCATTTACAATTCACATCAAAATTACAATTATGTATTATTAAATTTAAATTTGTACATTTTTTCCGCGCTATCTGACCAGTAGATGTTAATGAGAAAGGAACTAATGTTGATTTATCCACGTTTAGTGACAGAAGGTTAGAATCGAACCATTTTTTTATAATTTTCATGCCAGTATTAGCGTATTTATATGCTACTTCCCATGAATGACCACTGAAAATCACAACAGTGTCATCTGCGTATGAAAATATGGAGCCGTTTATTTGATCTAGGTTTAAATTTAGCAAATCATTTACATATATTAAGTATAAGATTGGTCCTAATATCGTTCCTTGTGGCACACCAATATCAATATTTGATATTTCACTTATATGGCTGTCAACCTTTGTCATTATACATCTATTGCTCAGATATGATTCAAATAATTTGTAAACTGTTCCTCTAATTCCTATCTTATTCAGTTTATCTAATAGTATCGAGTGAATAACAGTATCAAAAGCTTTACGTAAGTCCAAGAAAATTCCTAAACAATTATTACCTTTGTCTAATTCTTTAATAATGTTACCTGTAACGTTAATAAAAGCATCGTCAGTAGATATGTTGCTCTGGAAACCAAATTGATTTTTAGATATAATTTCATGTTTTTGTAAATAGTTTAGTAGCCTAACTTTTATGCATTTCTCTAGTATCTTGGAAAAGGCCGGAAGAAGTGATATTGGTCTATAATTGTTTAAATCATTCATTTTCCCGGATTTATGTATAGGTATTATCACAGCATTTTTTAGAGTATTGGGGAAAACACCTTCTGTGAAACAAAGATTGAAAATATAGACAAGAGGTTTTACAATATATTTAATGATAGATTTCAATGTAATGTTTTTTATTCCATCAATGCCTGGAGCTACATTATTATTTAAGGTCTTCACAATGTTAATAATTTCGCATTCATTAACAGGACTGAGAAACATAGATGTGATTGGATTCATGGCTGTTTTATTGTACTCCGAAGAGTCTGACGATGCCTTATTAACGTTTGAGGTTACACTGTGCCCTATTTTTGAGAAGTATTTATTAAATTCATTTGCGATATCCTCTTTGTTTGTTATGTGAGTACCATTTTCATTTATTAATTCTGAAACCGATTTATTTTTTTCAGTAACTATATCTGTGGCTTCATTAACAGTTTGCCAAAATTTCCTAGGGTTGTTCTTATATTCTTCAAATTTTAATTTATAATAACTAATTTTCATATTTCTTATAACAAGAGTCAGCATATTTCTATAATTTTTATAATAAATTTTCAAATTTTCATTGTTTGGGTCATGTATTACTTTTCTCGCAATCTTGTCTCTAGTACGAATAGATTTGATTATGCCTACAGTGATCCATGGCTTAATTTTTTTGAATTTATGAGGAAGCTTTTGATTGCTGGTCGAACTACTTATTATGTATTTCTTAATTAAATTATAAAATAACTGGAAAGAAGTATTTGGATCTTTACATTTATACACAGAGTCCCAGGTTTCTCTCTCAATAAGCGAGACTAATTTTTCATTGTTAATGTTATTTGAAATGGGCAAAGATTGTTGAGTACCTGGGGATTTCGAAATGTGACCATTAGGATTTTTTAGTAGTGGTAAAATTTATAAAATGGAACAAAGTTAAAAGTAGGAAGCTGCTTTTTAAGTAGTCTATTTTACGCCAATTACATTAATTATGCGTTTTACGGGTATCCCCTACCAACAGTTTATAGCCCAACTTTTCGATATTTTCAGTGTAGTATAAGGCTTGAATCCTCATTCGGGCCCTAAGGATCAGCTGAAATCTCTCATAAAATCATACGTTACAATTATCAATGCTTATACTGAAGGCAAATGAGGAAAGAGAAGGCTAAGAATGTTTCCAATTTCACGAGCTTATTCGTACGAAAATCTGGGATCACATCATTACAAACCCTATGCTTCGTTATTTAAACCGAAGAATATGTTAATTAAAACCATTAGAGACGGAAACGGGTTGAAAGTGAAAACTCTTCAGGACTGAAGCTAGGTTAAGTGAAGTTATTACAGAAAATTGTAACAACCTGAAATGAACTGGTACTGAATCCTCTTTCGTCCTGTAGATCTATGTTATATCACCATTTGTGTGTGTTTTTTTTAAATTATCTGGTTTTTATTATGATATAATTATTGATAGCAAACTTAATAATAATAGGCTAATAATAATAATAATAATAATAATAGCAAGTGAACTGATGTAACTAAGTGCCAGAATGCATTTGTTTAATCAGTGATAATTGCAATTATGATATGCAGAAAATAAGTTATTTCTGTTATCGATTTCCAAATCCAGAACGATTTATTAAGCAGGGCTTACGGAAGGACAAAGGTATAGTTTAATAAGCATATGTGAAGGAATGTGTGGGTAGTGTTATTTGTCATACCAACTTTTTTGTAATTTCCAAAGCCGTATATGGACACTGTAAAACAATATGTTGTCATGAGAACTGATTTGCATTTGATAAATTCTTTTTAATGCCATAAAATAGGGACTAAATTGGGCATTACTCCTGTACCGATCAACCGATTGGGTCCAATATCAATAGGCTTCTTCCCATGGACGTTATAAATGCGTACACCAAGTTTCATGAAAATCCGATAAAGCGTATTTGAGTTATCGCGTGTACAGACAGACATTTTCCCGTACCGCGCACAATCTCAAAAAGTATCATTATGGCACTCTATAATAATAGCATTATTAACTTCATTATTAAACTAAACTAAACTCAGTGGCGCGACATCCCCGAAGGGACAAGGACTACCACAAGGCCTAACATCATTATTACTTATAAATGCAATGTTCGACATAACATAATCAAAATCTCGTGCGTGTTCTTAAATTCAACGTAAGACACCTTCACAATTTAATTAAATTGTAAGTCTCAGTCTACTTAAGTTTTAATTTTGTCATAATTATCCATCATCGATTAACTATTGAAGGCTAAATCAATATTGGGGCAATAGTGTATTGCTAGGAAAATTCCCCCAGCCAAAATCATTGTAGTGATTGTACATTCGTAACAATCAAAATTACAGGTATGCCCATTTTTTGTAGTCCTCTGTTTTTTAAATTTCGAGGGTAAAACACCTCAAAGCCTCACGTTGTGAATGTTTAAAAATAAATAGTCAAAAGATGCTCACCCTAGAGTTCTGACGGTTTTGTTGTGCAGGATGAAGTAAAACTTGTGTGAATTTACTTCACCTGTTGAGAACCTGTGGAATGCATAAGAAGGTTGAAAACCGCCAGAGGCAGAATTCTCCGGTGATGTAGTAATGCTAGTCCAGATGGGTAGCATTCCGTAAGAATCGTGATCTTCTCGTATTCATGGCTTCCGATAATTCTTCCGGAGTAAAGTCCCCCAAACTAACACACCTCGCATGCACATCGCCCCACCCACCTGTTTCCACTATCGGTTACATCCCCCACCCCTCCTAAATATGAGAAGCCTAGTTGCAAAGCATTAATTTATGGTAGTGTAGCAAGAAACTGAAACTCATTTAATACAAGTATGTATATTTTCATTAGTAATGATTTCAACAACCATACTTCTACATTGGTCAATGTTTGGGTTGCATGAGCACTTACGGATCGGCATGAACTTCCTGATGATTAAAAAAAAGTCTTGTAAGGCATTTATTAAAAATTAGCGATTTAAGACAAACAAGAAGTGCCTACGTTTATTTTTATTTTTTTCCCCACAAATTACTTTCCTCCTTCCATCCTTTAATTATTTCTATCAAACGTTTTCTTTTATCTTAAAATTAAAATATGCTTCAAATAACATGGTTTATTCAGCGTAAGTAGGTCTATCCTTATTTCTCAATTTATGAAGAGTTAATAGTGATCATTCTGCTACTGACGTAGGCTATATACGCGTCACCGAAAAAATTGCATAAAAGCATATATATAAAGTTAATAGAGTAATGCTTTATATTACAATATTATGAATTTTATCTAAGCGTTAGGATTGCCATTCATGGAGACCAGCTATTGCATTAAATTTTCTTAATTGATGTTAAACTTAAAAACCTGCTGATATAACTTGACGGATGCTTATATTAATATAGATTCAGCTTTGAAAGGATTAAGCTAGAATAAGGGTTAAGTTATAATACCACGCTTCGTTAAACGTAGCTAAGTAGCCTGTATTTTTTTATAAATTGATTTTTACTACTGCATAGCAAAATAAGGTATGTTATTTACTCGAAATTTTAAGCAATAGAGAAAGGATTGGTAGAGAAGGAGGAAAGATACACAAAGACGATGGAAATATTTCTCATCAGAGACAGAAATATGTCATCAGAAATATGTTCATAATATCAAGCATGTCGACGGTTTCCATAATTATTTTCCCTTACAGCCCATTACTATTAATGAAGTGAAAAAAGGACATGGTAAAACTCAGTTAAGGTGCAACATGACTGAAAAACTCAACTGCCTTCTATTAGGATAATGCAAACAAACAAGAGTTTTGTCCTAAGCAGCCACGAATCTCATGTTTGAAATAATTTTATAACTTTAATACAATACAAACTAAGATATATTAATATATTTTCTCCTGCTAAGAACCATTCCCTGATAGCCTATTTATGATCGGACAGACGTGTAACAGTTTATTGTCCCCTTGGATGTAGTAGTAAGAGGCAATCCCTGCAAATAGTTAACCAAGTGCCGTATTTTAGCCTAGGCAGACTAGGCAGCTGTCTAGGGCGGCAGAATTGAAGGGGCGGCTTTTAAGCTGTTACTGTTTTTTTTTCATAACTCTTCAAAATAGTACTAATGTAACGCACAATGAAATAGAAATTAATAACATTAACATCAATACGCACCTGTTTATTTATTTACTTCTTTATTATTATATATTATTGTTATTATTATTATTAGCCTACTATTTCAGTTACAATAATGCTTATTTTAGCTTACTTTGTAGGCCTACATTTATGTGGAAATAAGGGATCGAAAATATTTTTCTCTGCCTAGGGACGCTTAAGTAGCTAAATACGCCCCTGAGTTAACCACTCAATGGAGGCTCTTTTTTGTTTGTCTAAATACGATTAGGCCACATGCAGATATACATTTCTTATAACAGGTGGAGCAAAATGCATAGTACAAAAGACAGTTTATGGGAAACAATGTCCATACTTTGCCATTTGATGAAGCAGATTACTTTCTGAAAATTACATCCAATAAATGTCCTCCTTCATCCAATTCACAAGTATACAGTCGACTTAGAAAGCTATCCATCACACGTGTGAGCATGTCGTGCGGGATGGCTGCAATTCATGACGAATGGAAGCCTGCAATTCCGCAATTGTCTCCTTGCGAGTGGAGAACACCTTCTCCTTGAGATAGCCCCAAAGAAAGAAATCTGGAACTGAAAAATCAGGGGATCTGGAGAGCCACTGTGTGTCATCAAAGCAAGAAATTGGCGGTATGAGCAGTATCTTGCTGGAACCATTTGGTGTCATGATGTCCTATCCTTCTTAATTCAGTACCAGAAAGGTATTGATCATTTGAAGATATCGTTCCGAGTTAACAGAAACGGTTCTGCCCTGGGGATCCCGGAAAAAGTATGGACCAATAATTCCAAACCTGGCTACACCGCACCACACTGTTACTTTAGGGCTGTGCAATGGCGCTTTATGAAGCAACTGAGGGTTGGTGTCTGACCAATACCGGAAGTTTTGCTTGTTCACAAATCCGGTTAAATGAAAATGTGCTTTATCTGACATAAGCAGATTAGGCAGAATATTGTTCTCTTCAATCATTTCCTGAAGTTGCGCACAGAATGGCATTCTCATCTGTCGGTCATTTTGACATAACTTATGAACAGTTTGCAGCTTATAAGGATGGAATTTCAATTCTGCTTTCAATATCCGGTGTAGCGATCGCCGGCCGATTTGCATTGTCAGCGAATGTCGAAGGGCTGAGCGCTGTAGATTTTGCTGCATTTCTGCTCGAACACGATTGATATTGTCAGGCGTTCGGACAGTTCTTGGTCTACCTGATGACTTCTTATTTTCCACTTTTCCACCTTCTCTCCAAGACCGTACCCATCCCATAACTGTCCGTCTGTCAGAAACACGGTGATGACGATGTCCTAGGCGTAATAAACGCTGAACAGCAATTACACTACCTAAACGAATAAAAGCTTCCACATCCTGAATGCGTATCTGTATGGGCCACTGATCCATTGCAAATAAAATGGCAGACCTTTTGCAATAAATAATCACTTCCAAAGCCGCTGTTGCTGTGTAAAGTTTTACAGAGTCATATTAAGTTATATAAATGTGCTATGCATTTTGCATCAGTTAAGAATTTTAAAAACCAAGGAAAAGGGCCATGAAATTTGAAATAAATAATAGACCAATCTTTCGATAAGACTTGTAGACTCGGACCAACGAGGGGCTAGAATACAAGATGCTCAGAATCGCAGCCAAGGGCGGAACGTCAGGCGTTATCAACCTGAACCACAGCCCGAAAGATTTTTTACCCTACAAGACTCCGGCCGTAAAAGCCTAAGTAATTATATTAAAGATAGACTGTGTAGAACCACTAAGTTTATCCCTCAAACCAGTCAAACACCATCAAATCTTAAACAGAATAAAATGCAGTCTAATTTTAATTCAATACAAAAATAACGGTCATTAAATAATTCCATAGGCTTTACAAACATTTCCATATCCTGAAGGTTGAAGGCTGCCGAATGCTCTGGGCGCTTATCATGTATTCAGATCATTGGTTAGAAGGTTGATTCTGTTTCCGCATGAATGAGAAAAACACCCTTCCTTCCATGGTGTATGTTGAAGTTAAAATGAAAAAGTGTACATAAAACTTTCTTAGGAGAGCCCAACCTCATAAAAGATGAAACTTTAAAACTTTGAAAAAATGAAACTTTAATATTATTTTTCTTAGAGGTAATCATATAAAGATATTTTAGCTATTTATTTCTTATTTATAGGTTAATGATCTTCAAACATGTAACGAGTACAGTCTTTTTAAACATCGCATAATTATTAGGGAGAATTAAAAGTGTCTGAAGTCGCTGAAACCCAGTCAATATACACATTAGAATATTTTTTTAATAAAATAAAAAAAAAATGATAATTTTGACCAAAAATTGTGAATATTTCCTCTCTGTTAAACACGTTATTGTTGAGGACATTTGAGCTACCTTTATAATAATCAATACTGTACAAGTTAACAAAGAAGTCGTGACACTAAAGAGTTTTTACTTGAATAACGAAATCAAACATCATCAGATTTTTAAACAATTTTGTATGTCCCCTCCCCATGGGATATCCGGAAATGACTGCCATACCAACAGGTGAGGCTAGCTTGGTGGAGCTCGATTGTAGAGATGTGAACGAATCACAGTCCTGGTAATGTGCACAGATATTACCTTTCTTCGGTCATTATGTGCTATATGTTCGCAAGGTTTCCAGTAAAACAACACCTATTTCTAAGAAACAAGCAGAAAAACTTAAGGAAAATGACAAGGTCTTAAAGCTAATCAGTAAGCAGGACGAGCGCGATGGTCATGTTCTGGTAGAACTGTGTTCTGGTTTCTAATGCTTACCGATCAGGCTGTTACCCCAGTCAAGAAAGTTTCGAATCGGAAATAATTAGGGTAACGCTGGATATTACCCCACTGATAGACCACTACCACAGGAACATTTTTACAAAAGTCCCCGAAATCCCCTCCAGCCCTCTCAAATGTTCAAAATGACAGTATGTACGGAAAAGGCTGTTACTAATGATCGGATGAAGTTCAACAGCCGGTCGCCTTAGCCGTGGGTTCGAGTCCCGCCTCGGGCATGGGTGTTGTCAGGAAAAAAGGAAAACAATGATAAAAGAATAAAGGAAAACGAGGAGGAAAAAATTGGTATCTGAACTTGGATTTCTCGCTGACACAATGTAATTCTGAAGATCAGCCAGTTGTTCGAATGATGCGATTCTTGCAGATGATATAGTAATATTAAGTTCCCTATCATTAAAAAAATGCTTTGTTTATGATTAAGGGCTACAATGTTCTTCTTCAAATTTGCGTTAAATCTAATAGTTCTTTTTATATATAGTTATGAAAATGTGTGGAATAACCAACGTCTTTCTCTTCAGGTTTACAACCTTTTTACATGAAGAGAATTTCATTTTTCAAGATTATCTCGAAAACGGCTCTAATGATTTTGTTTAGATTTTCTACACGAATTGCATAATATGCACAAAATATTATAATACAATATATGCTAGCCTATATATTAGACAAAATTGCTTACTAAAGAGCATACTTTCATTTCCAAAAGATCTATCCAGCTTGAGTAAGCATAGCGCTGATATGTACTAATTTCAGTCCAAAAACAAGTTTGTGTAAAGAAATAATATTCAAATTATAGCAACTATGAATATAATTTTTACACAAGTTTGTTGATGGTAATTTAAATAAAATACTTTATGCCAACAAAATTCAGTATCATTCGTGTTATAGTTTTTATCCGAGTAGATGCATACATCCCACAATGGAAAATAATTAAGAAAAAAATAATCACACTAACATTATTATGAATCTAGCTCAATTTTAGCTAGCAGGAATTGCTAGTGTTTTATATTATACAAAGAGCTAAAATTTTCATTTGAAACATCTCCTTCAATGAATTCTCCGAATTATAAACTAATCATTTCATACACAAATAGGTTTTTTTTTTATGTCTTGCCTAGCGAATAATGCGACTCTGAATGAGGCTGAGACTACTGAATGCGCACTGCAATACATCTATGTTTGAATATAATTTGTTACGGACAGAGGAAGCTATGTGAGTGTTACATAATACATTTCTATCAATATTTACACTAGTAATTAAAAACCGTATCATATTTCAGGGGAAAATGTTATTTAATCTTATTTAAACTCATTATTGATAATACTGTGTGGTCCGCGACTTGGGACGTTATCATGATATTGGCCCTCGTAGATTCTACATAAAGAAATTGACCTCCTCTGATTAAGAGAATGGAGAGTATAATTGAATTTTCAAGAACAATTTAAACAATGATTAAACTTGTATAGGCCTACAACTATGGCTGTTTGTTATATCTAAGTAAAAAGAGCTCATACGTAACATACTGTATAGTACGTACGCAATTTTCCGTGATATTTTTTAACAATCGATGTCTGTAAATGACCTTTGAAAATTTTATCCCCTCTCTTAAACCCGTTGCACCTAAGGAAGAAGTTATTTAGAGTTTCCTAGTCAAAGTTCTTAGAAGGAAACGAAAACTCTTGAAAGTCATTATACCAAATATTAATAAAAGGTGTTTTGAGTGGAATTTCTTTTAGGGTAGCTTGCTCCTATATTTTTAGTTTCTTGGTTATCCTCTTTATGGAAATAAACGTTCTCGGAATGAAAAAAAAAAGTTTATTCTCAGAGGAAGTTTTCTATCATTTCCAATGCTAATTTTATTGCTGATGCGAAGGAAAGTCTACCTGGAAGACATGCGAGGAACAATTTTGACCATCCTTTCAACTTGCATTTCAAATACGTGGTTTATTAGATCTACCAAGTGTGTGTTTCTATTGAGATCATTGTATCTTATAAATATTATTATTAATGAATTATTCATGACATGGTACCAAACCAGTCTAAAGGAATGCTAACAAAATAAAATATTGAACAATATAATTATTAGTATGTCAGTATCTTATGCTTCTAGAAATGATTAAATAAAGTTATAATTACTACTAAATGATAAATATTGTGATTTCATCACTTGATAGTTCGTTTCATATAATATTTGCAATTTATATTAGTGAATTATTTAGAATTAAAATGTCAGTCATAGTACGTTGGTCTGTTCTCCAGTTCACGGTTTGATTACAGCCCAGTTGGATGATATTTATGTGTACCTAAATGTCCCACATCTGAAGATTTTTAGGAATGCAAAAGAACTCATGTAGGACAAAATTCAGACACACCGGGGACGGCTAAAAGTCTACGTAGCTGTATAAACAACCGTTAAATAAAATTTAACTTCATAGCTTTTTGTAACAGCATGGGCACCACAAACAGTTAAGACTAGAATCAGAAAATTTTGGGATCTAACGCAGGTTTAGATGGGTACACTCCAAGCTTTCGGAAAAGCCTTCTATCGCCATCTTCAGGGACATATTTGGCCTGGAGTGTGTATCTCTAGAATATATTTTTTTCTTATCTCCATTGGCAAACTTTTAAATAATCTAAAGTGAAAATTAGAATTTTTAAGGTGAAGCGACCAAAAGCACTCACTGACTAAGCGAGTTTCGTACCCGTAATCAAGCAATAATAATTTTAAAAAACTAATGATGAAGGAAGGTGCCAGCGAAAAATTGTTGCAAGGCCTCTTGCAAGCAATGGTTCTATACATGATAATCCTAATAACTTATAATTAGGGGGCGGAATTCTATGACCTAAAAAATGGGATATATGCATGCATTTATGACCTAAAAAAAGATTAAAATATGACCAATAAAATTTAAAATATGACTTTACCACTTACATATTATGTATATTTCATTACAATTCATTTTATTCAAATATAATGTTAATTATTTAAAATATCTGTAAATTCTCAAAAAGTATCAGTATAGGCCTAATGCAAAACTTACAAAATATGATATGAAACTTCAAACTTTCTATAATGCATACAAATATGCCAAATATGCCAAAAATGTGACCTAAATATGCATATTCATACTAAATATGCTACAATAGTTGAAAATTTCCTAAATGTGCAGTTATATGCACAATAAAAGCCGTTCCATTTTCACCAGGATGCTTGGAATTGGGTTTAAATTAGTCGGAAACCTGAAGTAATGCAAAGGGGAAAAATATGACATGTCATAGAAATCCGCCCCCTACTTATATAATCTTCACCACCATCAAAACCTCATCAGCACCACAATCATCAGAAACGATAATTAAAATAAAGTGACTATTATTGTCACGATCAATGAGTGCGCAAGTGGTAAGCTCATACTTTCTAAATGCACATCTTTTCCGAGGGGAATTTGAAACGTGAAAATGCAATCAGACTACTCTTCCTAGTTAATTTATTCTTGTTAGGTTCATTTACTGGTAGATTTAAAATTGTCTGAAACTTTTGCATGACTCACGTGGTATTTGAAAACGATCTATTGTGTAAAGCAAAAAAAATGAAGAAAAAACAACAGAATAACCTTGAAGAAAGGATTCCTGAGAACTGGGCATATGCTATCGGTAGCAGTAATTTCGTTCCGATTCACTAACTCCGGCACATAAATACCATTTCGCTTGACATGAAATAGGAGAAAATTTAATTCTACCAAAGAATGAAGGGATGCACATTCTCTGCCATGAAAATGAGTAACTACCACCTATCATCGTACAAAGATGTAGTAGCCCACAACGCATTTCAGTAAATTCAGTGTATTTCAGTAAATCAAATTAATTATTATATTGAAATCTGTATTCAATAAAGCAGCAGAAGATTGTTAATATTACATTTACAAGAAACAATAAATTCTTGCTGTTATATTACGAATTTCTTCTTCTATACATGTAGCCATGTAGGCACACATACAGAAATTATGTATGATCATGTAATTCAACTAAGCTGCATTGCGGCAGAGAGAATATCGTTTACGTAAATAACAAGTTGACTATTCCACCGCCTCATTAAATTTGACACCGAATTTCAGCCTATTCACAATGAACTTATCATCGTTAATTTTAAGTCAATAAAAAATCATATAGGAAATAAAAAATCATATAGGAAGTAAAAAAGAAGCTCAAATAGTTCAAGCTTTCAAAAGCTTTCAAAAAGCTTCATTTGTATATTGTTAATCTAGTCCAAAATTAATTGCAATCGATTCACAAATTTTCGAAATTACAGAGATAAATAATATGACAATCAGACGAATAGAAAACAGTTCAAACTGCAGTATAATTTCAGAGTAACAAACTCTAAAGCGCACAGAAATCACACTTTCATCTACTGGTATATCGAATGTGAAAGATGTACTGTATCCTTACTTTTCTTCAAGTAAAATGGCTGAAAACAGACAGAGCACTTTTCTTCTAATTGCAGAAGGAAGAAAAGGGATAGAACAATAGATCGAATTCAAGGAAAATTATTAGAGGCATCGTTCACCATCATTTTCCGTATTTGAACAATTCAGTTACTATAGGCCTACATCCATACAGTTATTCAAAATTTGCATTCATTGTGGCTCCAAGGTTTTCACAATAAAATCTTACATGTCACGCTGCACTGAAAACTCCGCACTGCTCGTTAGCTCAGCTTTAATCCGAAAATCTTTCGCAATACTTTGTTTTCGAATGGTATAAATGTTCTGCACAAGGCTTAATGCCGTGTATCGAACCCATACACGATCTAGGGGAGAATGGTTGTTTTATATAGGCCTATCCTTAATTTCATCTTCTTAGACACTAGCTGAGAAGACAGTAGATTGCTAGCCTGAAAACCCCTTAAGATGGAAATCTGACATGATAGATTATCTACAACACGAGTATATACCGGTAGCCTACTTAAGCATAGATAAATACTTACAAGTAAAATCTTGACAGTGTAAATTAATTCCAGGGTCTTCAATAGGAAAGGCAGTTATCCAATACATCAAAGAACAGAGTTCATTTTAATCTGGTACCATCTCACAAGGAAAGGGTGTGAAAAAAGGAAGGAACTAACTACTATGGAAAATGAAATAAAATGAAATAACACGATATATATAGTTGGTATCAACACGTGCATACTTCAAGTGTTACATTCTATACAATAACACACACCCTGCCATCGCGAGCCCAGAACCTGTTTGTTCCCTATACGTTAAAAAATAAAAGAAGATAAAACCAACCAAGCATCCCAGCCCATCATCCAGACGGCCATTGATCTCAATCACTGAAGCCTCTGGTTCAGCGAAAGCTCGCTTCATAAAACTTTTCTATGGCCAAATAATCACGCAGATCCATAATCGCAATTAGGATACAAAGAAAGCTAAAATATGATCAACCGATAAATAAATATTACATATTCTATATTAAACTACTACTCACATTAATAATAACTTATTAATTTAAAGAGAGGAAAATATATATTAAAAAAATAAAAGGCTTTTAACGACATAGTACCAACCAAATCATGGTTGACTTAGAATAGGTGGAATATACATGTGTACAAGACTAATTTGTAATTAAGAAGCATACCGTAAGATGTAAGATTCTTTCAATTTAACTACTTCAGAAGAATCGGTCGGACAAAGTAGACTATTGAATCCTTGAAAGCAAACAGAGCAATATGAACTTGAAGACACAGTAATAAAATTGAACGCGTAATTCTTAATATTCGGTTTATTTTTCAAAAAGCATGTTATCTAGCTTCATATGATCTAATTCGTTTTACCTAGTTCTTCGTTTTTTTTTTTTAATTTAAATTTTGCACTTGAAATGCACAAATCTATCTCCTCTCTCTATCTCCTTTTCTTAATTTAACCTCTCCCTTTTTTAGAGACGTTTGTGGGGCCCACGACGTCCAGGCCTTACAGCACCGCGACCTTTCGGGAGAGAGATTACCTTTGGAACAAATATATATATATATATATATATATATATATATATATATATATATATATTACAAGACTAGGACATGGAGGACCTTCCCGGCTGAGTGATCCGCTAAGGGCCGTCTCCGAGACAACACGAACGTATAGGACGAGACACACCAGTCGCACACACAGCCATGCCGAACAAGGTGCAGATGGCATAAAGGTGATAATGGTGGCCAGATAATGTCTTGCCTAAAGTTTCCCGACATTCGTCTCATAGGAAAGGAAAAACCCCCAAAAAATCCCACCTAGGAAAGTTGTACAGACAATTAATCGAACCCGGGAACTCTGCGGTGAGAAGGGCGAACGCATCCCCTATGCCACAGCAGGGATTTAGCCAGGATTTTGGTTCGGTAGGGGCCAACCGGTAATATTTCACCTGAGTCACAATAATCGATGTAGGCCTATGGGCCAATTGCACTCCAGTCCAAAATAATAAACCGATCAGAACCGAATCTCCGCTAGTATAGGGCACACCCATATGGCGTCAGCATAGGGGGAAGGGGTGGCAAGGGGAGGCAGATGCCCCCTCTGGAATGCCTTATGACTTCATTAGTTTTTTGGAAGGCCTACTCTGCAGGTGTTGCAGGGAGTATAAAAAAAATAGATATTTTATAGTGAGTTTAGCAAGTATACAATTATAACTGCATCATTGCATTTATAATAATATTTCACCAAGGCTGTTGCACAGAACATAAGCTATTGATTTAAGAACTTTGCAGCCTCGTCGAATTCGGCTGGCGTTCAAAACTAGGGGTCAGGAAGCTATGCGAATATTAATGTATTTAGTTATTTGAAGTTGATTTTCAATTGATAATAATCAGGCTTTAAAACTTAGTGCCCGATCGAATATGTTAACAGCAACCGTACTGTACAGACTTTGCTCGGCGTATGCCCTAGCTACCATATGCTAGTTCACGTGATAGTAAACAAACCGGAATACAGATATAGGAAGACCACAAAATAACTTCTCATTATCTAAACTCACATTACAATCATGCAAAAGTTTCCCGACACTTTCTCCCAAATGTTTCAATATATGTTTGCGTTTTAGAACACTTTACTTTCGGCATGCCGAACACGTATTATAAATTTAAACACACACAATGACAAGGTACACTGTTGACCAATTTGAGATGCACCGTACTACGAGAGCATTCACTTCTCAGCACTATATCAATGACTGTCTTATCAGCCTACGCAATCACCCTCCACCCCCTATACTCAGGTTGTTGGTAACCGGAATTCAACTCCCTCTGTGGGTTCGGGCACTAAGTTTTAAAGCCTGATAATAATACAGTACTGATACCTACCTCATAACTTATCACTTGAATTTAGATACCTCATTGAGAATTCAACTCACAGTACTTTTTCTGTCTAATATCACTATTATTCCTCACAACACTAAATTAATTCTTAATATTATAGACTACTGTATAGTTCAGCCTAATAAGTAAGAATCGTATTTGGAACTATGTTTAATTTGCCCCACCTTAATAAAATTCCTGGCGACGCCACTTGGCACATCTCACCATCACCGGGGTACCCGGGGCAGTATCTAAGCTTTGATAATGGCATAACATATATAAAATAGATCCCGAGATCTCTGCCTTCAACCGAAGAAACTTTTAGAGCTTGATTCTACTATTATTGCTAGCACAGTTACTGTAGGACCGACTCCACTAAGGCATATAACACGTCAACACACAAAACTCGTAACAAATGCTCGAAATGTCCTCCTCTTCCTTCTAAACATGCATGCACTCGTCGAATCATGGACTTCGGACTCTTTCAAATACTCCGGGATGGTGTCGAATGATTTCGCAGGCTTCCGTGACACTTTCATTGATAAATGAATAACGAGAAAACAAGGATTATGGGATTATGTTCATATAAACGTTTTTCCTTCTTTTGGTGTAAGGAACCCATGCCTGAAGTTTGTAAAAGCATTTTTGAAACACCCTGTATATATATATGCGCATGTATATTATTACTATTTTTGTTACCTTAGTGGATTAATATGTCATTACGCATATTGTCTATTGTGATTTAGTGTAACATTGCAATATAGGCTCTTTGAAGGATTTATACCATTTTAAACTTTTATCATTCTAGACTCATGCAATTGGCACCTGCATCAATTATTGTGGCACAGTGTTACAGGCCTACAGCTTGAAATATTGTGCAATCTAATCTGAAATATGGTATAATAACACAGCTACCAATAGACTACGCCTATATATTTAAGGAGATGGAACTGATCAAGTGTAACTTATATAGAGATATCCTACATCTCTTAATATCGTAACATGTTTCAAGTTGGAACTGATCATGTGTATATAGATATACCCTACATCTCTTAATATTGTAACCACATGTTTGAAGTAATTAGATGTTCATACTCTTGCACAATCTTGGCCTGTAATTTTACTCAAAAAGCAAATAAAATTCATGTATTTGTATTACATAATATATTACGTTTAAAGTGTTGTCAAACTCTTATATATACAATATCTTGACTTCCTGACAAAACAGTCATTTTCATATCAGCGCATTGGATTTCCTGGGTTAACTATAGCCTACGCCTTTATATAATCAAGCGTTGAAGGTGGAATCGTCACATTTCAACTTAAACAGCCCCCTCGTTGGATAATATAAAATTTAATAACACAGGAATGTTGTTTAGATTTTAAAATGTGGTACGTTGAAGGTACTAACTAATACAATAGCAAAGCACGGTGGAAATTTTCACGACTAAACTATAAAATTATTTGCTACAGGCGCAGGTAAGTTATTCTAGTCACACACTGAGAAACTAGTATTACAGCTAATGCTCTAAGTGTATAAAGAACTGACTATAGAATTGGACTACTTCTCTGATTCACATGAAATTGCATGATGCCTAATTATGGCTGCTGAGACAACATGAAGACCTTCCTTGCCTGAGGAAGAAGCTACAGTAGGCAGGTTGAAAACGAACACGGCTAAATAAGCCTCTGCAGTTTCTAGTCCCCTATTATTAATTTCCATAATACTACTGGCTTTAAAAAAAGACGTATGTGAAATATAAATTACGTTTTCTCAAAGCATGCATGCTGAGTAGCTAAGTGTGTGACGTGTACACAGCTCTGCTACTGGCGATACTCATTCCTGGGCTACTGCTCAATTTGCTAAATTAATATGCTCCCTCTTAGATACTGGCACTGGGCGCCTACTAGCATTAGCTATGCTCTTTGCTTATGGATTACACCAGCTTCATATTATGTTCAGTACAAACAGAAGTCAAGTACTCTTGAAACAACAAGATAGGCCACATATCAAAAGGGCTCGGAAGTTGATGGTTGAAAAGGACCTATAAAATTACCTTAAATTTATTAAAATATTATATGAAAAATTGAATGACTTAAGGGAATATACAGTAGCATAATAAATAATAAACAAAGGGCAATATTTCAGTGTTTTATATTGCTACTTTTATTACTGTGTTTTATATTATTACTAGCAAGGCCCGGCGTCGACCGGGTTTTTATTTTGTAATTTGAAATTAACTTGATGAAGGTCACTCGATTTTCAAACTCTAGGGCCTTGTATAATACGTACGTAGAACTTGAAATGAGGAAGAACGACTTATCAACTACACCTATACCCTCAGAAAACGCTAGATATAGCTTTTTATGGCTCATAGAGGATGTCGAATGTTGCATTCCGTTGCTTCTACACACCATGCCTGGGAGGGGTTGAAATAAGAAGAAACACTAATTCCTATTACATAAGATTGTATTGTTTTTATGGAAAATTGTATTTCTCATGCTCATGTTATCATACAACCGTTTCGGAGCTGACATAAAAAAATCAATATCACTTTCATACTTTCCTCCCCCAAAACCTGGGACATAATATACTGCGGGCATAGGACTGAAAATATTCCATCCTATTTTGTCTTCTTTTAGATGTTTAAGGCCTATGATAAATATCCCTACAGCTATGAGTGACGTATCAGTGGATAGGATTTTTTACCGACTTGTCATATAGCATACTCACAGGCACACACTTATGCTGTCCCTGCAATACGACCGCTTATTCTACATCAAAATGTGAAGTGAGAAAATTACATTTTCCTTGTCGAGGGTAGAGAAAATTATGTGATTGTGTTATCATTTTCGTGGATTTCATTCTTCAAGAATTATTTTCACAAATGTATTACATCGATAGCATCAGAATATGTTAAAGCCCAGTATTATATAGTTCCCAAAGCCCTATGTGAACACTATAAACAATACACTGTTGTCATGATAACTGAATTGCATTTTTTTTCAGTATATTTTCAGAAATTATATAAATTTTCAAGAGAAGGAGTGGCTTGCTTGAATTTTAATGTTGACCGCGTTACTTCCCGGACTTAAGTGAGTATGTGTACAAAATTTCGTGCAAATTGGTCAAGAAATGTAGATTTTTTTATTACGTAAACATGTGATAGCAGAACTCTCAAACTGTGCCTCATTTCAGATTTGCGACTTTTTCCGTGGATTTTCCAAAAATTTTCTTTAATACAAACGAAAAAAATAAATCAGCCAAATCGGTCTAGCCATTCTCAAGTGATGCTCCGTTATACATGTGACAATTGATATTAATGGCTTGGTTGCAAGACTCACACTTCTTTTTTGTCTGTTATGAAAACATGTGACAGCAGAACTCTCAACCTATGTCACACTTCTATTTTGTTATGAAAACATGTGGCAGCAGAACTCTCAAACTGTGCCTCATTTTATATTTCCGACTTTTCCCTTTGGATTTTCCAAAAAAATTCTTTCATACAAACCATGTCCTGACAATTACGAACACAACAACAACAAAAATCAGCCAAAACGGTCGAGCCGTTCTCAAGTGATGCGGCAACATACATGTGGCAATTGATTTTTATTTATATAGATTGTTATGTTTACTATAATTATGAATGAATGTTGCACTTTTTTGCCTGACGACAAGAATGCCAAATCAATACACATCTGGAGTTAAGGAATTATGAGATCGCTTTGTCGAAGTCCAATCTGAAGACAAAATAAGAAAAACTGCAATGAAAGAATGAAAATTTTATATAAAATGACCAGTAAAGAATAAATGCAGATGAATGCAAAAAAGACAAAACAACAGTAGGCTAGTTTTGTTCATTTCGAGCTGAGACGAATTTATACTACATCCTGCATTGTCTGCGATGTCTCAGACAATCCAAATCGAAATAGGGAGAATAATTAGCTCGTCTCTCTGATTCATCTCCCACACCTCCAAGGCATTTCCTTTCACCCGCAGCGTATATTCAAGCTGTTGAACAGATGCAGGCGTTATATTCACTATATTTGCAGAATAATTCTTCACATACCGAGACAATGCTGGTGACATACATAAATCACTGGATTAGAATATAAAGGAAAGAAGACGTGTCTTTATCATTTTTGTAGGAGGTGATAAAGGAAATTCGATAATTATTGAGTGAATTAAATCTGTGATTGGCTGATTTCAGACTCATTCTTATGTGTTACTGGTTCAAATCTTAAGAAAGATGTATGAGTTAAATATTCATTAAAATGACATTTAGAGTAATGGTGACAATCGAAATGATAAACAAAACAAATTCGGAGGTTTTAATTGTACACGGTATTGCGGAAAGCTTGATACGCGTTTAATTAAGAAATTATTTATTGAGCATTTGAAGGGGTTGGAAGAAGAGGATGAAAAGAAAATGGAAGATTGTTCGATTTAAAATCGAATTTAGAGTTTAGGGTTTAGACACAGCTGAAGTTCGTGATGTATGCTTCCAGAACTACAATATTTATAAAAATTCGAAATGAGTAACATATTGTACAATTAGACAATACAAAGAAATTAAATAATGGGCTACCGACTCACACAAGAAATTACTATGAACTTAAATTGTGATTCTGCATATCCTGTGGTATACTTTCATAAAGGCCCATATTAATAATATCTACACCTTTTCAACCTCAATTTCGGAAAAAGTAATTTCAGTTTCGGAAAAAGTAATTTCAATTTCGGAAAAAGTAATTTCAATTTCGGAAAAAGTAACTTCAATTTCGGAAATACGAGGGCTATTTTTTTAAACATCCGATGGGGGATAAAATGAAAACCACAGTGAAAATCAAAACTATTTTATTTGGAACATAGCTACTTCTCTACATAATCTCGCTCCGATTGAGTAATTTGTCGTAGCGTGGTATCAACTTTACTATACCCTCGTATTTCCGAAATTGAAGTTACTTTTTCCGAAATTGAATTTACTTTTTCCGAAATTGAAATTACTATTTCCGAAATAGAAATTACTTTTTCCGAAATTGAGGTTGAAAAGGTGTAGTAGACTTAGCATAAATCACAAAACGTAGGCGGATTTTTACTAGGACTACGGAATGTACGTTCCCATATACTATATATAGGCCTACTATATAAAACTATAGGAACATAAATAGTTTTAAGGAGCTTTCACTTATCGTTGAATGACCACAAATACTATGATTGATCTGAAGGAGTATTCTCGTGGTGTTGTGCAGGTGTAGGCTAATGAGATTAGTAGTTGTATGCTCAAGGTGAAGGGCGGCGCTTACCATATGGTTTCTAAACTGAAACTAATCGATGTAACCTAAATAAATGTACGTTTAGTAGTCAACACAATTCTATATGTAGGGGGTAGAAAGAAAAATCATTACTGTGAGATTGTATAGGGCATTCTGCACCTTACCTTGGACTTCTAAACCAGAGGACTAAACATTTATTCTGTACAAAGAAAGAAGCTGTAATGCGGAACTCGTCCCCTACCTTCTGGTTTTTCATAATAAAATTAGCCTATATTCTCCATTTACTGGCATCCATTAAGCACGATCAACCATGCATGTTGCATCGAAAACTGTTAGAGACAATCTAAAGGAAAATTAAAAATAAACTGTCACAAGAAAAATATTCCTATTTCTTTCTAAACAATGCAAGTGAGATTCAAATTTTCCTTAAATGGCTACATATTTTGAATACACTTTCATAAGGTTGAATCCCTGTAAAAATGAATCATTATTCTTTTAATTCTCTTCAAATTCGCAGATCTTATGTTATCAGAATAAGAAAAGGAAAAGAAAGGGAAGGTGATAGATGATGCTGAGATTGAATATTATTAGTATTACTACCAATATTATTATTATTATTGTTGGTGGTGTGAAGTGAGTTGTGTGTAGGAATAAATGTAGGTCTAGTAGCAGTAAAAATGGTTGTTGCTGTAATGCACGTAGAAGAAATGACCAAGGATGAAGACAAGTACTGTAGCAGCAATAGCTATAAAACTTCTATAAGCTGGAGATAAAACTTAGAATTTTAATACATCAATTTTATTGTGAAAGTGCTGTTAAACTGTGCCGGTAGTTAAAACTCCATAGTTTATCATGTCAGCACATACACGTATGTGTAAATATAAATGTGTGTATATATATATATGTATATATATAATGCTAATTTTGTAGAAATATATTAAATAGTACTATCAATTGCAAGAAAGGTTATTACCGGTACTGTGAAAGGTCAATATTTTCTTAGCTGGGGATGATTTGTGTTAATTTCATCAAGGCAAAAAACTAAAATTGTTGACCACTATTGTGATCAAGTTATAGTTACGTTTACTTAATTCCTGTCTCAGTTTTGTAATATCTCTGCACTTAGCGACTCACTGAAAAAAAAGCTTTTTCTTGAAATAATGTGTAATATAATCAGCGTTCTTATTATCTATCGTATTCTAGAAATACTGGTCCCAGCAGTGATGACTGAAAGGAATAATCGATTTTATTTTCCGACTAGAATGGTGGAATTAATTGTACGGAAGCTTGCAAAACATATTTAACACGTATGCATGTAGTTGCTGAAATCAGAATATGTGAAACTGAAAATATCACACCGCCAAGACAGCAAAGGCTCTTTACAGCAGCCTACAGATCTACAAGAGAGGCTATAAAAGAAAAACTGTAAACGTAGCTAATTTGCTATAAGTTTTCTCAAAACATTTCATTCCATTTTCGTATTTGTAAAGTGTCACATTTATTAAATGCAACAGTTTAACATTACGCCTTCTCCCAGAAAATCTGCACTGTTTATATATTATATATTCATGTAGGCAAATATTCTATTTTATTTCATTTTATGTAAATGGAAGAGAGCTTGGTGATAAGAATTAAAGGAGAAGCAAGAAACATAAAGCCATTTATGTAAAAGTTGACCTTAACCTAAATTTCATATAACACATCAAATTCCGTACCATTATCAATTAGACCTTATTACACTCCAATTTTTATTTTGTAATTCGATATTAACTTATGAAGGACTTTTGATTTTCAAACTCTAGGTCCTTATATCGCATTGTGCATTATTTTCGTGGATTTCGTGTTTCATTATTTATTTACCCCAATGAATTATGTCGGTTTCTTCTCTAATTTGTCAAAACCAATATCATGCACTTCCAAAGTCACCTGTGAACACTACAAACAATACTGTTGTCATGAGAACTGAATTGCATTTTGTGAATTCAATGTAATAATTTTAGAAATTATACAATTTTTCAAGAGAAGGAGTAGTTTGTTTGAATTTTAATGTTGACCGCGTTACTTTCCGGGTTGAAGTGGGTATGTGTGCTAAATTTCGTGCAAATTGGTCAAAGTATGTAAATTGGTATAGGAAACATACATACATACATACATGCATGCACATAAATATATTACACACATACACACTTTCAATTTTATATATTAGATATGTAATATCAAATAGCCTATCAAACTTCATATTGATATTCCTATCAAATTCCATGTAAGATATTACTACTATTGCATGACCCCATTTTCCTTTTATATATTTTATACTTTTTAAAGCCTAAATAGCAATTCTGCACGTCAAGTACATCACTCCTAAAAATTTCTGCATTTCTTCTCTATTTTTTTCGATAAATTTTGAATATTTCATAATAAACAATTATGAATTCTATAGGAACGGTCCAAGTAAACCAATATAAAACACCAAATTCAAACATTTACGACCTAGTTATTTCATCTCCTATTAATTTAGGCCCGTTTCCTGAGGGATTAATATCCTCTTGTAACTTGCCTATAGTATTAATAACTTTCATACCAAACACACCAATACCGTTCAGTATAGCCTACTTATTAATCGTTCAAACAAGAATGTTATCAATATTTGAATTTAATTCTTTTAGCGAACATCTCGGATTAACGAATGAAAAAAGTGATCACAATACAGCATTCGTATCCGATCACAGAGGAGACAAGTACAGTAAATAATCTACTGTTCCACTTTTAGAAACCTTGACAGCATTTCTAGAGCTCATACTGTGGAATGCCATGCAGTCATAACCTCGATCAACAAACCAACTTTCATCGTTCAGTTTCATCGCTCCAATCGCTTCATTATAAACCTTTTTTAAATTACCACGATGGGTGTTAAAATACATATTGAAGTACCATTGGGCTCGATAAACTCAACAATCTTTATTTTATCCTAGGCCTTTCGAGATTCTTCTGTCATCTTGTTATGCTGGCGTAGATGTAGGCCTATTAATAATTAAGAATGCAAGACAATGCCGTTTTCATGTTTAGTCTTCTAATAGGCTATATAAAATCGGTAGGATGTGGTTATGTTTGTATATACATCTGTAGGTATGTTTATTCTCTATACAAATCTACACATTTTTACCAATTTGTAGAAAACTTTGCACACATACCCTCCTGAACCAATAAATAAAGTAGGCAACTTAGAACACTCCTTCTCTTGTAGAATTATATAATTTCTTAAAATATTCCACTGAATTCGCCAAATCCAATTCACACTGCATGTGTATTAATAGTCCCTATAACAACACTATTGTTTGCAGTGAACACAGGTGGCTTTGAAAGTTGCATAATACTGGGACTTGACAAATTAGAGGCTATAGATACAATTCATCTCTGTAAATCAATAAAGAAGAATGAAATCCACGTAAATAAATATTGGGTGTGATGCATCACATAACATTCTCTGCCCTGGGCATGGGCAATATCATTTTATCACTTCACATTTCGATGTAGAATAAGATATCGTATTGCGGGGACAGCGAATTCAGTTGTCGCAGCCTGAATTTGTGCCAACGATGGTTAGTTGAGTATGCTACATCAGAACTCGGTAAAAATTCCTATATACTGATCACCGCCGTCTCGAGAATTACACTGCCTGTCCATGCTTAATTTTAACATGGAGTTCAGAGTATTGTTAATTTGCCTAATTTCTCCAGTAGATGCGACACAGTTCACACCCAGATAGCATGAAATTCCAGCATATTTCAGTTTCCGAGTTGATACTTCAGAGGGCAACACAGCATACGGAAATGTAAAGGGTATTGCAGCTGGGTGTGAAAGGTGCTGCCATCTGTAATGTCGCCGCGTACGCAAAATTAGCCGTATAGGACATGCAGTGTATACACGAGTCAGTCTAAAAGGCAGTGCTACTGATACGTTATTCATCACTATAGGCCTTGTATTAGTTGAGAAATACCAATGTTTATCGTAAGACTAAGCATGTGACCAGGAGACGAAATACGAAGGAACATTTTTTAGTCCTGTGTGCGCAGTAAATTATGTGAAATTGGAAAGAAAGAGTGAAAGTGATATTTACGTTCTTTTGGTTTTAGCCCCGAAATGGTTGTATGCAACATGAAAGTGAGAAATAAAATATCCCCTTATATTGTTTTGTTGCCGGAATTTCTACTTCTTATTTAAACTCCTACCAGACAAGGTGGGTAGAAGCAATGGGTTGCATAATTCTAAGTCCTTTATGAGCAATAAAGGCCATCCATACTAGCGTTTTCTGAGGGAATAATTTGAGTGTGATATGTGGTTCTTCTTCGCTAGATAGACTTCGAAGCTTGAAAAACAGAAGTCCTCGAATAATTTAATTTTGAATTACACTCAAAACAAAACCCGGGCGACGCCAGGCCTTTAAGCTAGTTATTAATACAAATACACAAGCATAAGAAGATGCCCTGAAGATGACAGAAGAATGTCGAAATGCCTAAGCATAAAATAAAGATTGTTGAATTTCTTGCATCAATTAACTTAGGACTTTCTATTTTATTTATTTTATTAAGCATGATGGACCTATGTGTTATAACTTTATAGGCATAATTTCTATTGCTTGGGTCATATAAAAGAGTTTTGTGACTCGATACTTTGTTTAATCCCTTTCCCACATCCTAAAACTGCAGACTCTATTTTTTTAAAGATCTGACCAGGTTTGAAGATAAATTGGCAAATACAAATACAGTATGTCTAGGCCTAAAGTATTAAAAATTCATAAGTTTTGACATGGTCCACCGCTGTGGCGTCGGGTATGCGTTCGTTCGCTCCTCTCACGCAGCGGGCCCGGGTTCGATTCCTGGTCGGAGTTTTTCCTCACCTGTGAGACAAATGTCGGGTAACTTTAGGCCCTTGTGGTCCATAGATATCATCTGGCCGTCATTATCATCTCCCTTCCTCGCCTTGCTTGGAGTGTGTGTGTCTCGTCCTATGTGTCTCGGAGGTGGCACCGGCATTGGGATGATCACTCATCCGATCATCCGGGGAGGCCCTCCATGTCCTTGTCTGGTCAAAAAAGTATGTATGTGATCCAAAGATAATCCCTCTCCCGACAGGTCGCGGCCCTGTAAGGCCCGGGCGGCTTGGATCGCTTAAATCCTAAAAGGGAGAGGTAAAACTAAGAAAAAGAAAGAAAGAAAGTTTTGACATGGAATATAATCCAAGTGATTAAATATCCGTGCATGAAATACTCTGTGCTAAGAGTAACAACGAGAAAAGTCGGCAGCCTGGTGGCACAGTCAGTATCGCGCTGGCTTTCTGTGCCCAAAATTGTGGATTCGATCCTGGCACAGGTCGATGGCATTTATGTGTGCATAAATGTGACAGGCTCATGTAGATGTGGACATACAGGCATGTAAAGGAATTTCTTCGGAACAAAATTACAGCTCACCGGCGATGGTCACAGGCCTAAATATCAGTACATCCCCGTCGTTAAATAACCATAAAACCAGCCAACCAACGAGATAGAGAGATTCTCTGAAAGTGGAGTATGCAAGTAGAATATTTTCAAGGTTCCTGTGTCACTTGTTTCCGAGTCTGCTGATACGCTTCGGAGGATCAGGTGAAATGCAAAGGTAAACATTTCAGCGTTTCCTTTCTTCTGTGGACGTTGGGGAATGTTCACCGTTCCTAGGGGGAATTCCATTTTCATTGCTCCTCTGGTGAGCACGAAGAGAAAATGCAAACATACCACTGTAGTTCGTGCAATTTGCATTCAATTCCATTTATTTTCAAAATATCTTAGGCATTTTGGAAATAAGATTGTTTCAAACATATTTTCATGAACAAATATGACTATTCTGGTCAAGTTTGCCTAGACATGTAGATTTTCTAATGATCATAGATTTATAATTTAAAAAATGAGAATTACAGCATGTAAACGTTGTGCACAATATGTATGTAGGGTACATTTGATTCATTCCTACCGGTACATGATTTTATAAAATGTATTTTTAAAATATAAAACAATTTAATAATGTAGACAATGAAGATTCACAATTCCAAACTTTATCCCGAAATAGTCTATAGGCCTATCACATAAAATATTTTACTCCAGTCCACTTAAGGTGGTGAAGTAGACGTACTGTATATGATAGGCATACTAAGATGATACCTTGTAATAAGATATGAGAATGTTATATATAGGCCTAGTAGACTAGTATTCCATGCACATTTTGCCTTGTTTTAAGGCAATAGCATTTTTTCTTCGGTCATTATTCCAGTATAATTTGTAATTATCTTTTATATTTTATAAAGTAGAGAGTTGTTTAGGATTCACATATTTCATGCGTTGCTTCTTTTCACTGTATATATAATGAAGGTCATATCGCGTATCGATATCTCATGTTGAGGAAGAACGAAAGACAGTTTGTCGACTCAGAAAGGAACTCCAGCACTCAGCAATTTTCTTCATCAGTCAGAAATATGTTTGGTAGGCCTACTATATTAGATAACAAAAGATATATCATGGCTGAAAAATCCCGTGACAACTTGTGTGTCGTTCATGTAATGTCATGAATGTTAAGCCTCTTCCAACTTTCTCTTGTTCCTATCAGTAACCATTCAGTTAAAAGTTGCGCAGTCTGACATGTATTCAATTGTCTTCTCTCACCTGACAATACAGTATTTATGAATCGACAACTCAGTGTGGGTGTAGGCTTACTGATGGGACATTCTATAAAACTCGACACGTGGCATACATTTTAACTTAACTCACGTGATAAATTTGATGTACAATTTTATTATAGATGTTTATAACCAATAACTTAGTCTTTAATACGTTAAAATTAAGGCCTTGAATAATATCTACAAGTTTATTTTTATTACAGCAGTAATTTTTATACTAAACATTAAGTTTCAGTATATAGTTTTAGACTTCCTACAGATGTTACTAATAAAAGAAACAAAAGGCCAAATATTAATACGTTATGGTAGGTCTGGTGATTTTTCGCAATGTTGATAAAAAGCGAAATCTCTCAAAAGCCTAATTCTGTCATTGTAATTTATCATATTCAAATGCACTGTTCACAGTTTGATCTTAATTTTCGATAGCATATAAATCGGTTAATTATTTTCCGGTTTTATATATTTATTTATTTATTTACTCAATGGCAATAGACTAGACAATTTCTAAGCAAGTTAAAAAAATATTATCTATTTTATGATAACCTGGAGGTTCATTGCCGCGCTTACCTGAACCCGCCATTCAACCCTATTCTGTGCTAACTCCATCCACCCATCCCTTGCAAATCCTACTTCCCTTAAATCTATCCTAATGTTGTCCTCCCACCTACGTCTAGGCCTTTCACGTGATCTCTTCCCTTCGGGTCTCCCTGTCAATATTTTTTAGATATGTCTTTCCTCCCCCATGCACGCCACATGTCCAGCCCATTTCATCCTCCGTGATTTAATTACCCTTACTATATTCGGTAAAGAGTACAGGTTATGTAGCTCGTCATAATGGAGTTTAATCGTTTATGGAGTTTATAATTATGGAGTTTAAACGTAGGCCCATTATCATCTCTCTTGGACCCAAATATTTTCCTAAGCACCCTATTTTTTAATATTCTCAGATTATGTTCTTTCCGAAGAGTAAGCGACAGTTTAATATAACCGGCAGGATAATTGTTTTTAAATTTTTGTTTTTAGATTTTTGGACAGAAGACGAGAAGATAAAAGTTTCCGAACTGCATAAAAACAAGCATTTCCTGATTTCAGTCGAGACTTAACTTCTACCTTAACATTATTTGTATATTATGTAATTATTGCTAACATATACTGTATTTGAATTTCTCCACTTGTTCGAATGAATTATCGGTTATTCTAATAATTTGTGGCGCATTATTTTGACGTTTCATGACAATATACTTAGTGTTTTCTGTATTAATTTCTAATCAGACATTACTGCAGGAATCGAAAAGGCTTTCTGCATTTCTCCCGATTGTTTCTTTACTAATATTATTAGAAACCAGATGCCAAACGGCTCTTATGGCAAAAGATGATCTAGAATTTCGTCCCAATCCGCAATGGGGACATTATATTTACTCAAATCCATGAAAGAAACCAGCCGGACGAATTAATTGGAAGACGACCCCAGCGAGAAAGATCTGTGGGCAGACCTAAGAAACAATGGATGGAGGACCTTGAAGGCGGAACAGGCAATTGAAGTGAAGTGAAGAAGAATAAGAATACCGATTCTTGAATTTTACGCGACTTTAGCATCCCATTTCTCAATCCCTACGCCCTTGCATTTCTTTCCTTTACAAATAGATTAATCAGTCCCTGTGTGTGTGTGTTAAAACGTAGGCCTACACATCTACAGCTAAACTGGTTATCGTACAACCCAGTGCTAATAACGGAATGTGCGAAAAAATGAAGAATTTTACATTTATTTCATTTTTAAGTGCCAGTATGGTACTTTATGAGATTGTGTGTGGGGGACGAAAAATGTCTGTCCGTCTGTCTGTCCGTGTGTCTGTACGCGCCATAACTCAAATACGCTTTATCGGATTTTCATGAAACTTGGTATACGCATTTATAATGTCCATGGGAAGAACCCTATTGTCATTGAACCAAATCGGTTCACCGGTACCAGCGTCAAACCCAATTTAGTGTTTTTATTTGAAAGCGCCATAACTCAAATACGCTTTATCGGATTTTCATAAACTTTGTATACACATTTATGATGTCCATGGGAAGACGTCTGTTGATATTGGACCAAATCGGTTGGCCGGTACCGGAATAATGCCCAATTTAGTGCATTTTTATGGTATTATATAACAAAAGGCCCCATAACTCAAATATGCTTAATCGGATTTTCATGAAACTTGGTATACGCATTTATAAAGTCCATGGCAAGAAGCCTATTAATTTTGGACCTAATCGGTTGACCGGTACCAGAGTAACGACTAATTAAAGGTCACATGTTTTTTAATTTTTGTCTACCGGTATAATTTGACAGTTAGGCCTAACACTATTCCTTCACTTATGCTTATCAAACGACACCGTCAAACTGACTGAGTTGGCCAAATGGTAACGCCTTGGACTCGTATTCTGGAGGTACCCGGATCAAATCCCGGAGCCGGCCGATTTGACATGGATTTTTTTTTTTTTTTTTTTTTTTTTTTTTTTTTTTTTTTTTTTTTTTTTTTTGTGAGTGCGCGATTGTCAAGGTATCACAAATCTGTAGTTCTGCTGACGCTGGTCGATTTTAATCTGATTAGAAAAACTTATTTTCTGCATATCATAATTGCAATTATAATTGATTCAACAAAAACATACTGGCACTTTGTTATATCAGTTTACCTGATTTTATTATTCTGTTGTGTTAAGCAAGCTATGCTTGGAGAAGTACGAGAAAGATATTTTGTGTAAATAGTGATTACACAAAGCAATAGAAAGATTTGAAATAAAATTGAAGAGAAGGAATTAGGTAAAAACAAAGAAATTTCTAATTAAAAATACAAAATGTATTACAATACGAAAACTGACAATCCTTAATGATTTATTTTTTAATTCATTACTGTACTAATCAAATTAATCATACACACAGCAGCACTCTTCGTACTAAGGTTCCAAAGTGAGAGGATTTTTTAGCATAAGCCCTAATTGTAGTATTAGTGGCTTGTTTGCTCATTCGGGAGGTAATGTTTGTTTATAAGACGGGAAAGTATAAAAATCATACGTATTTTTTTTATTACCGTAAATTGAAAGCAAAATATATTTAGCGTATTTTTAAATCTCACATAGGCTATATTGTAATATATTGGGAAATAAGACGACAAATGGTTGTAGTCCATGTGTCTAGACTTAAACTAAAATAAAATCGTGTTATAAGTGATATTTTACAAAGCTGTTTAGTTATTGTGAAATATGCTTGTAAATACATGTTTTAAATGAATTGTATGACTTGTTCAATATGTGAATATTTATAATACATGTTAAAGAATGTACAGAGTGTTAATGAATACCACCGAAATATTTTACCTGTGTATAGAGGGGACATAGACAAGCAACTTTTATTAGGAGATTTTTGCTCTATGACGTAAAATGTGTGTGCTACAGGGCATTAAAGTCATTATAATTTGGTGCTCATAAGTCAATAATTATGGGAAGTAAGGTTACAATTTTCATTAAATTGACTTCACGCCTTCCTAATGATCCATAAAAACCTGATTCTTAATCATTCATCCACAGCTATTACATAATTTAGAGTTTTCATAATCTGGAAAATTTACAGACTAATCACATGACTGACCGTCACTGTATTATTCTTTTTTTTTTCATAACTAGCATGTGCCCGCGGCTTCGCCCGCGATAATTATTTCAAAAATTAAAAATTAAGAGCATAATAGTTAAAACACTAGCATGTGCCCGCGGCTTCGCCCGCGATAATTATTTCAAAAATTAAAAATTAAGAGCATAATAGTTAAATCATTATATTTATTAACACCTAAATCACGTGGACTACATACCACGATTAGATAGCGTCGCCTGGTAAAAGCGACCTCAGATTCGAGTTCCTTGGCCCAGAAAATCCCTGTATAGTGAGTTTCGTCCAAATCGAACGATGTTTAACCATATTTAGGTCTATGTTGATTATCCCTCTTCCGTGTAGGTTGAAAATTTCATATGTCTACGGGCCTTGACATTCTAAACAAATGAATCGACCAGCGTGGGCTTACAACATTCAAGCGATCGCGATGCTTTTATTTCCACGGTATGACAAAAATAGCCAAAGCCAACTGCAATTGATTTGACATTGAAATGTATTACTGAAATCTGATGCTTCGACAGCGCTAAAATCACGTTTTCTGCCAGTTTTTTACTCATAACTCGCGAACGAAAGCTAAAATTAAAAATTCGGCTTCGAGGTGCATTCGCCCACCTTTCAGTCCATCTATCTTTAAATTTTCAGATCTTTGCGTTCAGTAGATTTCGATGGGCATCGTGGACAGACAGACAAACAGCATGTGCCCGCGGCTTCCCCCGCGATAATTATTTCAAATTATAATTATTAACACCTAAATCACGTGGAGTGCATTCCACGATTAGGTAGCGTCCCCTGGTAAAAGCGACCTCAGATTCGAGTTCCTTGGCCCAGAAAACCCCTGTATAGTGAGTTCCGTTCAAATCGAACAATGTTTGACCATATTTAGGGTTGATTATCCTTCTTCCGTGTAGGTTGAAAATGTCATATGTCTGTGGGCCTTGACACTCTAAACAAATGAATCGTCTAGGATGGACTTACAAAATCAAGCGATCGCGTTGCTTTTATTTTCAAGGTAGGCTATGAGGTATGTTGACAAAAATAGCCAAAGCCATCTGTAAGTTATTTGATATTGAAATTTATTACTGAAACTGATGCTTCTAAAACGCAAAAAAATGCAAGTTTTCTGCCAGTTTTTCACTCATAACTCACGAACGGAGGCGAAAATTAAAATTCCGGCTTCGAGGTGCACATTCCGACCCTTTAGTCCGCCTACTTATAAAATTTCAGATCTCTGCGTTGAGTAGATTTCGCTGGGCATCGCGGACAGACAGACGGAAGACAGACAGACGGAGGACAGACACTTCCTTTTATTAATATAGATTACTAGCATGTGCCCGCGGCTTCGCCCGCGATAATTATTTCAAAAATTAAAAATTAAGAGCATAATAGTTAAATCATTATATTTATTAACACCTAAATCACGTGGACTACATACCACGATTAGATAGCGTCGCCTGGTAAAAGCGACCTCAGATTCGAGTTCCTTGGCCCAGAAAACCCCTGTACAGTGAGTTTCGTCCAAATCGAACAATGTTTGACCATATTTAGGCCGATATTGATTATCCCTCTTCCGTGTAGGTTGAAAATTTCATATGTCTTCGGGCCTTGATATTCTAAACAAATGAATCGTCCAGGATGGACTTACAAAATCAAGCGATCACCCGCGATAATTATTTCAAGAATTAAAAATTAAGAGCATAATAGTTAAATCATTATTTTATTAACACCTAAATCACGTGAATTACATACCACGATTAGATATCGTTGCCTGGTAAAAGCTATCTCAGATTCGAGTTCCTTGGCCCAGAAAATCCCTGTATAGTGAGTTTCGTCCAAATCGAACGATGTTTAACCATATTTAGGTCTATGTTGATTATCCCTCTTCCGTGTAGGTTGAAAATTTCATATGTCTACGGGCCTTGACATTCTAAACAAATGAATCGACCAGCGTGGGCTTACAACATTCAAGCGATCGCGATGCTTTTATTTCCACGGTATGACAAAAATAGCCAAAGCCAACTGCAATTGATTTGACATTGAAATGTATTACTGAAATCTGATGCTTCGACAGCGCTAAAATCACGTTTTCTGCCAGTTTTTCACTCATAACTCGCGAACGAAAGCTAAAATTAAAAATTCGGCTTCGAGGTGCATTCGCCCACCTTTCAGTCCATCTATCTTTAAATTTTCAGATCTTTGCGTTCAGTAGATTTCGATGGGCATCGTGGACAGACAGACAAACAGCATGTGCCCGCGGCTTCCCCCGCGATAATTATTTCAAATTATAATTATTAACACCTAAATCACGTGGAGTGCATTCCACGATTAGGTAGCGTCCCCTGGTAAAAGCGACCTCAGATTCGAGTTTCTTGGCCCAGAAAACCCCTGTATAGTGAGTTTCGTTCAAATCGAACAATGTTTGACCATATTTAGGGTTGATTATCCTTCTTCCGTGTAGGTTGAAAATGTCATATGTCTGTGGGCCTTGACACTCTAAACAAATGAATCGTCTAGGATGGACTAACAAAATCAAGCGATCGCGTTGCTTTTATTTTCAAGGTAGGCTATGAGGTATGTTGACAAAAATAGCCAAAGCCATCTGTAAGTGATTTGATATTGAAATTTATTACTGAAACTGATGCTTCTAAAACGCAAAAAAATGCACGTTTTCTGCCAGTTTTTCACTCATAACTCACGAACGGAGGCGAAAATTAAAATTCCGGCTTCGAGGTGCACATTCCGACCCTTTAGTCCGCCTACTTATAAAATTTCAGATCTCTGTGTTGAGTAGATTTCGCTGGGCATCGCGGACAGACAGACGGAGGACAGACAGACGGAGGACAGACAGACGGAGGACAGACACTTCCTTTTATTAATATAGATAGATATTTACGAGTATTAACACCTAAATCACATGGACTACATACCACGATTAGATAGCGTCGCCTGGTAAAAGCGACCTCAGATTCGAGCTCCTTGGCCCAGAATACCCCTGTATAGTGAGTTTCATCCAAATCGAACAATGTTTGACCATATTTAGGCCTATATTGATTATCGAAAATTTCATATGTCTGCGGCTTTGATATTCTAAACAAATGAATCGTCCAGGATGGACTTTCAAAATCAAGCGATGGCCCGCGATAATTATTTCAAAAATTAAAAATTAAGAGCATAATACTCGTAGTTAAATCATTATATTTATTAACACCTAAATCACGTGGACAACATATAACGATTAGATAGCGTCACCTGGTAAAAGCTACCACAGATTCGAGTTCCTTGGCCTAGAAAACCCCTGTATAGTGAGTTTCGTCCAAATAAAACAACGTTTGACCATATTTAGGGCTTACAACATTCAAGTGATCGCGAAAGTTTTATTTCCAAGGTATGACAAAAATAGCCAAAGCCAACTGTAATTGATTTGACATTGAAATGTATAACTGAAAACTGATGCTTCGAAAACGCAAAAAGTGCACGTTTTTTGCCCGTTTTTCACTCATAATTCACGAACGAAAGCGAAAATTAAAATTCCGGCTTCGAGGTACATTTTCCGACCCTTCAGTCCACCTAGCCTATGTTTAAAATTTCAGATCTCTGCGTTGAGTAGATTTCGCTGGGCATCGCGGACAGACAGACAGACAGTTCCTTTTATTAATATAGACTACTGACTGCAGTGTTAACAACGTAGTTCCTTTGTTTTGCATTTTTTTTCAAATGTTAGAAGTCAGTGGCGGCCATACCCTGGGAGATTTTATGCTGTAACAGGAAAAATTAAATCCATAGAGCAAAATCATTTCGGTGTTATTCATTAACACCCTGTATATAATACAAAAAGTTTATGTATCAGCAGCTGAAATAATTATTGGAGTACAAGTATGGATTACTCTTCTGGACATTTTTAGGAGTTTACTTCATAATTTTCCAGTTTACCATGGTACACCTTGTTGGAATTACCGAACCTATTAATGAATTTTTCAGACGCCGATAAAGTACATTTTGGGAGTATAATTTGCGAACTCCTTGAACCTTACACAAAACTGAGAGTAGAGAACCTCATATGGAATTAATATGATTAGAGCATATGATGTAGACGACACTTCACAGGATTCCTTACGCCAACTTACAGATGACAAGGTCAAATTCTTTTCCACAAGATTAGAAATTGATTTTAAAAGCCTCTGGCGTAGTGGGAATTGCGAAGTGCAGTGGTTCAATTCAGCGGGATTTTAAGAAATTACTGTAAATTTCGTTGTGTTTACACCACGCTAAAGGCCTATCAGGCTACCGCTTATTGGTATTTCACTATTTAAATCAGTTTTCTTTAACATAATATTTTAACAGTTCAATCGACATGCGTCTGTGATTAACTATAGTAATAACTTGCCCAATATAGTAAATAAATGCAAAGTGAAAAAAATTGTCATTGTCACTGAAGCTAAAAAATCTCCTTATCTCACACCCATTGACTGGTCCAGTGTTTTCTTTTAGCTTGAACGGTTCACCATTTGTATTATTTATCAATATGTCTAATGTTCCAATTTTTTTTGTATTAGCCTTCTTACTGATATATTCAGTATTCTTAAAATTTGTATTCGCCTACTGGCTACTATTGGCGTATCCTTTATTGTGATACCATTGTACACAAAAGGATGAACGAATTAAATGAAATGAAACAATAATTCATAACAACCAAACAAATGATAAATGGTAGAGATTATGGTCAAGTTCGAAGCTGAAATTAAGTTTAAAATATTTCAACCATCAAATAAACCAAAAAGTATAATTAATTAAAATGTTAAATGTTACGATTTAAGAAAGCCTAAACAAAGTCCAGAATTAAATACAGGCTTAATACGGAAGTTTGTAATTAATATTGTAGAATATATGGGGACTTCATACATTCAAACGCATCAGCTACAGTATATACTGCATACTGAAAGGTAATATACATTATGACAATTTTACTCAGTGCTTGAAATAGGGAACAGAGAACCAAGGCCAAATTCCTGTGGCCAGCATACTGTGAAAGAAATCCATGTCAGTGAAGGTTATGGCATGGAACAAGTATTCAGTAAGTCTTACGATCAGATTGATGCATGCATCTCATGCAAATGCCATATAACAATACGAGATGAGTTCAAAGTAAATTTATGTCATAACAGGGGAAAGTTAAACAGCATAACTCGGTAAATAATTTGTTAGGCCTATAATCTAATTTCTGCCTGATCTATAATGCTGTGTAATGTTTTATTTTAGTATTGTTATAACCACCACCATCATCACCAGGTACAAAGCCCAATTGCAGTATACATAAAATCAGATAAACTGATATAATAAAGTGCCAGAATGCTTTTGTTTAATCAGTGATAATTCAGTGATAATTATGATATGCAGAAAATACGTTATTTTTGTAATCGATTTCCGAGTTAAGCTCCAGATCGATTCATTAAGCAGGGCTTACGGTAAATCAAATAATACTTAATCATATGTGAATGGTAGCGTTATTTGTCAAAGTGAACTGTATTGCAACTTCCAAAGCCGTATATGAGCACTGTAAAACAATATGTTGTCATGAGAACTGATTTGCATTTGATAAATTCTATCTAATAAATTACCATAAAATAGGCACTAAATTGGGCTTTACTCCGGTACCAGTCAACCGATTTGGTCCAAAATAAATAAACTTCTTCCCACGGACGATATAAATGCGTATACCAAGTTTCATGAAAATCCGATAAAGCGTATTTGAGTTATCGCACGTACAGATACAAGGCATTTTCCCGTTCACCAACACAATCTCAGAAAGTACCATTCTGGCACTTAGCATAATAAATATACATAGCCCACATATATACATATATATTACCAATATTTTATTAGCAGAAATCTATTGGCTCAGTTGCACTCTGATTTTTTAATGCGAGCTCATACTCGGCCAAAGGGAATAGAGAGACCACAAAAGCCACAGCACGATAACAAATAAAATCAGGTAAACTGATGTAACAAAGTGCCAGTATGTTTTTGTTTAATCAGTTATGACTGCAATTATGATATGCAGAATATGTTTTTTTTTTTTTTAATTGATTTCCAAGTTAAGCTCCAGATTTATTCATGAAGCAGGGCTTACGGAAGAACAAAGGTCTAGTTTTTTTATGAGATTAAAATCTTCCAGCATCACCTGAACTGTACAGATTTGTGATATTATGACAATCGCACATTCACATAAAAATACCAAAAAAAATTCAAATTGGCCGGTTTCGGGTTTTGAACCATGGACTCCAGAATGTAAGGCCAAAGCGTTACCATCTCGGCCACCGGGGTCATTTTAATAGTCTAGTTGGATAAGAGCATGTAAATCAATAGTTTTTTTTGTCATAGCTACCTGTATTTTAATTTCCAAGGCCTTATAAGATCCCAGTAAAACAATTAGACCATGGGCTACCAATATGAAACCCTCCCCCCCCCCGTGGGAATTTCCGACACATATATTTTTTTGTTGGTATTGTCATCTAGTTTAAGATTTTAGTTGTTTGCCTCTTATCAATTACAGCATTTAGCCGGAAACCCCGGAAAACCCCGGAAATTCGCAGAAAATGAATTTGTTTTAATTTTTCATTGTTCTTTGCTCCTAATATTCCCAGGGAATTTCTGACTTACACATTTACGTTGGTATTGGCATCTATTTTAATGTTCCAGTTGTTTGCCCCTTACAAATTACAACATATCCCCGGAAAACCCGGAAAACCACGTATATACGGAGAAAATTACTATGTTTTATTTTTTAAATCTTTGTTCTTTGCACCTAATATTCAAAGGGAATTTCTGACTTACATGTTTTTTTGTTGGCATTACCATCTAGATTAAGGTTTCAGTTGTTTGCCCCTTATCAATTACAGTATATCCCCGGAAAACACCGAAAACCACGGAAATCCGGAGAAAGGGACTTCGTTTTATTTTTTAAAAATCTTAGTTCTTTGCTCCTAGTATTCAAAGGGAATTGGTGAACCATATGTTTTTGTGTTGGTATTCCCATATAGATTAAGGTTCCAGTTGTTTGCCCCTTACCAATTACAGCATATCTCCGGAAACCCCGGAAAACCACGTATATACGGAGAAAATTACTATGTATTATTTTTTAAATCTTTGTTCTTTGCTCCTAATATTCAAAGGGAATTTCTGATTCGTATGTTTTTTGTTGGTATTGCCATCTAGATTAAGGTTGCAGTTGTTTGCCCCTTGTGAATTATAGCATATCTCCAGAAAACTCCGAAAACCACTGAAATCCGGAGGAATTGACTTTTTAAAAATTTCTTTAAAATCTTTGTTCTTTGCTCCTAATATTCCCAGGGAATTTCTGACTCATATTTTTTTTGTTGGTATTGCCATCTAGTTTAAGGTTTAAGTTGTTTTCCCCTTATCAATTACAGCATATCCACGTAAACCCTAAAAACCACGAAAATCCGCAGAATTTCTAGAACTCGGAACTTGTGATCTACGGTCACTGAAACCGTTATTGCGAAGTAATTCTTCTGCTTCAAGTGTGTCCCTTGCAGGTTCAAAAGGGTGAGTATATGGACTACGAGATATCTGCCATAATTGTGATGGTCACAAAGGATCAAAGAACAAAGGTTTTTAAAAAAATTAAAACGAACTCATTTTCTTCGGATTTCTTAGGTTTCCGGAGTTTTCCGGGGATATGCTGTAATTGATAAGGGGCAAACAACTGAAACCTTAATCTACATGGCAATACCAACACGAAACCATATGAGTCACCAATTCCCTTTGAATACTAGGAGCAAAGAACTAAGATTTAAAAAATTAAAACAAAGTCATTTTCTCCGGGCTTCCGTAGTTTTCGGAGTTTTCTGGGGATTTGCTGTAATTGATAAGGAGCAAACAACTGAAACCTTAATCTACATGGTAATACCAACACAAAACCATATTAGTCACCATTTCCCTTTGAATACTAGGAGCAAAGAACTAAGATTTAAAAAATTAAAACAAAGTCATTTTCTCCGGGCTTCCGTAGTTTTCTGAGTTTTCTGGGGATTTGCTGTAATTGATAAGGGGCAAACAACTGAAACCTTAATCTACATGGCAATACCAACACAAAACTATATGAGTCACTAATTCCCTTTGAATACTAGAAGTAAAAAACTAAGATTAAAAAAATTAAAACAAAGTCATTTTCTCCGGGCTTCCGTAGTTTTCGGAGTTTTCTGGGGATTTGCTGTAATTGATAAGGGGCAAAGAACTGAAACCTTAATCTACGTGGCAATACCAACACAAAACTATATGAGTCACCAATTCCCTTTGAATACTAGAAGTAAAAAACTAAGATTTAAAAAATTAAAACAAAGTCATTTTCTCCAGGCTTCCGTAGTTTTCGGAGTTTTCTGGGGATTTGCTGTAATTGATAAGGGGCAAACAACTGAATCCTTAATCTGGATGGCAATACCAACGAAAGAACATATGATTCAGAAATTCCCTTTGAATATTAGAAGCAAAGAACAAAGATTTAAAAAATGAAACATTGTCATTTTCTCCGTATAAAAGTGGTTTTTCGGGTTTTCCGGGGATATGTTGTAATTTTTAAGGGGAAAACAACTGAAAACTTAATCTGGATGACAATACCAACAAAAAATATGTGAGTCAGAAATTCCCTGGGCATATTAGGAGCAAAGAACAAAGAAAAATTAAATGAAACTAATTTTCTCCAGATTTCCGTAGTTTTCCGGGGTTTCCGGGTAAATGCTGTAATTGATAAGGGTCAAACAACTGAAGACTTAAACTAGATGGTAATACCAACAAAAAATATGTGAGCCAGAAATTCCCTGGGCATATTAGGAGCAAAGAACAAAGAAAAATTAAAACAAACTCATTTTCTCCGGATTTCCGGGGTTTCCGGGTAAATGCTGTAATTGATAAGGGGCAAACAACTGAAAACTGAAACTAGATGGGAATATCAACAAAAAAATATATGTGTCGGAAATTCCCACGGGGGGGGGATGGGGGGTATACAGTAGCCTACGCTCTAAATAGGCAGTGTTGTCAAGATAACTGATTTTCATTTTTTTTATAAATTCTTTCGAATACGTATATTACCATAAAATAGGCACTAAATTGAGCATTACTCCGAAACAGGTCAACCGATTTTGTCCATTATAAATAGACGTCTTCCCATGGACATTATAAATGCGTATACGAAGTTTCATAAATATACGATATAGCGTATTTGAGTTATTGCGCCTTTAAAGTAGATACTAAATTGGGGTTTATTCCGGTACCGGTCAACAGATTAGGTTCAAATTCAATAGGGCACATCTCATGAACGTCATAAATGAGTATACCAAGTTTGATGGAAATCCGATACAGCGTATTTGAGTTATGGCGAGAAAGGCGCCATAATCTATTAAAATAGGCACTAAATTGGGCATTACTCCGGTACCGGTGAACCGATTTGGTTCAATATCAATAGGGTTCTTCCCATGGACATTACAAATGTGTTTTCCAAGTTTCATGAAAATTCGAAAAAGCGTATTTGAGTTATGGCGCGTACAGACACACGGACGGACGGACGGACGGACAGACAGACATTTTTCGTCCCCACACACAATCTCATAAAGTACCATACTGGCACTTAATAAGGACTATATTACTCGTATAACCCACGAGAGCCCTAGCTTTCGGATACAGTCATTCATTCATTTAACCTTTCCAGGGCTTAATTAATATATTAATACAAGCATTTGTTAAGTGAAATCACCTATTGCAGTTTGAAATCTTAGTCTCCTTTCTTTCTCCCGTTTTGGGATTTATGCGGCCCACGCCTTACAGGGCCTACCGGGTGAAGGATTTACCTTTGGATCACAATTTTTTTTTTTTTACTAGACAAGAACATTGAGGGCCTCCCCGGATAAGTGATCAGCCCAATGAAGGGGCCACCTTCGAGATAACATGAACACATTGGACGAGACCCAAAAATCGCACACACACATATTTCCGAACAAGGCACGATTGCGATGAAGATGATAATGACGGTCAGATGATATCCAGGGACCACAAGGGCCTACAGTTACCTGAAATTTGTCTCACAGGTGAAAATACCCCACCTATCGCGGCTGAGAATCGAACCCGGACCTGCTGCACCACAACGATGGATAAATTTGAAATCAATTATGAAAATTTAAGTAGACTATTTATAGCTGGTTTCCATACAAGGCAATCATAACTTGTCGGTAAAACACCACATATTTCAACATAGGCCTAAAATAATTAGGCCTACTCTATTATTTTTAAGCAACCTTTCCATGACGAATTTACACGTAAGTGGTAGTGAAAGCTTAACAGAGTTAAATAAATCGATAAATCGAGCCTTTTTCAGTTCATTAAAAAAGTTAAACAAGGAGGATTTCAGTCTTATTTAATTACCACAAGCCTGAACGGAGGAACTCCGTCTCATATACGGCAACAAACTAAGCCTCTATTAACACCATCTCGTAGTGGATCTACTTCGAAATCAGTGTAACTCAATCGAGAATGCTATGTAACTGGCTACGAACATAAAATACCGTAAGTCCATGTTAATAATAATAAAATAACTCCAGACACAAAGCAACGAATTTTATCGGTTATCATCTTCATCAGTGTTGAACACATAAAAAAAAGCTATAGTCTACGGTGCTTGCTTGGTTTATGAAGTATACTCAGCTTAAGATCATTTTCTTTTATTTAGGTCCCAATTACTAGGCCTACAGGTAGTAAGGAGATAGTGACAGGTTTGAGTAAGATGAATGTAAGCTACAGTGCCCAGAAACATTAATCAATACTGCCTTATGTTTGGAGGAGAGACCTTAGCAAGAAACCTGAGCCTATTGTTTGCTTGAGTACATATTTTTCTAACTCAAGCGTATTGTATTCACGATCGCAAACTGAACTTGTCAACAATATTATAACACGTGGTCGGAAGTTTATTTACCTTTTCAAAAATTACTGTTCTGCTGTATTAGGTTGCCAACTATTCCGTATTTTCCGGGAAATCCTGTTAAACAAAATTCCTGGTAAGAATTTACAACATCCATCCTGCATTTTTCATAATTCAAGTCAATTTTCAATAAATATAAACATTATTTATTTTGGTACTTGGCGATATAGAAGTTTTCTTATTAATTTAAATCAAGTGGGTTGATACACGAAATAAGAGCAGTCTACATACAAAAGGACTGTAGATTTTCATTATTCTTACATTTTTTTTTTTGACAAAGCCATACAAAGTAGGCATGATCTATTAAGTACTAACAAGTTAGCAAATAAATAGAAAGAAGTCTGTAAATCCCTCGTAAGTCTAAAAGGTGTATTATTTATTTATTTAATGATTTGTTTTAGCAATGTTAAGGCCGTTAGACCAGGGACGGCAAGGAAAGCACTGGAAGTGTGAAGTTACCCTCCCTCTCGTCCCTACTACTCTCTTTCAGTCACAGTTAGAGCTAACTAAACCGGTTCTTTCTGGGACTAGTCGCATAGCAGATAGAAAGAATAAGGAAGGGGGCGAATGAGGGGTAGATAATTTCGCACATCCAGTGCATTACTTCCCGAGCCTGCGTTAGACTTTCTTTTAAATTATAAAATTGTAGACACTCAAAATCATGAGTAAAAAGAACAAAAATTGTAATAAGTATGTTCACGTTGATACCAGGCTTTTTTTTTAAACCATTTTTAAATATTATTATTATTACTAACATTAAGTTTGTTTTGATTATTGTCATTATTTGCGGAACAAGGGAACTCTGTAATGACGGTTTTTAATCCAGAATATTATAAAATTGCACTTCAAAGTTCGCAATATTACCGGTAATTACTAATTATAATAATATGTAATATGTGGTGTATTAACGCTACCTTCTGATTCCTTATTTTTGCCATTTACTTCTTATTTCGTTTATCCTTTACCATTTCATCCTTTATGGTAATTTTTAAAAGTAGGTGTCATTGTTAAGTTAGAAAGCAATAAAATAAATATGACGTATATTTGAGGCAAGAATGCCAATGAATTTCTTTTGCAGTGACTAACATGGACTTACTGATACTGCCAAATATCCTGTAAAAATATTATAATTTATTGATCTCATTTCTCATGTAGTAATATTGCTGTACTACAGCGGCAGCTAATAATAAACAAAAAAAGTAACCTAAACATCTGTAAAGTCGTATGACACAAAACCTGTTATTGCGACAAACCAAACCGTGCTTTTAACTTAGCCTTTCAGTCTAGAAGCACTCTGTCATCCGAATTAAGTAGCCTACAACTAGATGATACGAAAAAATTGTCCATATCGGTACGTACTTGTATAGGCCTATTCTTTACGCATATCATTTTAATATTTCCCTTTGATGTCGTATTGTCTTGGTGTGATATATTTTGAGTTATTAAATTTACACTTATGTCATATTTATACAGATTCTGCCGCAATTTATAATGTAGTAAAACTAGGTTGGAGACGACGTAGGGTTATTATTTTCTAAGCTTTCATTTGGGCATTTGTTCCGTATGTGAAATGGGCCAATAATTTATTCGACTGTCAGGGAACAGAGATAGATGGAGATCAGAATTCATATACCAGAAGAGTGGGTCAAAGGAGGAAAGAGAAAGCGGGTAGGAAAATATTTATTGATAATGCACAAATAAGAAACAAGACACAAACTAGTCTTTGACTAGGGTGAAAAAGAAAATGGGGATTCTTCGACCCTCCACACGGTGTATATACTTTTTTAGGAACAAGAAACATATTTGAGGTTGTAATGTTCTTTAGAACCTATAGAACGTATATATAAAACTCAGCCTGTTCATAAAAATAATATACAAAATGAAAGAAAAATATTAAAGAAGTGGGTACTTATATAACCTAAAATGGCGTAGCCTAATTCGTACACTGATTAATCACAAGATTCGGCAGGTGGTCATGACATGGGGAACGATGCGGAGAATCGATCTCATCGTGAAACAGTGTTAGCAACCTGACGATGTTGATGGCGGTTATGGTGTTGCCGCTAGAGTAAGTTAGTCACTAAACTAACCTAAGCTAACCTAACCTGTCACTAACATTGCGCCTGTTCTTCCCGCAAAAAACAGCATTGTACAACGCAAACGAAATGAGTCGATCCAGCCAATCAGAGTGTTGGGAGACAATCTGCGGGCCGCGTAACCCGCGCCGCAACGTTTATCATCAAACTTCGTGCAGAGTGTCCAAGAAGATCCAAGAAAATTGTTTTGGATAATCTACGAAAATTATATAGTCGACCGCCGTGGAGGAGTTGGCAGCGAGGGTAATTTTAACCCTGCCGGCCCGGATTTTTCAGTGGGTAATAGAAAATTCTTTTCCTGGGTTCAGGACTGGGTGTTGTGTTGTCCCCAGTCCCCAGCCCATGAGAGGACTCCTACGCGGTGACACCCTTGCGTGAAAAAGCCTTGGACGAGTCGTGGTCATCATCCTATGGTTTCGTTCCGGGTCTGAACCTGTCTTCGGGTAGTCTCATCAATCACCATCATAAAGAAATATATAGCCTAATGTGAAAACCTGGAGGTACTACGATATTCATAAAAAGGGGAGGAGCATGGAAGATATGAAGATATTATGTCAACTGGAATTTGATTTATGAAGGAGAATGTAATGTTTATTTTATCGTTTTGTTTAGAAAATGATGGGAGAGTCACCTGAGTGGGATCAGTAGCCTTTTTGCAACGATACGTTTGTAACAATATTATTCTTGGCACTCGATTAACCTTCATAATGATGTGTATCAATAACATTCATTTATGAATGCAGGGTAACTGTCATGCTCATCATCTGTGTGTAGTTGTATTCGAAGATTTGTTATAAAGCTGATCCCTATTATTAGAGAGACATCACGCTATTCATCTTCTGTATGATTACCAGGGTAAGAATCTCTATGTACTGCAAATACATAATTGTTTTAATATTCGGTAAAATTAAAATTTTGATATACAGTATCTTTACCAATTGGGACACTTGGAATGGTTTAAGACACATTCGATTTTCCATCTTTGTCCATATTACAAGGCACAGTACATATTTTTACACATTTTAAAAAACTAGTACATCTTTACATAATTGAATGTTTTATTTTAAAAATGTTCCATATTTTATGATTACAAAGATTTTTAATATAACAAATTTATTGAACTAATCATAAAGATATTTACCTAAGTATAAATTAGAATAATATTCCTAGTCTACTTGATAAATAAAATCATATACAATTAAAGAAAATTACAAAATCAATGTTAGTTATGAAGCTATTCCCAAGTTACAATTACGATTTATTAAATAAGAAATTATTAAATAGGAAGTTGTATTGATTAATATTATTATAATGCCTTCGAATGAGCATTGCTCGTGATCGGAGATGGATGTTAATAATAATGAAAATTGGGAGGAATAAGTGAACGTGCAAATAAATTACATAAAGATATAACAAATAAGAGCTTAGGATTAAAATACTAAATCTAGTAGGCCTATACTGTATAGCCTAAGTACTAAAAATGGTCAAGATAAAATTAGCACAGCTAAACAACGGCAAATACATTTTAGACTAATAATAATTGTGATCAAGTTATTGTCACATAATCGTTTGAATTTTATTTCACTACCATCTGTATTTCGAAGTTTGATTCTTGAACTTCTACGAAATGTTGAAAACCAGATGTAGAACTAGATCTGGATTTACTTCCTGAAAATGTTGCAAGGTTTAGAATGGTCCCTGTTACTTCTTGTGATGTTGAGCGAAGTTTTATTGAGTACAAAGCGATTTTCAGATACACTAGACGTAGTTTCAGCTTAACTCACTGCTTCAAAATAGGCAATTCTCATTAAAACATTAAGATGTGCTCCCCGAGAATGTAGCAACAGATAAAAAATCCAAATTATATATGTAAGAAGGTTCAACTTTTGTTTTGTTACTCTCCTTTAAATTGTTGTGTGGCATGTAATCTATTCTTTTCTATGGCTTCATGTTTAAGCAATAAATCTTTAATTATACTCATTTCATAACTATACAACATTGATAATATAAGGTGTTCTTTATAATATTTTGCACCATTTAAAAAACATTAGTCCATATTTTACTCCTTATTTTGAGAATTTTAGCCCATGTATGTACATATTTAGCCATTTTCATTACATATCAATCTTATTCCTGGCACTAGAGCACTTATACTGTGGCATCCAACTCCAACAAGCACTGAGAAAGATGGATTAAATGATGAAGTAAAATAATGTAAAAATTGAATACTGCACCAAATATGACAAAAGCTGACTCTAGTAGAAATAACTGAAGCAATAGAAAGGTCTTCTGTTTAGGTTAACCACGTGGAGCAGATTAATGGCATTTAAACCACATGTTACCACTTAAAGATATTATTGACATAGGCTTAATGTATGAACCAGGTCCGTCCTGTTTTTTTCTTTCTTTTTTTTTTTTCAGCAGCAAAGAGGTGTGACTATATGCGCCTATATTAAAATAAATGGAATTATAAAAATTATAGGCAAATATAAACTACTGATTATGATTCAAGAACAGATGTACTGTTTATAAATGGGCAGGCTTGGCATCTGTCCAGGGCGGCAAACCTAGAAAGGGCGACATATTTTTGAGAGGGAATATTTTTATATAATGTATATTACCGGTATATAGGCCTACCTAAAAATTGTAGATGAGTTGCAAAGAGAAAATCCAGGACATTTTTTTTAAATTAAACTTTATGCAAATTGGATTTAAAATTAAACTTGAAAAAATGTTAGATTTAGCTTCAGAATCTCATTGTAAAGTAGAAAAACGGTAATAAATTTTTGTTCTCAAAATATAGACTTTAAATACCTGTAATACATTTTTTTATTAACATAATTAAATATAATTTAGAGTATGTTTTAAAACTTTCAGATATATTACAGTATTTCAAAAGTTGACAAGGCCTATACCGTACAGTATTACATGTTATAAATATTTCAACAGTTTTAGGCAATTTTTTGTAAATGAAATTACAAAAGCAATCATGATTTTTTCGCCAAAAACGTGACTATATAGCAAAATATATAGCAAACTATAGGTGATTGGATTATTCGTAATTATAAAATGCTATTGGAATACTATTGATCGATTTGGGTAAAACTCAAACTTAACACTAAAACAATAACTTTTGGGTAGGGATGATCGGGTGGGGCTAAAAGTAAGTGAAAAAGGGGGGTTATACGAAGCTTTGCCCAAGGTGCAAAATAACTTAAATATTAGCTTGGTCATGTATCTACAACTCAAAATTGCATACAAGGTTCACGAAATAAAATGCAACTACAAAACAGACAAGATAAAGTAATGTTTCTTTGTGTAATGTTATTAATATCCATTCGGACCATGGAAAGATGAATCGCACATTAATGAGATTTAGAGTTCCGGATATATAAACACAGTCTTCCTTAAAGAAGTTACAGCACCAAGACACTGGCATTTTAATTAATGAATTATTAAATTACATTTTAAAATAATGTTTTGCTTTCTTTCTTTTTGGTGCCAGGTTATATGTACTGATTATTTGTAAGAACTACCGGTACTCATGCACTTCTACAAGATGTATTTTTCAGTGCGTTCACCGGTTGACGAACAACGGAACTCATTTCCTTTAACAAATGGTATTTCGTATCGAAATATTTTCATCATATGTAATATTTTTTGAAATTCCTGAGATAAGTCACGCCGGTAAGCATCAGTGGATGACATTAAATGTCACTAAGAAATTTTCTTATACGTACCGGTACTAACTGGTAACAATATTGAAGAACGTATCTAGTAAACTCGAATAATATATAGGCACACTTTAAGATATCGAATTAACCTCCTACGTTGAATCTTGTATTATCAGACGCATAAGTATGGCATGCTACCGTAACAATAACGGAGATTATTCGACTACAAAGAATGGAATGTGGGCCTATTCATTTGTAGTGACTTAGCGTTACCAAGAAGTGATGCTTGCCTGTGTACACAAAAATCTTTTAAACTCGTGCACATAATTATATAATCATCTAACTTCCCTTACTGTTATCCCATAACCTTACAAATTGGGCCAACAATTAAACAAAACTAATTAAACCTGAGGCATAATAGCGGTGTTCAATCTACCAATTTATCAAACACTGGGCTATTATTAATTATTATTTTGAAGAAGTTGACTGACAATTTAAAAAAGTCTGGTATATTTGTAGGCCTAAATATAAGCATTTGCCTTAACGAAGAACATAGTCATAAGTAGAGACAGGCAAAATATGAAATTTCATATTCTAAAATGTGGCTACTAGCGCTCTGAAAACTCGGATCTTTACGAATCACGAAGTTTAGATGGGAATGCAAGCAAGAAAAACGTTCATATTTAATAATATTTTGGTAAAATCTTCAAATTTCGTGAAAATCTTCATAAAGCTTCATATTTTGTATGATTTGCAAATTTTTCCTTCATTAATACTTATTTGACAAATGAATCGAGTTTTCCACATTATTAAAATGTTTTGAAAAATTTCCCTGGAATCGCATCTCAAATCCCTAAACCGCTAACTCCAGAAAGCTAAGACATTTGGCAACACTTCTAACTGTTAAGAGGTACCGTACACTATTCCGCTCTAATAATAGCCTACTTCCATTATGATCGGGAATGGAATTTCTACATATTGAGTGGAGGTAGTCAAATTCTTTTTGCATTCCGAAAGCTAACTTGACAGCAAGGGTGGGGGTAGGGGATGTTTACAGTTTGAGGAACCAGCTCACTAGCAGGGAGGAGGGAATATTCATTTATGTGTTGTTTGCGATTCGTGGTGATTTGGATCGTGTGCCTAAATCTGGAATGCGCAATTGGTGACAGAGTTAAACTGTTTTAAAACAGATGGAACGATTGTTATGTGCACATTTTGTAACAAAAGTGTTAAGTATGGAATATAGTCCTTTTTATTACCTGTGTAATATTATCTAAAGACAAATTTGTAGTAACATTCAAATTATATTTACGCTACATTTGATATCTTGGGAAAGAACAAATATAAGATGCATCTTCGCATGAGACATATCCCGGCCAGCCCTCCCCCAGTGAAGCAATTAATTTTATGCCGTGAACTAGCGAATTCTTTGATGAATAGGCTGACAAACCGTTGGGTACAAGGCACATATTCTCGCATTTAATATTTGGTACAAGGGGCGCTCTGGAATTTTTAATATTTGGTACAAGGGGTGCTCTAGAATTTTTAATATTCGGTACAAGGGGCACTCTAGCAGTTTTAATATTTGTTACAAGGGGCACTCTCGCATTTTTAATATTTGGTACTGTCGGGAGTGTCGGCGACAATATACAAGGATAGTTTGTCACCTGCTTCCCTGAGAAACAAAATGTGAATATTGAGTGATCGAGTGGGCGGAGCTTAAAGTGCACTTAATATTTGGCTTTCGCCGTTATCTTTATTCTGAACAAATGGGTGACTGAATTACATAATAATTTTGTTATTAATTTATTTTTTAATACTGGTATCTGCAAACACAAAGTTTCAGCTGAAACAACACACAAATAGCATTATACATAAAAAAAAATGAAAATTAAAAAGACACACACACAGTTCAGACGTTTCTTACCGACAGAAGATGTACTTTTTGCCAGAAAACATTGAAAAGCTGCTTTTATCTTATTGTAATAAATATTAGTTGATGTGATGATGTGATGTGAAAAATGTAGGTGAATAGAATATTGTGAATATTTAACGTATTAATTACCAGTTAACTAGTGTTTTTATTTTACCCTCTCATTGTGAATATGGTAGATATTCCTTTTGTGTTGTCTTAAATCAAATAACAAATATTCAGATGATAAAATTGGTGATTTATTGCATTTCATAATATTTTTAATTTTTTTCTTCATAATTTTACATTTAGCATAAATAAATTTCATATTTTGGCAAAATTTTATTCATATTGTGCCTGTCTCTAGTCATAAGTCATAACAGTGAGTGAAATGTACATGAAGTCAGACAAATACCTTTTATTCCAGACCAAGAAATGGAGACACGAGACGGGGATTCTTCTGTCAGGCATCATTGTTGACCATCCTTACGTGAAATAGTATTCCAACAATGCACCGATTATACTATCTGTTATCTTTGAAACACACAAAATCTCAGTAGCAGATGTTATCACCACTATATCTTTATATCTCAACACAGATCACTACTATAAATTTGTCATTTTTTTTTATCACTTTTGGCACGATAAATTCGTGTGTATGTTTGACATGTGTTACTTCAACCAACTCAATATTTGGTGCACACGTCAGAAACAGAAAGAGAGTAGCATTCACTATTCAAATTATGAGTTAAAATAGTTATAAATAGGAAAACCTTCACATGCACTAAGATGTATTGTTGAAACACAATCACTACACTTCACATTGTTGGTATTAAAGACCCGGCCGGTGAATACAGACTGCAAGCCATCGTGCAGTTCATAGGACAGTCAGGTAAGTTTGGAAGGTAGGGCAAGCCAGAGAAGGCGCAATCCCCAAGACGAGGCTAAACACATTCCACGGCCACAAGTGCAGGATTGCGGGTGAAAAAGCTTCTAGCCTCCATTACAGGTCCCTAGCGCTACAGAAAAAGTATGAAGGATAATGTTCTCTGCCCTCTCTTCCCCCACCCAACTCAGCTGCGGAATTACATTCCAGAAGTTGACCAATAGCGTTGCTTACAATCTCGCGCCAACACAAGTTTCTGACGTCTTCTGCTAATCTATAACAACGCCATCTGTTAGCAAGTATGTGGACTAACGCTTGAACGAAGGTCTACTTTTTTTAGGTAATTGTACACGAGGCGCAACGAAAAATAATAACATCTAAACAGACTAAAAATGTGAGCACTAGCTGAAGACCACAGGTAGCACGTGTTCAGCAGAAAAGGCTGATTTCAGATGAAAGGATTTCTACTTTCAGATTGGAATGATGATTTATTATTGTATTTATACTATTAAACTGCAGGCCTTCTGTTTATGAAAAATATTCTGATTGCGTTCCTGTGCGTATAAGTCCTGTCAATGATTAATTCTTGTTCTGCTCAAGTAAAATTAACTATTAAAAATTATCGTGGACCGCAATTAAAAGGCATTTCATGCGTAAATGTTAAGGGTGTCACTGATGGCTTAGTGCACACATATTTTAAATTAAGTTATATAAAATTGTACTTAACACATGTGTGCACTAAGCCATCGATTTATTTTTATTACTAAGTATTTACGAGTAATAATGTTTTGAATTAAATTTTCTATTGTCATCTTTGGATTCTGTTTCGGTTTCATTCTTTATTTTCATTCAGTATGATAAAGTCCACCGCTGTGGCGTAGGGGATGCGATCGCTCCTCTCACGCAGCGGGCCCGGGCTCGAATCCTGGTCGGGACAAGTTACCTAGGTGGGGTTTTTTCTGGGGTTTCTACTCACCTGACGACAAATGTCAGGTAACTTTAGGTCCCCACATATCATCTGGCCGTCATTATCATCTCCATCCCATCCTAACCTTGTTTGGAGTGTGTGTATGAATGGTGTGTCTCGTCCTATGTGTTCGTGTTGCCTCGTCCTATGTGTTCGTGTTGTCTCGGAGGTGGCCCCGGCATTGGGCTGATCACTCATCCGGGGAGACCCTCCATGACCTTGTCTGGTCATAAAAGTATGTATGTGGTCCATTGATAATCCCTCTCCCGACAGCCCGACAGCACGTGGCCCTGGAAGGCCCGGGCGGCTTGGGTCGCTTAAATCCTAAAAGGGAGAGGTAAAACTAAGACAAAGAAAGAAAGAAAGAAAGAATGAAAGAATATGATAAAATAGGCCTTATAATTTATTATTAATGAACATAATAACTATTAAACAATTATTGTTTTTACTAATTCCAAACGAAATGTTCAATATTGCAAACCTTGAAATTACATAGTATATGATAACAAGTTACTCAAAATATGTATATTATTTATATTAAGCAAATAATTATTTAAAACTCAAAGCAACTCCATTATCTTCACATTATTTATATATTTTTCTGAGGTAAATATTAGTAGGCCTACGTACAAATTTTCAGTTTAAATTTTCGATATTATGAAATTATGAAATTAAAGGAGAAACAAAGAAACAAATTATTAAAATTGTATATCACACTAGAGTTTTCTTCAAACCTTCTTAACCCGTGTTACTCTTCTCTCAGTATTGAAAACTCCCTGGCGTGGGTTCGAGTCCCGCCTCCGGCATGGGTGTTTGAGTGAAATAAGGAAGAAAGAAAGAAAACTCCCAAACGCATCCGGGAATCGAACCTATGACACTGGAGTGGAAAGCAGGTTCGCCACCCTCTCATACGCGGCCCACGCATTCCTTTCGATTGGTTAATCTTAGTTTTCATAAAGTTTAGAATGAAATATTAATCAAAAATAGATTTTGTACTTAGAAATTAAAACTATTTTTAAAACAACGAAGTTCACATGTCAAACGCTTCTGAATGGATCACTACAATGGTGGGTCCCTTTGATCTCGGCTCCCCAGCAAACTTTCAAGTGAAATAAAAGTGGCACAATTTATCGGAGCGAGTTCTAAGCGACGTTACCTTCGATTGACACCAAATGTTAAACATGAACAGAAGATCCAATAAGACAGGTCGTTACAAAGCCCGATTTTTGATTATCGAAAATGTGCCAGAAAAACCAAAGTGAAAATTCATCTCATGTTAAGTCTACGGAGAAGTCTACGGATTTCGTGTATTGTATGAATGCATTGTTGAAATCAATAAATTTGCAGGAAAGCGTGTAGATCAAGATTATTGAAAGAAAAAATATATAGTTCGAAAAATTTTCATTACATAAATCTAACTTAATAACAAAAGAAGAATAAATGTTTTAAAAAGAAGGAATATTAACCTTTTTCTGTCCTATTTACTTTGCGCCGCTGTTTCGCGCCATCCGGCCTACATATAGAAAGAATCCCTCCTTTTGCCTACTACCTTAATGCCAGGGGCGAGTGCTGGAAGAAATATCCACATAAGCCTTTCGAGAATGAAAATAAATAATGAAATAGAAAATATAGGAGGTCACAGAGAGCCAATGTCACCAGTTGTGGGTTAAGCTTAAATTAATTATTTAAGTTTAAGCCAGTAATATAATGCTATTTCATATTTCCGCAACATCCAGCATTCACACACTATAGGCCTACCTATGTTTCTCAATTTTGTTAATTAAAAATGTTGACGGATTCGGTCACAACGCAGACTCTACAATTCGGTTTGCGATTCAGTTCCCTGACAGGTCAAACTGAGTGGGTACTCAAGGCATTTCTCATTCGCAAAAGTGAATGCGGATTGGAATTTTATTATTTAAATTGAATGAAAATAGGTCAAAATTACCTATCATTGTCGATAGGTCTCTAAACATCAGGAAAAAGACGAAAATGTAGTACAAGTTTATCAAGGAAGGGAGTTATACAGGGATATTGAGCAGGTAATCTAAAGAAGGAGAATTATATCCTGGCCAATCTGTAAATAATCAAAAACTAAACTTCATGGCACTGCATTCCTGGAGGGACTGGGCCTATAATCCGACAGCTGTGTCATCTTCCATAGGCAGATGGCAGGATTGGCGGGCATGTGGACCGTATGCCGACACGCACTGCCGTTAATGATTATCAATTCTAGTATGATTCCTCTCATTGTATTATTCTTCTCTTAATTAGGCATATAGGTAGAAAGCCTGTTTAATTCATCACGTTTACGTGATTTCTTGAATTATAATGAGATGGTAACTTCTAATGCAAGCAGGGGCGTATTTAGCTACTTAAGCGCCCCTAGGCAGAGACAAATATTTTCGCCCCCTTATTTCCTCATGAATGTACAAAGTAACCTACAATAAGCACTTTTGTAAAAACAAAAAACTGAAAATATGAAATCTAAGTATTGTGAGGGTCAATCCATTAGAAATGAACCAGGCCAAGTTGCTCGACATTTTTAATTTTCTTATTTTTTTTACCAGTTATTTCCCAACTAAAGGTGAGTTCAAAACTATGGTAAAAAAAGTTTGGGGCTCATAATTTTTATTTGGCGGCCATTTTAAGTTTGCTTTTTAACCACATTTCAGTCGAAAACATGTTTTGCACAAATGTATGTAACTCTGTTAATTTTATAGATAACAAGACAAAATAAACACCGAAATTATCAGAATGAAATGCTCTACATTTTTGTTTTAACACAATATTAAATAAGTAGTGAGGAAAGTGAAGAAAAAAATTCCAAACTACAAATTGAAAATTGACTTAAAACGGGAGTTTTAGTGCCTCAAAATTATTAGAAGGAAGAAAGACTCGCCCTTAATTTTTTTCTCTGGTGTAGATCTACTATAGGACTACTCGCTGTAGAAGTTTAAAGCTTGAGAACTTTGCGGTTTTTTTATACAAATTTTCAAAAATGCCCAAAACCGTATTTTGGCAATATTGGAAGTAGAATATCTCAAAAGGGACTGAGTGAAAAATTATGAAATTTATACAGATAACACCTCTTTATAATATAAAGATGTGATAAAAATTTGGTGACTGAGACTCAACTGGTTCCCGAGTTACAGTGCATCGAAGTTGGCCATAACTGCAAACTATGCACCGAAATTTCAACACTCTTCAAAGCTTTGAGGAAACCAAAAATTTGTCATGCTAACTGATGAAATGTAGCCTACATATACAACTCTTTGGTGTAACAGACTTAGGCTCACAAAAATTTTATATTTAAAATTACAAAGTGAATTTTTACTATTAAATTACCGTTAAATTTCGTGTGCCTATAACGCAATTTTTGGCCAAATTCAAAGCACTGTTACTCTGGAACCAGTTGAGTCTCAGCCGCCAAATTTTTATCACATCTTTATGTTATAAAGAGGTGTTATCTGTATAAATTTCATAATTTTTCACTATGGCTCTTTTGAGATATTCTACTTCAAATATTGCCAAAATACGGTTTTGGGCATTTTTGAAAAATTGTATAAAAAAAAACGCAAAGTTCTCAAGCTTTAAACTACTACAGCGAGTAGTCCTATAGTAGATCTACACCAGAAAAAAATTAATTGCGAGTCTTTCTTCCTTCTAATAATTTTGCAGGACTAAAACTCCCGTTTTAAGTCAATTTTCAATTTGTAGTTTTGAATTTGTTTCTTCACTTTCCTCACTACTTAGGTAATATTGTGTTAAAACAAAAATGTAGAGTATTTCATTCTGATAATTTTGGTGTTTATTTTGTCTTGTTATCTATAAAATTAACAGAGTTACATACATTTGTGCAAAACAAGTTTCCGGCCGAAAAACTGTTACAAAGAAAACTTAAAATGGCCGCCAAAAAAAGTATGAGCCTAAAAAATGTTTTACTCTAGTTTTGAACTCGCCTAATATTGGGGAGTAACTGGTAAAAAAATTAAGAAAATAAAAAATGTTGAGCAAAAAATTTTATTCAATTTGGTACATTTCTAATGGATTGACCCTATTTTGGCATTATTTGAAGTAGAATATCTCAGAAAGGCCTGAGTGAAAATTATGAAATTTATACACATAACACCTCCTTACGATATAAAGATGTGATAATAATTTGGTGACTGAGACTGAACTGGTTCAGAGTTACAGTGCATCGAAGTTGGCCAAAAATAGCAAACTATGCACCGACATTTCAACGCTCTTCAACGCTTTGAGGAAATTATAAATTTGTCATGTTAACTGATGAAATGTAGCCCACATGTACATCTCTTTTGTGAACATACTTAGGTTCACTAAAATTTTGCATTTAAAATTATAATGTGGATTTTTACTATTAAATTACCGTTAAAATTCATGTGCGTATAATGCAAGTTTTGGCCAAATTTTATTAAATTTGGTTCATTTCTAATGGATTGACCCGTGACTGTTTTTGAAACTTTACAAAATACTAATTAAGCTATGTACAAAAAACTGAAAAGATTTTGAAACTTGACAAAATACTAATTAAGTGATGTAAAAAAAAAAAAAAAAAAAAAAAACCTGAAAATATGAAATCTAAGTATTGTGACTGTTTTTGAAACTTTACAAAATACTAATTAAGCGATGTACAAAAAACTGAAAATATGAAATCTAAGTATTGTGACTGTTCTCATAAGCATGTAGTGTTACATTATGTAATGGAGCATGTAGCTATAAAACCGTGGTGTTAATAAAAAATAAAAAAAGCACTTTTGTAACTGAAATAGTAGGCTAATAATAATAATAATAGTAATAATAATAATAATAATAATAATAATAATAATAATAATAATAATAATAATCAGTGATGGACGCAGAATTTCTTTCGGGGGGGGGTTTGAATAGGTAGAAAGGATACTAAAAAAAAATTAGGCCTACATATATAATTAGTTTATAAAACTGGCCACTTATACTGCATATATAGCCTTTCCTCAAATTTCGGGGGGATATATCCCCCCAATCCCCCCCTGCGTCCGCCACTGATGATAATAATAATAATAATAATAATAATAATAATAATAATAATAATAATAATAACAATAATAAATAAATAAACAGGTGCGTATTGCTATCAATGTTATTCACTTCTATTTCATTGTGCGTTACATTAGTACTATTTTGAAGAGTTATGAATAAAATGTTTCATATATTTAAAAAAAAAAGCAGTAACAGCTTAAAAGCCGCCCCTTCAAACATGCCGCCCTAGGCAGCTGCCTAGTCTGCCTATACCCTTAGCCTGGTTACACACATGGCGTTTTTTTTCCGTCGCGGAGAATTTGCCGTCGCCGCCCAAAGAAATGAAACGTTTACACACGGGGCGGAAAAATTTCCGTCGCCGTCGTATGATCATGCTGGTTTATGCAGTATAGTTTCAACTTCAGATCAATTCACATCAGTTTAACTGTGTTATTCAAATTGTTGATTGCAGTGTAGTTTGAAATGAACAGGGAGCAGCTTCTAGCGTTATTGATATTCCGTCGTGAAATGATATCCGTTAATTTAATTCTGAGAAACATATATACTTCAGTCAAACCTCGATATAGGGTAAGGTGGTACATTTTCGAACACTTAACAAATATTCTTATTTTATGAACACAATAAACATAAGAAAAATTCAATTGTATTGTAATCACAAAGTTGGAAATGTAGTCGACCCTTCACAAAAATATGAGCTGTAAACAGCTGTAAAATTTGTCAGGGCAATCAATCTTTCCAGAATAACGTTTGAAAATGTAGATACAATTCTAAACACCAGTGGGTACTATTTCGAACAGTGACATTTTCAACGAACGATCTGCTTTCTTCCAAATATTATTTTATTTATTATTATTTACCAATAATATGAGCGTAACAATGAAGTGTCACATTTTGAATAGCCAGATCGCAGGATTGGGGCATGTGGTCAGCATGCCGACTCCTACGGCAGTTATTGGGGGATATTCTAAAAAAAAGAGTATGAAGTTCTTACTGGCAGATTTCAAGTTTGCACTTGCAGTCGTATGCATAAAAAGCCTGGGGACTCCCCCACCCACTGCTCCCACGTGACATGGCGCTCTTTGTACTCTGTCGCTTAGTGCCCGCTTCAATTCCGCATGCAGTAAGACCGAACGGCGGGAGTATTAAGTAGGAGATTTGTGAGCTACCAAAACAGCACACTCACTTCTCTCACAGCATGCTATTAGGATGATTCGCGTGGAATATATGGACATTCCAGAAAGAATGAAAACTACACATTTTTAGTTTTAATCCGTCTGTCAGTACTAGGTACTAGGGGTTTAAAAATTGTGTTTAAATTTTGTAATTGAGGTGCTTATGCTAAGAGCTAAACTTTTATTTGAAATATTTTTCTCGAAAAAATATTTCTGGCGGGTAGTTACAAGGCGGGCATCGTTCACAGAAACGCAATCTTATCTGGTGAACGGTAAAGCTTTGCATCAGGCTAATACAACTGAATACCTATACTCTGCAACACGGCCTCTTATTCTATATTAGAATTTGAAGAAAGGTGTACTGCCACGCCTAGGTTATACAAAAGTATTTGAGTGCATTTATTAAGATTTTATTTGGATTGTGTATCCTTAAGGGATGCGGCACGAGGTACGGCAACGACTTTCTTTTCATTTTTACAAGCACTTTATTTGACGAAAATTTAATTTTTCTTAATTTTCTCGAAATAGTTTTAACAATTTTATAGGCTTATTATGTAGGCCTACTATAATATATTGTAATAAGTACTATTTGAAAAACTTCTCCCAAGAAATTCTCTGAAGGCTAGTTATAAGCCATTCATTTTATACAACATAGACTTGGATTTTTTGGTCTTGTCTCGCGAATAATGCGACTTGGAAACGAGGCAGATACAAGTGAATGCGCACTACTGCAATACAACCGTGTACTCTACACTAGAATAGGCTATATTAAGAGTAGAGGGAGTTATATGAATGTTTCATATCACATTTTAAAAATACTAATTATATTGAATGTTGCAATTATGTTATAATGAATTTTCATTAATGTTATGGATTATGTGATCCTGTACTTCTTCTTCCATTGCGGTATCTGATAATATGATGATGTAAATGACCATTCTATGCAGTCCCTTCAGAGAGAGCAGAAATAATTAATTGTCTTCCTCTTCATAATGCTGATCTGGCATCTCCCACTGCGAGAAGACCCTTGTTTATTTTCGTAAGTTTGTTTATGCAGGTGCATGTTTCAAAGCGACGGCAAAATTTCCGTCGGGCTCCAGTGGCACCAGGCGGCTGCAAAACTGCCGCCGACGGAAATTTTAACGATAGTTTTTTTTTTTCCGCCTCGTGTGCAAGCTCTAATTCACTTCAATGTACTACTGTCTTTGGGCGGCGACGGCAAATTCTCCGCGACGGAAAAAAAACGCCATGTGTGTAACCAGGCTTAGCAACCAGGGAAGGCGGTTGAGGCCAGGTAGATTCCTTCACCCACAGGCACCCTCACATTTACAAGGGCAGGAGATTTAGGACCAACCGTAATTTTCTCCCCGTGAGTCACCTAGTCTACTTCAATCAATCAATCTTAGATTCTTTTAATGTGTCATTTGATCTTAAAATGTTTGTTATATATCAATTCTACACATATGTACTGGACCCAGGAAGGGGATTTCTTATTGCTACCTGGTCGGACATAAGATTTTATATAATAGGCTACCTAATGGATCTTTTAAAACTATTTGCATGATGGCAGTGAAATTAATCTCCTTAACTGTTATAGGTTATTCTGGTTAACCAGTAAACCCTTGAAGCAACGGATGCGTACAGTCACACAAACGGTAGCTAGTTACTTGAATTAGACCTACACAGGGCAGACTGCAGAGGCTTGTGATATCTTTCTGCATGCAGACATTGTACTACGTGGGCCCATAAAAATATCCCCACATAAAAATAGCAATAATTAAAGATGGCCTCAATCAAGCTTTATATTGACTTTGTTTAATTTGCACTATTTTATGGCTCATTTTCTTGAACTAGAAAATCTAAACCTACTGCATAATTGCAACAATTAATTATTTATTCAGTTAATATATGCGGTACTATAAGATCCTTAAACCTGAGGTTGTTCGTTCATTTTTAATGGTACATACCGGTTTCCTTCGTCAACCTAAAAACCTCTATATTAACATGTGAGAAAGATTGTGCAACATAATTATATTGCAGGTGTATTTGTTATCATATCATATCGGTCATTAGGCCTACTCATGAAAAGATTCGAATTAATCAAATATTTCTTTGGTTGTTTGTATTATATTGGTGCACCTGTGAATCCACTAACCACGGCCTAAGTTACATCCCATTGAACAATAGGCCTATTACTGAATAAAGAGGGCCTTAACTATATTTGTCATAGAATATAGAGGGCTTGACTGCACTTAACTGCAGTCGTATGTTTGCGGACGACTTCCATGACTAGAGTAATAGCAGGGCCGATTTAGTTATTTTCCGTCCCTAGGCATGTCAATATTTTCACCTTTTAATTCAACATGAAGGTACGGACCAAGGAAAAATCTCCTCATTCACTGGAGGAATGGCATGAGCACATCTGATATATTATCAGCACCTTTTTTTTTTTTTGGTGGGGGGACTAGATTCAGATAAGCATAAGATTCTTTAATTTAATTATTTTTTATTTTTTTATTAATTTTTTTATTTTGTTTTCCATTTCTCGACTTATGTGACTGATTTGTCCAGAGGATATCCAGAACAAGCTGCCTGCTTTTTAAACCCTCCTTATATTTAATGTAACTTTCAGGTTGTTTGAAATAAATCTACCGCCCAGCTGCGTAATCTGCCTAGACCAAATACACTCCTGCGTATTATAATTGATACAGTGCTAAATAACCTGATGTACCTATGTAAGGCATGAAGGTCGAAGCTAGTAGATTGTTTTGTTGGAATTTCCTCGAAAGGTTTTTTAAGTTTATTTTTTAACATTGTTAGTGGAAACACAAAGACGCAGGTGATTATTTTGAAGAGCTTTACGAACAGCCCCTTCAAATTCATTAATTACAAAAAAACTTTAACCAACCTACTGCAATTTTATCTGATTTTAACCAAATTTGGAACGAATGGTTTATTATGTAAATTACCATAAAATGTCCATGTCACGAATTAACCAGAAACAAGCACCATTCAATGATTTTTACGGGTTTGAGGAAAATAACTAGTATTATAGTAAATTATACTCATGAAAAAGAATTTTCAGTCGTATGAGCTGGTGGTATAGATAAGTGGACAGTATACCGCGCAATCTTTCTATATTTTTTCAGTGGCGTAATCATCACTAGTTCATTTTATCATAAGAAAATAATGTAGTCACAACACGATGTTACTGTAGTCTACGCTATAATGTTAAAATAAATAGTGTAATCATGTAGAGTAGAATAGCAATAGCCTACTATTCAACAAAGACCAATACGTAATACCACGAGTGACTTGGAGTTTATCTAGAGAGAGATTACATTTTCTGATGACTGTTTTAAGAATAACATGTGACAAATAATTAATAAAACATAGCCTATTGAAAGTGAATTATTTGAATAGCATTTTAGAATCATGATATAATGACTGATTTCTCTGAACAAAACACTATCGTAGACGGGATATAAACCGTATAGGCGTATAGTTATGGAGTTAAAGGACTCACCCTTAAAGGACTTTATTACCCACTAGCAGGCGGCCGCGGCTTCGCCCACGATAGTTAATTCAAAAAAATAAAAATTAAAGCTTTATATTCATTAACACTTACATGCGAATCATTCATATACTAAACAATTAATAATTTTATTATAAAGAAGCAGCTAAAAATTCGGCTTTAGAGTGCATTCCACGATTAAAAGCGCCGACGGGGAAAACGACGTCATATTCGAGTTCTCAGGCCCAGAAAACCCCTGCATAGTGAGTTCCGTTTAAATCGATCAATGTTTGTCCATTTAGGCCTATATTCATTCATAAACTAAACGATTAATAATTAGAAACAGCTCAAAATTCAGCTTAGGAGTGCATTCCACGATTAAAAAGCTCTGCCTGGGAAAAACGGCCTCATATTCGACTTCTCTGGCCCAGAAAATTCCTGCATAGTGAGTTCCGTCTAAATTGGTCAATGTTTGTCCATTTAGGCCTATTTTCATTATACCTCTTCCGACTATGTTGAAAATTTCAGATGTCTGCGGGCCTTGGCATTATAAACAAATGAATCGACCAGGGTGGGGACAAAATGAAACGATTCTTTTATTTCCAAATTATGACACAAAAAAAAGGCAAACCAACCAGCAATTGAACTGACGAATGAAATGTATTACTGAAAACTGATGCTTCGATAGGGCAACAAATTCACGTTTTCTTTCAGTTTTTTTACTTATTACTCGTGAACGAAAGCGAAAATTAAAAATCCGGCTTCGAGGTGCATTCGGCCACCCTTCAGTTCATGCATGTTTAAAATTTCAGATCTTTGCAAGCAGTAGATCTCGCTGGGCATCGCGCACAGACAGACAAACAAACACTTCCTTTTATTATTACAGACTAGGTAGGCTACATAAATGCCATTTGTTCTTAACCTTTCTCACGCCAAATTGTTTTGCCACTTCCAAAGGAAGGTGGCCTTCATTCAGTTTAGTCTGCTTCGCATGTATTTAAGAAAGTTTTGTGATAATATTGTGTTGGAGTGTTCCCAATTAAGAACATCTTGGCAGTTCATATATTTAATACTCTCATATTTTCGTTTTATTATATTAAAGCAGGTGCCCGCGATTTCGACCACGTTAATTAATTCAAATATTAAAAATTAAGAGCAAAATAATTAAAATATTATACAGTATTTATTACTATTACACGCGAATCATTCATAAACTAAACCATTAATAATTACGGCGAAACAGCTAAAAATTCGGCTTTGGAGTGCATTCCACAATTAGAAAGCGCCTCAATATCAAATTGTATTTGATATTATAAACAAACGAATCGACTAGGGTGAGCTCACAGAGTCGAAACGATCGATAATTCCATGCGATATATTGAAAATATAGCGATTTTTTAATTTTCAAATCATGACAAAAAAAAAAAAACGGCAAAGCCACCTGCAATCGATTTGACAAATGAAATGTATTACTGAAAACTGATGCTTGGTTATCGAAAAAAATGCACGTTTTCTGACAGTTTTTTTACTTATAACTCGCGAACGAAAGCTAAAATAAAAATTCCGGCTTCGAGGTGCATTCGCCCACGCTTCAGTCCACCTACGTTTAAAATTCCATATCTCTGCTTCAGTAGATTTCGCTGGGCATCGCGCACAGACAGACAGAAAGACAAACACTCCCTTTTATTATTATAGACACTATATTTATTCAAGAATCTGTTTGCTGCAAAATGAAGATGTTTGCTTAAAACATAATTATTAATTAGGATGTACTGTAGCTGGTACTGCGGTTTTGCGACTGCTGATTCGTATGGTTACGCGGTCTGTCGGTTGGCTACGACGATCCGTACGATGCTGCCAACACCATTATTCGTCCGCCATGCCGTCATGCCGGCAATGCAGCTCACTATTATACTGTACTGCTTTATTGACTGCGACTTATACCACAAGGAGGCGTGTTAGTATGTTAAAATTAATTTTTTGCACGACTTAACTAATTAGTGGTACTTAAGAATGTTGTTGCCGTGGATCGTAAGTTGACATTCCCGCACGCAATCTTGTTGCTATGGAACAAATTTCCATGCGGTAAGAATTTACTTACGCCACACATCATAATACAAGCCTTTATGAACAAGGCCCCCCAGGACAAATATTCTGTTCCCATAACAACAAACACAGGCGAATCACTTTCTGAAATAAACAACTATCTTCAATAATGTATATACATAATATTTTCAGGTAATATCTCAATTAATATAATTAAATTGATATAAATAATCATCGAGCAAAAAATAGCATGCAATACTCGTGCCGTAAGCGCATAACGGATCTCGGAAAATTGAAAAAACTCGGCGCGAGCGTCTTGTATCGCAATATACTATTACAACTCACTTTCTTAAGTAGCAAATTTTGAACAAATAGTCTAAATAATGCATAATACTATTCACATAGTTAAGCACGCGGATGGAGGCAGGAGCCGCAACGGAGCGTTGTAGAGTAACTTTGATATCAATAGTTTCGATTCATATAACATAGTTCCTATGCGCCGTAGTTTCTGTATGGATTTTACAGGTTTTAACAACAATATAACGTCATATTTGTCAACTTTTGGTGGTGCAAAAATAAATAAATAGACTGCAGTACCAGTTATAGAATCCCCCATAATTATATCATTGTTATAGTTCTTAGCTATGCATACTGGTATGTACTGTTTCTTGAAAGATATTTCGCATGTAAGATCAAATGTACGTACTCGTATTTCATTCGTGCTGTTTAGGTTATGCCTTTTAATGTTTACAAGAGGTGATCCCAATTAAATACCAGCGTTGCTGAACTTGAGTCCAAGACGCTACCATCTCGGTCACCTCGCTTAGTTTTATCACTTTTATAGGAGATGATACAGGAAATTTTGATAAAGATCTAGTGAATGGAGTCTGATTTCAGACTCAATATTAGACTACATGTAATTGGTCCAAATCGAAAAAAAATGAGTTACGTAGTTATTATTTTATTTAAGTTTCATCAAACACAATGTGTATATAACAGTTACAGAATCAGTTCTTTGGTTCTCACCACTCCTTTGCCAACGAGTTGATTGATATAGTTCTATTCTCACAGTTTGCCAGATGGTACTTGGGACACGGCTTGTTACAGAGTTTGCAGATGCAGTCTTCCTTGGGGATGTGGTATGACCTATTGAAGCATATCTTGTGATGGAAGCCACGTGCTGCGAAGCGTGTGATCAGGTGCCGGAGCTCAAAATTTGGACCCTTCCAGGCGTCAGTTGTCATAGCTTTTGTTTCCATTATTTCTTTTGGGATATCCTTGGCTTTGTTTTGTCTTTCTTCGATGGTGATTTTATATGCCGGCGTTTCTGGTAGATTGAAGGAGCGCCTAATATCTTCTAGGAAATAGGTTTCCTGAGCTATTATGTAGGAGTAACTGTTTCTTGTGAACTTTGACACTGATAGGGCTCTTTTTAGGAACCTAGCTTTGACGCTTTCTAGTTTCTTGAGGTTTTGCACCGTCAGGAATGGCCATATTAACTGAATTCCGTATGTGGCAGTTGGCATGACTTTGAGCTTGAATAGCGCCATCGCCGTTGGTAGGGATAGACTTTGGAGCTTGGGGATGTCGCAGATAGCTTTTACTGCTGCTGCCGTCCGTTCTTGTATATGCGTAGAGAATGTGGTACCGGTTGTCTGGAGCGTTATTCCCAGATATTTGAAACTGCTTACAAATTCAAAGGGTGAGCCGTCGCAAGTGAAACTTCCTCCTCTTCTAAATTTCATTACCTTCGTTTTCGAACTGTTTATTTCCATTGAGTTTTCAGCTGCCCACCTTCTGATGTTGTCCATAGCTGTTTGTAAGTCTTCTGGGGTTCTGGATAGGATGATCATGTCATCTGCGTACATTAGTAGTTTTACGTTTCTTCCTATGATTTTATCTATGTCCGCCGTCATTACGCAGAAGAGTATCGGACTCATAGGGTCGCCTTGTAGGACCCCTTTATTTTGTGTAATATCTTCCGATATCGATATGTCATCGTATATTGTTACATAGTTTACCTTGAGAATCGATTTGATTGTCTCTAGCTCCTGGCTTGATCTGCCTAATATGAGCTTTAGCTTGTGGATGAGTAATCTCCTGTCAATGCTGTCAAACGCCTTCGAATAATCTATGAATATTGCGTATAGCGGAGTGTTTGGTTGTGCCAGTGCCGTTGATATTTCTTCTGTGACTTCTTGAACTGCGTGCAGCGTCGATCTTCCTGGGGTGAAGCCGTATTGCGACATTGGTATACTTGCACGTAGGGTTCACTCAATGCGCCTTAGCAGAAGTTTGGAGAAGAGTTACGTAGTTATTGCAACGACGTAAGGGAGAAAGGCTGGGGCCCTGCAAAGAACAATATTGGGGTTCCCAATATACCCTTTTTTGGTCGTTTAAAGTATCGGTAAAATTAGCACTATCAGTAGGAACTGCCTTTAAGCTATTATTATAAAAATAGAAGTCCTATCTTCAAAAGAAGTTCCAAAATTGGCCTAACAAATGAGTATTATTGTGATAGTTCTTGTTCCAGTGTATCGGCTGTTGAAAAATGGTAAAGATGTAAGATCAAGCAGTGGTGCAGAGGTTGATTGTTAAAGAAATAATCTATTTTTACTCATTTTGAAATTGTTCTTTCAATTTATTTTTTCGGTTACTAAAATGTTCATAATGGAAAATAATTCCGAAAGGATGTAAAAATTAAACAAAAACAACAACGCAAAAGAAAAGAGTTACTTATATCACAAAAGACACAAACACTACCGCCAGAATCAAACATTATAGACTCTTTTGCTCCACTCACTCAGTGTGCCTAACTATAGAAACACCGAATCCGCTATTGAGACTTCAAAATTCCGCTATTCTCCTCTACGGTTGACAGTGCTAAGAAATTGTTTGTAGGCTCTACTGTACAAATTACTAGAGATGAAACTGAAATAGTATACCTAAGCCAGGCCGACTAGGTTTTATTTTTTACCTTCTAAATTTACTCTAAAATAAAATGGATTATAAGTCAATAAACAACTTAAGCTATGTTTTATGTGTTTATTTTTACCTGCATTGTCCTGTCGTATAACGTTGACACGGAACTAATCAGTTAATCTGAAACGGATTATTCTAGAATTATTATTATTATTATTATTATTATTATTATTATTATTTTAAGTAAAAGCAGAAATCCTTTTGGACTTGTTGGTGACGTCAGTGACGTTGGTGACGTCAGTGAATGTTGTGTAGTGCCGCGGTTGAACATTGTGTTGCAGGAACAATAGAGACAGTACCCTGGCCGGGGCGCTGAAAGGTCCGCAACGGCGCATGCCCAACAGAGGATTCCCGTGCAGAGAGAGAAGCGAGGGGATGGTGATAAGAATTTTGGCGAGGAAGATCGTCGAGAAGTTGGGCCGGCGAAAGAACGTCTCGAGTAAGGTGGCTCGAGGAAAAGCTGTGTGGTTCAGCTGCATAACGTCCGGAGCAAGGTGGCTCGGGAAACGCTACGTGGGATTTCGTGGTAAATCTGTTGGAAGGTCTTGAGCAAGGTGGCTCGAGAAAAGCTACGTGGGATTTCGTGGTACAGCCATTGGAAGTCTCGAGCAAGGGTGGCTCGAGAAAAGCTACGTGGGATTTCGTGGTACATCTGTTGGAAGGTCTTGAGCAAGGTGGCTCGAGAAAAGCTTCGTGGGATTTCGTGGTACATCTGTTGGAGAGTCTTGAGCCAGGTGGCTCGAGAAAAACTACGAGGGATTACGTGGTGTAAATTGGAAGTCGTCGTGCGTGAAGAAACTGGCACAAGCTGAGTATTCTACGAGAATATATTATTTTAATCAAAGACATTGAGATATAGACTCCATTTTTTTTATATACATTTTGGTTAACGTAAAAGTAAGAAAGTTAAATATTCTTTTCGTTTGTTTATTGTTTCATATAATAATCTGAAAAGATAACTTCAGTAAAGTACCCAATTCATAAGATCTACTTTGTTCGAACACGCATTCTTTGCTGTGGTCTGGAAGTCAGGTTAGAAGCTTGAAAAGACATTCATTTATTTTTGAAGCTTAAAAATAAAGAGGCTTTATATTTGAACGTCACAGAAACATTTCAATTATTTTATTTCTATATAAAGTTACGAAGTATATAATCTTCGAGACAAACCTTATAACTGTATTTGAATTTGAAAATATTAAAATATCAACCACTGTCAAACCTATGTTTTGTTTGTGTAGAATAATATACCTACTCAATATATCAACCTGAACACTGAATAGAATCCCCCCTAAAGAGATGACGAGCCAGTCTGGGCATAGACAAGTCGTAATGTGGCCGACGAGGAATAATAGACAAAAATAGGTCAAGTTATTGTTATGAACGAGATTGACTTAAATAAGTGCTTATAGCGAGCTGTATTTAGATAATCTAGCTGGCGCCTAATAAATACGCTAGAATTATATGGTTAAATATTTTGTGGAGTCTATCAAGTTTAGTTTTGAGTCAAATTGTTGGAAGTTGTCTATTGTTCTTCTCGACCATCCAAGTTATCCTTACAGATAAATTGGCGCCCAACGTGGGGCCAGTGTTGCAGTGTTGCAGTGTTGCATATTTTCGTAATAGATTTGCATAATTTCGTAATAAAAATATTACTATTTTCAAGACAGTGGTTAGAGAGTAAGATATTAAGGGACAATATGGAAATTCACAATTAGGACATGAATAGAGTATTTTCTTTTAGAATAAGAGAGATGATTCTGTGACTAATACATATTCTTTTCCAGGAGGGTATATAAATGTTTAAGGTGTATAAAACAGTTGAGACATCAGGTACAAGACGGGTATCGAAGGTTTAGATATTACGATAGCAGAGACGTAAGCTATGAGATGACATTCTTACGTTTGTATGGATCTAAGTTAGGATATTTGTAGTTATACTTCCCCTAGTATTACCTAGTGAAGTTGTGATATATAAGAAATATATATATATTGCTTTCATTCGAAGTTGAATAGATTTTTGAGATCGTTGATGATTAAAAATGGCGACTATAACAAATACTGCAGAAGCTTATCAAAACCCAGAACTAACGACGGCCATTCGTAAACTACGAAAAAGAGATTTAGAATCAGAGTGTAGATATTTTCATTTAGTTACGACTGGGAATAGAGACGAATTGAGACAGAGAGTGTTACATTTTGCAAGACAAAATCCAAACTTATTTGAGTGCGTGATTTTAGCATTCCAGCTTAGCGAAGAAGTTTTGAAAGAGGAACTTACAGAAAATTACATTCCCATCCCAGGCTCATATGGCGATATAGTGTACACATGGATTATGTTAATGCGAGAAAAAGGAGAATCTCAAGATCCAATTTTAGCCCCGCAACCCCAAACTTTTACTATTCAGGTAGAACAACCTAAATTAAGTGCCATGGAAATAGTTCGTAGAGGAAATGCAAAATTTAAGCCAGGAGATAGTATTTACTTATTCTTAGAGCGCTTAGATGACCTAAAAAGAGGATCTAGATTGTCTGAGAACGATTTATTTCTAGCTATTCCCGAAATGCTTCAAGATTCTGCATTGCTATGGTATAGAAATAATGTAAGCAATTGGAATTCTTGGGAAGATTTTGTGAGAGAATTTAAATCTTATTATTTACCAATAGATGCGGAAGATTCATTGTCGGAGGAAATTAAAAATAGGTCCCAAGGGAAACATGAAACAGTGGCGGATTATGCTAATGCAGTACAAACTTTAGCACGTCGGTTAACTACGTCTATGGATCCCGGGCAAATGATTAAATTGTTGATGAAGAATCTTAGACCCGATGTAAGACTTTACCTTCGCCCCCAAGAAGTAGAGTCAGTGGCGGATTTAGTCAGAGTAGGTAGGCATTATGAGCAGATTTTGATAGAATCTGAAAAGTATGTTCCACCTCCAGAAGTATCGAAGGCTATTGTTAAAGAAACAGCGTACAACCCCAAAGTTCAGAAGTTTGTACCAGGTTTAAATACAGTAGTGGGAATAGAACAAACGTCAGGTCGGGAAGGAGGTGAATCCGAAGTGAAATTAGGAGTTAAACAAAAGAGATGTTGGGATAAAACAAACAAACAAGATGGAGGACAAATTCATAGCTTAAATTCATCGGAGGGACCTAGTTTAGGCTTATCTGATGATAGCACAGTTAGAGAGCAACGAGATGTAAACAGAGGAAACGTTGTAGAAGTTCCGAATAAGGCAGAAAATTCTAAGCAGATCGCTTATAGTACAAGGAGAAAATTTAATTGTTGGAACTGCGGAGAAGTAGGCCATAGACATTTTGAATGTAAATTAGAGAAGAAAATATTTTGTTATAAATGTGGTAGACAGGGTAAAAGAAGTAATGACTGTACATGCGGAGGAGCTAGGAGAAACAGGCGATTATGACAATTACAAAGTCAGGGAACATTGACTGTTGATTGTTTAGGAGGTTCCACTCAAATTCAGTCAGCTATAAATAGATGTATAACGGAAATTGAATTAGAAGGAACGACGATGTATGCTTTGATTGATTCTGGATCGGACAGATCATATATTGGTAGGAAAGGCAGAGAATTATGTGAGAATTTGGGAATTATCATGCAACCTTTAACAGACCAAGTGGTTAGGTTAGCGGACAAATCGTTCAGTAGATTGTCAGGTGAAGTGATACTTCATACGAAGTTACGTAACAAGGAAGTGGAGTTAAGTTATAGAATAATGCCAAATTTAGCGATGGACGTGATATTAGGCATAGATGCACTCGCGAAGCTAGGCATAATAGTAGATGTGACGGAGGATAGTTGGTATTTTAAAGAAAATCCCCAATCAAGATTTAAGTTCCTACAGGTGGATAGGTCGAGTGTAGGCCATGAATTAGATGCCTTATTGAACATTCCTACAGAAAGGGAACAGGAATTACTTCGAAAATTTCTAGCAGAACAACTACCATTATTTGAAAATTGTACAGGGTGTACGAAAGAAATAACTCATGAAATTGATACAGGGTCAGCGAAACCCATTAAGCAAAGGTACTATCCAGTTTCGCCAGTTTTAGAAAAAGCTATCCATTTGGAAATAGACCAGATGTTAGAGCAGGGTATAATAGAACCGTCTAGTTCACCTTGGAGTTCACCTGTGGTGATGGTTAAGAAACCAAACGGTTCTTGGCGTTTTTGTGTGGACTTTCGAAAAATTAACCTAGTCACAAAGAGGGATAGTTACCCATTACCTTATATTGAGCAGATATTAAGCAAATTGAGAAGGGCAAAATACATTAGCACCATTGATTTGAAAAATGGATACTGGCAGGTCCCCTTAACTGAGAGTAGCAAAGAAAAGACAGCGTTTACGGTGCCTGGAAGAGGCCTGTATAATTTTAAAGTCATGCCTTTTGGAATACACAATGCAGCAGCCACATTCCAGAGACTTGTTGACACGATTCTACGAACAGAGATAGGAGAAAAGTGCTTTGTCTATTTAGACGATATCGTTGTAATTAGCGAATCATTTGAGGAGCATTTGGAGTTACTAGAGAAAATCTTTAATAAGTTAAGGGCAGCGAACCTTAAAATTAATGTGGAAAAATCGAAATTTGTTAGGACTGAGTTAAAATATCTGGGTCATATTGTAAGTCCATTAGGTGTAGCAGTAGATCCTGATAAAGTTAACTGCATTTTAGATTATCCTGTACCGACTAAAGTAAAGGAAGTCAGATCATTCCTAGGGTTAGCTTCGTGGTACAGAAGATTTATTCCTTGTTTTGCTGAATTAGTGGCACCTTTGACTAATTTGTTACGCAAAAATCAGAAATGGAATTGGACTAGTGATTGTCAAAGTGCATTTGATGATGTGAAAAATATACTAATAAGTAGCCCAATTTTAACATGCCCCGATTATAGCAAACCTCTAGTGGTGCAGACAGACTCAAGTTTTTCTGGGCTAGGAGCCGTCCTCATGCAACCGGGTGAAGCGGGCGAGGAAAATGTCATTGCCTATGCAAGTCGTTCTCTCACTCCGACGGAAAGAAAATGGTCAGTGGTAGAGAAAGAGTTATTAGCCATACTGTGGGCTATACAAAAATTTAGAGCTTATATCGAAGGATATCATTTTGTAGTTCATACGGATCATTTCGCTCTTAAGTGGCTTCATAAATTAAAGAATCCTTCAGGACGTTTAGCTAGGTGGAGCTTGCTCTTACAAGAATATGATTTTACGGTAGTACATCGAGCAGGCCGCTTACAAAAAGTGTCCGATGCTTTATCGAGGATACACAACAGTGACTATTCGGATTTACAGAGTAAAGAATTGTGTTTAGCCCTAAACCTAAGTAGTGAAAGAGAATGGGAAAATATTCAAGACGTTTGGTATAAAAGACGTTTAGACCAAGTTAAACAAAATCCACAATATTGGCCTGATTGGAGAGTCGAAGAGGGAAAATTGTTTCATTTAAGACTGGATCAATTAGGACAGGTGTTAGAGGAAGATACAGATAAATGGAAATTAGTAGTTCCGTGGGAATTTAGGAAAAGATTGTTAAAGGAATATCATGATGAACCAACCGCTGGACATTTTGGAATTACCAAAACATTCTTAAAATTGTCTAGGAAATATTTTTGGCCTAACATGTTTAAAGATGTTGTTAAGTACATTAAGGAATGTCTAATATGTCAGAAATATAAAGTAGTACAATCCAGACCAGCAGGACAAATGCATTTTCGAAGAAAGGATCGCCCTTGGGTCACGATTTCGACAGATATATTAGGACCGTATCCTCGTTCAAAAAGGGGAAACCGATATATCGTTGTGTTTCATGACTGTTTTTCAAAGTGGGTAGAGTGTAAAGCTTTAAAGACAGCTACCACAAAAACAGTGCTGGACGCGTTTTACGAACTTGTAATTTTGAAATGGGGGGTCCCGGAAAATTTGATAATGGACAATGGACCACAGTACAGTAGTAAAATTTTCCAGACAGTGGCTAAAAACTTTGGAATTCTAGCATGTTTTGCTCCAAATTACTCTCCCCAAGTAAATCCAAGTGAGAGAGTGAACCGAGTGTTGAAAACCATGATCTCAAGTTATATTAACACGGACCATACTCAGTGGGATAGATATTTGAAAGAGTTTGTTCATGCCATTAACTCGTCAGTACACAAGTCGACAGGTTATTCACCCTCACTGTTAAACTTCGGTCGAGAAATTGAAATCAGCAAATCTCTAGTCAAGACTCGGGATACGTGCCTATTGACGCAGCGACCGAAGGAATGGATAGACAAGATGAATAAACTACAAGAGTTATACTTGATAGTGAGGCATAATCTAGAGAATGCATTTAAGGAAACGAGTCACTACTATAACCTTAGGAAGAGAGAGATAAATTTTCGAGAAGGTGAAGCAGTGCTCAGACGAAATTATGTATTAAGTTCGGCTGGACAGAACTTTACAGCAGGCTTTGCCCCGAAATATGTAGGCCCATTCTTGATAAAGAAGAAGCTTGGACTAAATGCATATGAGTTGGAAGATAGAAACCATAAATCACTAGGCAGGTGGCATATCAAAGACTTAAAACCATTTCGCCCTGTGAGTGATACGTAGTGGAAGGAAAAAAAAAATAAACGAGTTTATTTTTTTTATTTTTGCAAGGGGGGTGTGTAAGGAAATATGTCGACACCGCACGCTTGTACCTGGTACTCAACTGTTGGTGACGTCAGTGAAAGTTGTGTAGTGCCGCGGTTGAACATTGTGTTGCAGGAACAATAGAGACAGTACCCTGGCCGGGGCGCTGAAAGGTCCGCAACGGCGCATGCCCAACAGAGGATTCCCGTGCAGAGAGAGAAGCGAGGGGATGGTGATAAGAATTTTGGCGAGGAAGATCGTCGAGAAGTTGGGCCGGCGAAAGAACGTCTCGAGTAAGGTGACTCGAGGAAAAGCTGTGTGGTTCAGCTGCATAACGTCCGGAGCAAGGTGGCTCGGGAAACGCTACGTGGGATTTCGTGGTAAATCTGTTGGAAGGTCTTGAGCAAGGTGGCTCGAGAAAAGCTACGTGGGATTTCGTGGTACAGCCATTGGAAGTCTCGAGCAAGGGTGGCTCGAGAAAAGCTACGTGGGATTTCGTGGTACATCTGTTGGAAGGTCTTGAGCAAGGTGGCTCGAGAAAAGCTACGTGGGATTTCGTGGTACATCTGTTGGAGAGTCTTGAGCCAAGTGGCTCGAGAAAAAATACGAGGGATTACGTGGTGTAAATTGGAAGTCGTCGTGCGTGAAGAAACTGGCACAAGCTGAGTATTCTACGAGAATATATTATTTTAATCAAAGACATTGAGATATAGACTCCATTTTTTTTATATACATTTTGGTTAACGTAAAAGTAAGAAAGTTAAATATTCTTTTCGTTTGTTTATTGTTTCATATAATAATCTGAAAAGATAACTTCAGTAAAGTACCCAATTCATAAGATCTACTTTGTTCGAACACGCATTCTTTGCTGTGGTCTGGAAGTCAGGTTAGAAGCTTGAAAAGACATTCATTTATTTTTGAAGCTTAAAAATAAAGAGGCTTTATATTTGAACGTCACAGAAACATTTCAATTATTTTATTTCTATATAAAGTTACGAAGTATATAATCTTCGAGACAAACCTTATAACTGTATTTGAATTTGAAAATATTAAAATATCAACCACTGTCAAACCTATGTTTTGTTTGTGTAGAATAATATACCTACTCAATATATCAACCTCAACACTGAATAGAATCCCCCCTAAAGAGATGACGAGCCAGTCTGGGCATAGACAAGTCGTAATGTGGCCGACGAGGAATAATAGACAAAAATAGGTCAAGTTATTGTTATGAACGAGATTGACTTAAATAAGTGCTTATAGCGAGCTGTATTTACATAATCTAGCTGGCGCCTAATAAATACGCTAGAATTATATGGTTAAATATTTTGTGGAGTCTATCAAGTTTAGTTTTGAGTCAAATTGTTGGAAGTTGTCTATTGTTCTTCTCGACCATCCAAGTTATCCTTACAACTCAACAGTAGACCTCACTGATGTTCGCCATTTAAAATAATAATTTTCAAAATATTAATTTTGGTACATACCTGTGCAAAGTTATTCCCGGGATTCCTTTTGTTTTGCTGATTGAGTAAACAAAGGTTGAACAATAAGCCATATTTCTTAACTTTAATCGTTATTACAAGAATTAATTAGTGTTAAAAGAAGGCAACACTGCTAAAATAAATTGAATAACCTATAACTATTAGAAATTAACTAAAATAGCACAACACAAAAATATACAGTTCAATCCAATTTAACATTCAACAATTAAATAAAATACAGGTGGGTCTATTAATATAAACTGAAGTAAGCGAATTAGCTGGAGTGGGGGAAACAGGACCGCCGTTGATCTCACTATTTCCTATCTGTAGGATTTTCCAGTAGACTATAGCACGTAATTAGATCTCAGTCGAGGACTAGGGTGTTTATGTTGTTTATTTAGTTGCTGTATTTAAATCTTCTTATATCTCTTTACTGCGTTTTTAATGCAATGAAGTAAAACTGTTTGTGATAGTGCGTTTGTCCATATTATGAGCTTTTACTGTGACAAAAATCAGATCTAGTATGGGACTATATTGTCTTGTACATGTGTGTGCTGTGGTTCAAATCACGTGCATTTGTTTACATGAGCTTGCATTCTCAAAATGAATGGATATGTCAAAGCTAACTGTGTTGCAACTTCCAAAGCCGTATATGAACACTGTAAAACAATATGTTGTCATGAGAACTGATTTGTATTTGATAAATTCTTTCTAATATATTACCATAAAATAGGAACTAAATTGGGCATTACTCCGGTACCGGTCAACCGATTTGGTCCAATATCAATAGGCTTCTTCCCATGGACGTTATAAATGTGTATACCAAGTTTCATGAAAATCCGATAAGCGTATTTGAGTTATCGCGCGTACAAACACATGGACACAAGTAGCAATACAATGAGCTTTGACAATTAACACTACCCACATATTCCTTGACATAGGCCTATGCTTATCAAACTAGACCTTTGTTCTTTCGTGAGCTCTGCTTAATGAATCGAACTGGAGCTTAACTCGGAAATCGATTACAAAAATTACTTATTTTCTGCAGATCATAATTGCAACTATCACTGATTAAACAAAAGCATTCTGGCACTTGGTTACATCAGTTTACTTGATTTTATTTATTTATTATTTATAAATAAACTAGTTAAAAGATAAACAAACATATTAGACACCATGAAAATATGTGGAAAATAAAACAGGTGATATTGAACACGGAACTAGTTTCTTAACATTGACTAAGAATCAAGCGAATTTTGAAAAAGTATATAGTGTACATACAGCCCAACATATTTTTGACTTGAGAATGTAGATCTGAAGGAGAAGCAGAAGTACAAGAAGAAAAATATGATAAAGAAGATGATGACACAAAAAGGTGGTACGCACTGGCCACTTTTACCCCTAGGGTTGCTGCTGGTAATCATTTGAATCCATTCCAAGGTATAGTGCCACCAAAAAATTGAGCCGATTGAAAAATCCCAAATCATCTTCGAGAATTGAACCTGCGATCTTCTAATTTCAGCGCACCCAATCGTGCTAGTTGTACCAAGGACAATAATTACAGTGTATTACACATTTTAGAATTTACCCGTACACGTTTTCTCATTCAGACACCGAAAATCGCCAAGTATCTACGCTGAAAGGAACATGAATAAAACGCGTTCTCTAATAAGTCATCCGAAATTAATATACGACTGTATTTAATTATAAATTTCTGTTAAGCGTTTACTATTTGATAAACATTACCATATTAGATTGAAAGTTGTTGGCCTTAGTGTCCGAAGTTGTTAAAATGGCGCCAGCATGATAGCTCTCTTCCATAATATTAATGCATGCTGTAAAAGCACAGGAAATAATAAATAACTATAATGCGTGGGAAATCGGTAGTTATAAAAATAGCCACCGACTTCACTCTGCATAATGAGCATCTTAATTTATTTAGCTCTCACCTGCCCCTTGAACCTGTCTCAACACATACACGCAAGACATTCGTGTTGAAGAAGTTGCCGCCAACCAAGGTATTCCGCTTCGTTCACGTGTTATCCCCTCCTAATGCAGAAGCTGCGATTTGAAGCTGATCCGTATACAAATCAGTTCGACTGGGACTGCATAGAGTATCTAGCATAATACGATCACTTTTTTTTTTTTCAACGTGCTACCTCTTACTACTGGAACAGTTGTTTGTATTTCACTGGAACAACCAAAATGTTAAAGAGATGAAATCCATTATTTTTCACTAATTTAATGCTACTAATAATAATTAATATAACAATAAAAGTTTTCATTGTGGCCTGGTTTTCTATAAACAGACAATGTCTGGTTTATTACTTTTAGAACTTAAGTTGCTTTTGTCTATTTCTTAGTCAAGGTTCTTGTTTTTTTTGTATCAATATTTGAAGTAACTATTAAATATTACAATATTCTGTAATGATATGCAAAGCCTAATGAAAGCCATCAATATCTAACACACACCAAAAGAATGTAGGCTGGTATTATATTCGTATAAACTGAATTTTAAAGCTGTAGACCCATTATTGCACCAGTTTCAATTAGCTGTGCAGTGCATATGAAAGACATGAAAAATATTCTTTGCATAAATTATGATATATTTAAGTGGCAAATATGTAGTTACTTAAATATGGTTATGATCCTATTTTATCTTCAACAGAGGCATGCACAGGTACACAACTACGGAATACATTTCCCATAAAATATTATAATGCGGATTCCTGCGTAATTAACATTATTTCCAGAATAAATCTTAATTTCGTAATTATTTTTTAAAAATATATTTGCTTTATCGTGTTCCTAATTATATTTTTCATATCTTCGCTGTAACGCTTATCTAGAGCGTATATTTTAAATAATATATCGCTGAAGCTTTGAAAATGATTATTTTTCGTTATAATAGTTTGATATTTCTATTTTTTTAATTGTAGGAAAATGTTTCAAGTAAAAGTTGTTACGCACATTTTAAGTTTTAACATAGCATACATAGGCTATAACTTTGGTTGAATTATCTATAAGACGTTAGGGAGGCCTGTAATCTGTATGTCTGTCTGGTCTGTCTGGAACCCTATAGCCCCTATGTTGGGGCGAAGGGTACTCCAAGTGGAGGTTACTGTTACCTATAGGCCTATGAATTTTTGTTACGCTTATTTTCCGTGAGAGGGCAGACGGGCAGGTGGTAAGCCCATCGCCTCTCAACCCCCTCAGAAAACTAAGGTATTACATGGATGTGAAAGGGCCGAGAAATTTTTTCCAGAGGTTCTAATGTAGGCTTGGAGTTCTTTTACGTGCCGTAAATCTACGACACGGGCTCTCCAGCTTAAAGTCTCTCCCGGAGGACTCCTTGCCCAGGATTTTTTCGTCCTGAAAATCCATCGACCGCGGCCGGGTTCTAAGTCTGTAATAGTGAATTAAAAAATATATACATTTTAGTGCATATATTAGTGCATATCTCACAACTTTTAAAAGAATATTTGCATGCAAATTATAAAAGTTTTTAAAGCATGAACTTCCTGTCATGTGATAATAAGATACATCATAGCATAAAGTAGAGTAGAAATTTGTATAAATAAATACATTAATTGTTCACGAATACACTACAGTACCTTACTCCACTGGTCTTTAAAATATGGAGGCCTCCCCCTAAACTCTGGGTTACCTTGAACGTGAGCGTTTAACGTGCCATACCAAGGAATTATCTGCAGTTGGAACGCCTTATGTTTAGGGATCTGAAAAGTGTTTCTCAGCGAATCAAATGTACTTGTATGCAGCTGTGCCTGAAATGCGATGCTGCCAGCATCGTCAAAAGAGTAAAGCTAATCTTCAAGTATCGCATTGTACAAAAAATAAAGACGAAAATAACCAAGAGCTAACAGAGAAAGGGGAAAATGGAAAAGGATTACCTCATAAAACTGGCACGATCTTTCAGGCATTGTTACATACCTAATTGATTTGATTATCTTTTCCTACCACATATTGAGAAAGTTATTAGGCGTAAACAAATATGTTGGGGTCTCAACAACTTATTCGTTAGGCATATGATGGAGTCAGTATTGCGTTCTTGTCGCCTCCTCTCTTCCCATCCCCAGGGAGTTCGTAAGAAGCAAGAGAACTCTATAAATCATGGGCTTTTCTCTCATCTGAAATTGCTTGTAAATTCTTGGAAAGAAGTAGATTGTATCTTTAGTAGAGTATAGTTAACTTATAGTAGTTTTGTTTACACAAACACAGTCTATACATTGTAAAAATGGTCCCATTAGAAAGGTAGTAATGCTATTTGTTTAGAAATAATATATCAGACGTTTTAATTGTTAAATAATTGAGCAACCACATCACTCTATTTTTAAAACAAATGGAATTATGATTATATTATGATGTTCTTCAATAGTGTAAAGTTATATGTATTAACGAAATGTTAAGTGTTGACAATGCATTTCAGTTGCTGATGATTTGTGTGATGAATGCCACCCCCGTTGCATTCACGCATTTAGGGTCCGCCCTGAGACGGTTAGATAGCGATAATGTGCCCATTTTCGACTTATGCGCCATTTGAGCGGGCCACATTTCATGTGATGAGTGACTAGCGAGTAATGAATGTGAGTTGAGAAAGTGTGGAGGGGGAACCTGGTGCCGTCATTAGCCTACTCTTGTCGAAAGTCACCAAGGGGACCGCCAATATTAATGTCCCCATCCGACGGACGAATCACTATCATTAGTGACATATATGCCTCTATATCATACACACTGCGAAGAGGTTTGTGATTGAAGCCATGTGTATTTGGTGCATAGATTAGTGATTAGAAGCTGTACACTACCACCTCACCTAAATGCAACTTAAAAAATCCGTTCTACCGAGAATCGAACCCGGACCACCGAGGTGGAAGGCAGGCGTGCTGCCAACCGTGTCATGGTGAATTAATGTCTCTGAATGTTATTGTGTACATTGTGAAGTGTATGATAATATTTGTTTACTAAATACGAGTAATAGACCTGCAAGTGATATGCTTTAACAAGTTATTAGATGAAGTGATTTGCAAATTAGTTTTCTTTTGTTTGGTAGCCCACTGATAATGAATATGGACATGTGAATGGCGGAGAAACCATCACAGGATTGTGGGATGAAAATAGAATATGCCAAGTCTACATTAGTTTTTATTCTTCTTACAGGAAATATGCCTAACTTATCACCTTCCCCTAAATATATGAGTGGAAATTCCATGCTAATCATATCGCTGTAAAATCTAGGTATCACATGAAGCTACTTTTAATCAAATGCACATGGTACTAGTAGGAGCCTTTATGTAATTCACATTAATTACTACAATTTTTTTACTGGTACAGAAGAGGAATTGTAAGAAGACGTCGCGTCGATCGCATAGATTGGCGTTCGCTGAGTAATTCTGCATCATGCTCTTCATACACAATGGTGAAACGAGATCCACTTCTCTGTTCTCGACTCTCTTAATACTAAAGCCTGAGAGAAATGGCATTCCTTGTTTGGGAGAGGCCCAGATAAATTCTCTGGAACGAAAATAAATCTATTCCTTTGATTTTAGAAGGAAGAATAAACAAAACTCCGTGATCTACATCCTTTGTAGGATAGAGCCTACCACCCGACCGCAGTATTATCTACGTTGGGCAGATGGTAGGAGTGGGGGCATATCGTCAATATGCCGCCACCCACGGCCTTTACTGATTGCTTTAAATGACCAGAGATGGAAGAACACCTTTCCATAAATATGAACTAAGGTTAAGTTACAAGATGAACGACATAGCCATAAATAAATTAATGGTTCAGCCCCTGTTGGCACACTTCGCATGCCTAGGACCAACCCAGGCTCAGATCTAGTGCGAATGGCTTGGAAGAGAATTCCATATGAGTTTTTCCTCCCACTATCATATTATTTTTACACGACTAAATCCCAATGTCATTTTGCTACCATCTTTTCCTTCCTTCCCCTCCTCATCTACTCTTTACTTTGCTCCTCGTGATTAATATTCTCAGCACCCGACTTCGTCATGAAATTACCTGGTCATGATAATAAACCCCCGGTCCCAAATGCGTAAAATAACATTCTAGTTTAGAATCAATACTAGAAATTAAACAGGAATAATATCAAACCAAGCTGTCCGTATTTAAAAGAAAATTAGAGGAAAGTATTGTAATGTTACCTTAGCATTCTATCGTGAACACACTATACTGAAGCAGAAGTCATTCCGGATATCTCAAGGATATCTCATTACGCAACGAAACGCCGAGGAATGTGATAATATACCTGACTAATCAAGAATTTCCATGCTTGTATTACTCTTTCAGAAATACATTTCAGTGACTTAAATTTCTTTGTATCGAGATCAGAAGAGAGGAGACAACACATACCATCAAGTCCGTAGACACGTCATCATCATGTCCTCATGGACTGGCTATTCAATAAGTTAATAAAGAATTACAAAAGCCAAACAAGCTAGAGCTCACAATAAAAAAGTAACAGTAGAATTTCTATTGTATACAACTCAACTACCTTTTTCATTATGCTTAATTTAATACGGCTGCAGTTAGTAAAAAAATTGTTGAGTATTGTGTTGAGGATGTTGAATAAACAAGAATATGGAATGGTGGTAGTGTTTATCAAATATTTCCTTTCACAGTGAAATTACTTGAGGATATTTGGACGGAATTTCGTTAGAATGAAGTCCTGGGTAACAATCACTGTGAACTGTTAAGCGGTAGAATAGTTTACGCTTTGGAGCATATATGGGCAACGCCCGGCCCGCGGGCCGGATGTGGTCCGCCCTGACTTTTGATGCGGCCCGCGGAACTTTTTAAAATCGCCCTCGAAAAAGTAAATATTTTCGGTTCTCGCTAACTAGAGAGCGAGAGGGGGGAAACAAATTAAGAAAATAATAATTATTATTTATTTCACCATTGAGCAATACATTGGCTGCTATAGGCTACTTAATAATACTTAAAATGTGAACTACGAGGGTGTTCCTTCCGGTCAGCGCTAGAAAAATGTTGCAATAGGCCTACATCAAAGTATCGAATCAGACTTACAGATGAAAATTTTGAGAACACTCTGCACTTGTGTATTAGTGGGATTGATGCCAACATTGATTATCTTGTTTCTCAAATTCAAGCGCTTCTCATTAATTTCTGCTGATTGTAAGTAAATACCTAATCAGCTCAATATTGTTCTCATTCATGTAACTTTAGCATTTTACTTTGTAAATATAAAAAAACCGTAATATGATTATTTTTCACAACTACCTATTTTCTACGGCCCGCGACTTCATAAATATCGTAAAGTTTAGCCCGCATATTTCCAAAGGTTGCCCATACCTGCTTTAGAGTTTAGAGGATTGGCCTGCAGTCGTATCTATTGTATGGAGACGGACTGGTTCAAATCCTGTTCGGGAAAATGTTCTAGCTACTAGTCCTCATCTCTCTTCTTCTTCATCATCGTTTTTGTTTATAGACGAAAGGTGAAGTCCTTAAAATGATCGAGATTTCACATTTTATTATTATTTTAATTGTTAACATTACAAATTATTACAAAATTATCTGTTTCAAGACAGAAACACAAAAACACAACAAAAATTACAATTTATAGTACAAGATAACAGGCCTAAATGTAATATTGAGAAATACACCCGAATGAGCAAGACTGCTCGTGCTTGGGTGCAGTAAAAAAAGATCAGAGTTAAGAAAGAGAAGAAAATAATGACTTAAAAGGAATCAAATAAATATTAAGTAACGTTTAAAATTACATATATTTTTAATAACTTATAGGCTATCTATTAAATTTAATAGCGGGGTATGCTGAGGGTTGAGGGTACATTCTGATCATCTCTCTATATATAAAAGGCTTTGTCCTGACTGACGAATGAATGACTGACTGACTGATTGACTGAATGACAGGAATCAACGTACAGCCTAAACTATAACAGGTAGAGACTTGGAATTTTGACAGTACCTTCGTTGCATAATGTAGGTGCTCACTAAGAAAGGATTTTGAAAAATTCTGATTCTAAATGCCAAAAATTAAATGTTTTTGAAAATACTTAATCCCTTTTTACATATAATTATCAATTCCAAATCGCAGAATATATTGTTGCCAAATGTATCAGGTGGGCTTGGAAAAAACAAATGAAATGCACTTTTGACAAATAAGAGAAGTTATCAAAATAATTCATGTTATAAATAAATATTACAGAATTAAATCCACTAAAATAATGGAATCACATAACTTTCTCTACCCTGGACATAGAGAAAACAAAACGAGGTATGGTAATGTGTATATTATTATATTATATCGCAGGTTTTTGGAGAGAAAAGTATGAAAGTGATAATGCTTTCTGTTTAATTTCATCTCCAAAACGGTTTTATGGTAACATAAGAGTGGGAAATTTCCCGCCTCGATATTACAATTTTATGTTACTGGAATTTCTGTTTCTTCTTATTTAAACCTCTACCAGGCTTGCTGTGCACTGTACAAGCGATGGGATGCAAAATTCTAGATCCTCTATGAGTCATAAAAAACTATATCAAGCGTTTTCTGAGGGAATAGTTTGAGTGTAATAAGTAGTGATGAGCAAATGCAAGACCAAGACCAAGACTAAGGCGGTCTTGGTCTTGGTCTTGGTCTCGCACACTGAGTCTTGGTCTTGGTCTCGCATCGGTAACCCTGGTCTTGGTCTTGGTCTTGGTCTTGCATACTCGGTCTTGGTCTTGGTCTCGGTCTTGCATACTCGGTCTTGGTCTTGTTGCAAGAGTCTTGCATTTTTCTTTTACGCATCTTACTGTGATTGATGGCGTTTACGTGATTTACAGTTACACCGATTACATGTGTGTTATTGCTTGCGAAAGTAACGAAAGCTAATTGCTTTTAGTTGCTTGAACCGTGAAAACAGTAACAAAACAACTGAAAGCTATTTCATCTTTCTGTATCTGGTATCTGTATCTGGTACCCTATGATCCCCAGGTGGGGCGAAGGGGCCTCCAATGGAGGTTTCATTACCTATACTAATTTTGATATGCTTATTTTCTGAGAGAGGGTAGAGGGACAGGATTTTATCTTTAGCCATTAGTTATTAAGTGACAGAATGGTACTTTAGGAAATTTGTGTGGGGGACGGGAAAATGTCTGTCCGTCTGTCTGTCTGTCCGTCTGTCTGTCTGTCCATGTGTCTGTACTCGCGATAACTCAAATGCGCTTTATTGGATTTTCATGAAACTTGGTATACGCACTTACAACATCCATAGGAAGAAGTCTATTTATTTTCGCTGTTGCGTTTCTACTGGCTGCAACCCCTGCAAGTGATTAGCAAAATACCTTCCTTTCAACTTGCAAGCAGTCGCACAGACGAGTTACACGTTTTCATTCCTTAGAAAGTAGAAACAGCTATCGTTTCGTTGTGTTGTTGATTGTTGTAACGTGGTGTTTCAACATGAAACAAAAACGAGTAACCGTAACAAAACAAGGTCTGTGTGGCGTTACTTTACATGTAAGAGATCAATTTTATAAAATGACTGTAAATGGATATACCATTAAAATGGTTTGTGTCCCGTTCTTATCTTAAAATTTGAAGAGTTCAGGCTACAGTATAGTAGGATTAAGCCACCCACACAGCAAGGCCCATTTAATGTCCCGGTCAAGTACATATTTAGAAATCAGTTTCCCGGGGGTCCTAAACTGATGAACCAGAAATTACTGACATCTTCTCTTCCTAAGTAATACAAAAAATATTGTTTTAACTAATACTTTAAAAATCTCATATTTGGGTGGGGGGGGGGTGCGGTCCGGACCCACGTCCTTGCCTCCTGATGTTGTCTATTTTAAATTCATAAAAAATTGTTGGTCTATACCTATCAAATTTTGCTGTTTTATTGGCATTGATATGCATATTTTAGAATTAAAAAAATTTTTAATTGGGAATAGGTGGAGCAGTTGATTTTATACAAGCATTAAAACTATCCGTCGACCGGTGTCTGAAATTTCTTATATATAAATATTAACAATAACAAGTTATGTCCAAAAAATTAAGTACAATGTCATTTGAAACGTAATATATATTTTTTGGGTAAAACTTAAAAAGGTATTAACAGTACCGAATGCATTTAAAACGTGTTGGAATTTTACTTTGCATTTTATTTTCTTATAGTGACTTGTTCTTTTTCTATTACATGTAAACATTAATTTAGGTATTGGTTAAGAATTTCAATGTATTTCACTTTTTTATTAAGTAATTTCATTTAAAGTACTAATCAAGAAGATTCATTATTATGCTTGTATCAATGTGAGAAAACATTGTAACAGTTTTTCCAAGTTAAGGTAATTAGAAAGACCGCAAAGGACTATGGGCTGTGTGGGTTATGTTGGCACTGAAGTCATAAAACTACCCTGCCACTATTCAGCAGGTAGCCAAAAGTTAGTTACTCACTCCACTATCCCACTGGGTGGAGTAGGGTGTATAGAAAAAATGGGGGAAAACCAGAATTTCGAGGTTTAAGTAATCGCCAGATGTGTTTAAGCAGTCATATTGTCGTTTAGGAAAGAGACGTGGCGGCTTCTTACTGTAAATGGTGTTTATGTTAAGTCCTGATTATACAAATTCGTGGAGTGAGTAACCTTTCACAATAGTATGTTTCTATCTCTTTCTGTTCAATTACTGACTTCTGCCAAACATCTTCTGTCTCAATTTTCTGATCCGTGCCAACTTACAACAAACAGACTTTAGTGTCGGCATTACACCATGTCATAAATTTCTCAAGGGTCGGCGTAGCATATCTTTCAAATGAAGGTATGTGATTTACAATTGTCCTTGGAGACAATTTTCCTCTTTGCTATTTCTTACTATGAGGGAGGAATGTATTGTTCCTACCCCAAGAAGTAGTTTAAAACAAGTTCTCTGCAGGGCCGTGGAGAGAAAGCAAAGGACCTCAGGAAAAAATTTCCCGGGCCCCGTCAAATATTAATTTCACCACTGAAACCCAAATAGTCCAGTCACCAGGTACTTTTGCCTGGAAAAAGGTCCGAAGTTAATGATTTTTTAGTATGTTGTATATGGGTATTCTGAGGTGTAGAATCCAAGTTTTCCAATTCGATAACCTTGTGCTAACTTCAGGGCAGCCGAAAAACCCCGAAATTTTTGGGCTTTTTTCAATGTTTTCCTTATAACTCCCAAACAACGCGTTTTATCTGAAAATACTCTATTATAAAAATTAAAGGGCAATAAATTTGCTACAATTTGCACTGTTTAAACGTTTTTTAAGTCGAATACGTACCGAGATATGAAGCTTCGAAGTTTCGAGTTATTTTTCAAAATATTGAAAAACTGCAAAAAATGCAGGATTTTCCCTAGTAACTTTCATCTTTCAATATTGCTATATGAATAACGTCTAATAACCTACACAATAGAAACCCACCCTTAATGAGAAGAACACAATTCTCTATGTATAAAAATGAATTTTATAAAAATGTATAATACATGTAATGACATGTGGATATATTAATTAAGTACAAAATATGTAAATTATTACAAATTAGTCATTCATTTTAATTCATAAAAGCCTTGACCTCTTTGGTCCCAATGGCAAGTTGGCATCATCTCTCAGTGATTCCTCTTCCTCCTGAGCAATGAACTCATCGATGACCTCATCCTCCTCGTCGCACTCAATGTCTGTGTCTTCCTCGTTGATGTCAGTTTCAGGCGAATTCTCGCGAGCATTTCCTGCTCAATTCTTGCAGATGGTTGAGCATCGGAGTCCTGCTTTTTTGCAGCTGCAAGCCCCGGTGCTATACCCTGTCATGCACTTGCATTGTATCATGTGCAGCAACTTTTCTGGAGCTGCATCCATGGTCGTTGTTATAGGGATCAGCCCTAGTTTCGTTAAAGTCCAGCCCCAAACTGACGGTGACTTTTTGTAGCCCAGCCACGTCTGCACTTGCAGATAGGTATGAAAAGAATGGTACCGGGCAGCATCTCGTGTAGGGGGCAATCTGGCAAGGTTGAATTTGGATTTTGACACGGAGTTGGAACATGTTCGGTACCGAAGATCATCCAGAGTATCTGTGTCCATGTTACCACCGTACAGTATCACAAAAAACTTTTCCCCTGCTTCCGAAATTTGGCATGGTGTTGCTTCGTTATCTTTGAAAACACTAACGATGTCAGACACAGAACGGTTTTTTTCATACATAGTGAAAACTTTCTTCTTTCCTTGTCCAAATGGGTTTGATGTAGTGTCACACCCGCTTGCTGCATGAAGGAAAAGAATATCCTGAGTACTGTATTTGCACGAAGCTGGCGAATACAAAACACTGGGGTATTACCTCTCCCACTCTTTTGGAAATAAAAGTTCTTTTGAGAAGAGTCTAATACAGTCAGCAATACTAAGAGATCGATGTCTTCACCTGTGATAGTAACACTATCGAAGTCAGAAGCCTTAGATATTGCAGTTTTCACTATCATGAAATCAGTATCTTCTATTGCCTGCTTAACTTCGATGCCCTTTGCTGCCATTTCAGTCAATCAGCATTGAAATAAAGTTTCTCTTGTTCGTGTCATTGGACAAAAATTTTTCTTGCGACAATGTAACGGCCGTTGTTAATACAAATTTTCTGGACGATTGCAGCAAAGCCCGGTGATATCGTCCAGCTGCTTTGGTGCTCTGATAAGCGATGTCACTAAGATATCCATCGAATACTACTATGGCATTATACCCAAAGGGTTTCTGTACCTAGTCCACGTAGGTCTTGCACACTGACTTGAACGTGCGTGATGTAGTCTTACCCCATACAACCTTATGCAGTCACTTACTACACATTTTCTGCTGCCAAGGTCTTCATCCTGTAAGGAGTGAATGCTGAAATGGCAGCAAAGGAGGACATCATCGATAAGATCTTTGCTCAGGAGGAATTACTGAGAGATGATGCCGATTTGCCAATCGGGAGCAAAGAGATCAATGCTTTTATCAATCAATATTAATGGAAGTTTGTAATAATTTACATATTTTCTACTTAGTTAATATATCCACATATCATATGTAAGTTAGTATAAATTTAAATAAAATAAATTTTTATGTATCGATTATTGTGTACTTTATTCTTAAATGAACATCTCATTAAGAATAGGGTTTCTATTGTGTAGGTTATTGAATGTTATTCATACAGAAATGTTTAAAGATCATGCTCCATTTTCGCAGTTTTTCGATATTTTGAGAATTTTTCAAAATTTTCAAGCGCCATATATCGATACATATTTGGTTTTCTCAAACATTTAAACAGTTCAAATAATAGGAAATTTCATGCCCTTTAACTTTTGTATTGGAGGGTTTTAGGCTAATATGCATTGTTTATGAGTTATAAGGAAAACACTGAAAAAAGCCCTAAAATTTCGGGGTTTTTCGGCTGCCCTGAAGTTCGCACAGGGTTCTCGAATTGGAAAACTTGGATTCTACACCACAGAATATCCACATACAACATATTAAAAAATCATTAACTTCGGACCTTTTTCCAGGCAAAAGTACCTGGTGACTGGACTATAAGCCGTTCCACGGCCTTCAAGGAAATCGCCCAACAGAACGTCCTGACGGGGGGAGGGAAGGGAATGATGATGTTAAATTTATTAATTTAGATTCACCTACCATTACTACTATTATTATCCATATAGAAATGTTGGAAGATGAAATTTATTAGGGAAAATCCTGCATTTTTTGCAGTTTTTCAATATTTTGAAAAATAACTCGAGACTTCGAAGATCCATATCTGGGTACGTATTCGACTTAAAAAACTTTTAAACAGTGCAAATTGTAGAAAATTTATTGCCCTTTAATTTATATAATAGAGTATTTTCAGATAAAACGCGTTGTTTAGGAGTTATAAGGAAAACATTGAAAAAAGCCCTAAAATTTCGGGGTTTTTCGGCTGCCCTGAAGTTAGCACAAGGTTCTCGAATTGGAAAACTTGGATTCTACACCTCAGAATGCCCATATACAACATACTAAAAAATCATTAACTTCGGACCTTTTTCCAGGCAAACCCAATTTTCAGTACCTGGTGACTGGACTAAAAGTATGCAGCAAAAAGATTGTATAAAAATATTACATAATTATTATATAATGTATGTAATGGTATGTAAGTATCCTATTACTTGAAGACATATGATATTTTTGTTAATCACTAAAAAGTTAGTCATATTTTACAAAAAATAAAACCATGTAAGTTTAAAAGCTTTTCAGTTGTGCCCACAGAGGTAATAATACGTGTTTTGGCAAAATGCTATCAATAATCATAAAAACTAATCACTGTACAACTAGTGTCTTACTTTTCAACTATAAATAACAACATTTAAATTATATATCGGTACCCAACTATGTTTAATCACTATGAAAAATTCGTTTTTTTTTAACAACATAAACTGAAGATAAGATAAACATATACGATTGACAATAAAACTTGACACAATGACATAAGAACTCTTATTAAGTACCAGAATGGTACTTTCTGAGATCATGTGGGGGACGGGAAAATGGCTGTCCGTCCGTGTCTGTCCGTCAGTCTGTCCGTGTGCCTGTATGCGCGATAACTCAAATACGCTTTATCGGATTTTCATGAAATTTGATATACATATTTATAACGTCCATAGAAAGAAGCCTATTAATTTTTTACCAAATCGCTTGACCGGTACCGGAGTAACGACTAATTAACGGTCACATGCTTATTAAATGGCAAATCATCACTATACTACAAAGCCGCTTAGCTAATCACTGAGGACCTTCACCACAATGCAGTCAGATGTTTGTAAATTTATTATATCACATCTTGCTTTAGATGTGAGGCATTCGTTCTGTTGTTATCCCACTTATTCCTTCACATGTGTTTAACGAACTTTCTCAAGAGTTCGGTCTAAAACTATATAGTTTCTGAAAAAAAAGACCAATTAACTACATCTGGCACTTTTTTGTATCAGTTTACCTGATTTTTTATTATATTATGGCACAGTCTATCTTATGCCGATATCAGACAAAGGTTGAGCTAATAAAGTATTCAAAAGGAAAAATGTTATTGTTACTGAGACATGTAATAGGCTATACTATAAAGTAATTATTAAAAGAATGTCTTAAGAATCCACCGTCTTAAAAAATAGCTTTCCTAGCTTTTTACTTTGCAAAAGTATCAATAATACTATTATAATTCAGTTGTCTAGCAAAGATATCTCCAAAAACGTCAATGCTATAAGAGTTAATGAATTTCCTAGGAATCCCGGGGATAATTTTGCAGAGATAGGCTATGTACCAATTTTATATGTATTCTATGTATCAAAATTAATCATTTGAAAATTATTATTTTAAATGCCGAACGTTAGTGAGGCCTACTGTTGAGTCCAAAAGGATTTCTGCTTCTACTTTTAAAAAAATAATTTTTCTCCAAGAATAATCCGTTTCAGATTACCTGATTAATTCCGTGTCACCGTTATGCGACAGGACAATGCAGATAAAAAATAAACACATAAAACATAGCTTAAGCTGTTTGTTGACTTATAAAACATTTAATTTTAGAGTAAATTAGAAAGTAAAAAATAAAACCTGGTCGGCCGGGCCGGGGCCCCAAGTCTTTAGTCTCGGCTGCTCCCCCTCTCGTCCTTGCCAGCCTAGCCGAAACAGTTCCAACAAAAATGCAAGTGAAACCGGTCTTTTGCAACCGTTTCATAAAACTGTTATGTGCGCGTAACAGTTTCGGCTACAACCTTTATCTAGAAACAGCTTATTTTCCCACCTCTACCGGTAACGGTAACGGCACCTTTCAGTAGTGGTTGCTGGCTTGCTGCGTACACAATCGAGCATTTAAAACATTTTCAATATAGCAAGACTGCAAGAGTCTTGCAGTTCGGTCTTGGGCTTGCCCGAGTCTTGCAGACTTTGTCTCGGTCTTGGTCTTGCACACTCGGTCTTGGTCTTGGTCTTGCTAACGCAGATGCGGTCTTGGTCTTGGTCTTGCATTTTCTGCAAGACCAAGACCAAGACTGCAAGACCAAGACTGGTCTCGCTCATCACTAGTAATAAGTCGTTCTTCCTATTTCAAATTATAAATGCCTATATAAGGACCTAGAATTTAAAATTGAAAATCCTTCATAAGTTAATTTCCAATTACAAAATACAAAACCCGGGCGACGCCGGGTCTTTTAAGCTAGTAGAATTATAAAAGCGAGGACCAACATTAATCCTATGTTTTAATCCTGCTGATGTGAGACATTTGGGGTTTGTAGATTATTCTTTCGTCTAGTCCTGTATACATAATCATTGGATGTGTATTTTGTACAATGTTTGTGAAAATGTTTTATATAATAAAGACAATTTTTAGTTGGTCAGAATTAGAAAGGGGTACGCCGTAGAGTAGTGGTTGAGGCGCTGCGCTACAAACCGGAAGGTCGCGGGTTCGATTCCCGATACCAGTATATCGATATTTATGATCGATTACGAAGATTGCAGAATTTACGCAAAGATTGTCTGTGACCTGGTTTGTACTGTTGAGTACACACCTTTCCTGCTGTGTCTTTGCCAATTTAGCGATGCCAGAACAGCGTAGAATGTTTGTTACTTGTATTCAACAGATTTCATCTTTTATCCACAGTGGTATGGTTGGCACTTCTGTTTGCAAAGGGCTATCTGATGGTGTTTAGTAGAAATTACGATAATATTTCTCGTCATTATATTTGAACATTAACTCTAATCATCCCTAAATCGAAAGTTACTTCAGTTCTTACAAGGGCTATCTGATGGTGTTTAGTAGAAATTACGATAATATTTCTCGTCATTATATTTGAACATTAACTCTAATCATCCCTAAATCGAAAGTTACTTCAGTTCTTACAAGGGCAGAAGAATATAGAAATGGGGGGGGGGGGGGTTAGTTCATGTAAATAAAGAAGCAAAGTTTATCATTGCGCAATGCTCTCAATGTAGTATAAGTAATTTATTTCATGAAATACCCACCGAAATAGAAGGAAGTTAACACCGAAATCAGCCATTTTATTTCACCAATAAATCAGGGCCCTGTGCATAGTCTATTACGGTACAGAGGTAGTTAACATGGCGAGACCATTTAAAGTGTCGATCAATAAATATGCGCAAATATTTCGCAACGACAGGTTCTTTCAACGGTGAGCGTTTACAATTTGTTTCATCACAATTACAACTGTATATTATTAAATTAAAATTTGTACATTTTTTCTTCCTGTCTGACCAATAGATGTTGATGGGAAAGGAACTAATGTTGATTTATCTACATTTAGTGAGGGAATGTTAGAATCAAACTTTTTTTTTTTGTAATGACCATGCCTGTGTTAGCGTATTTACATGTTTCTTGCCATGAATGGCCATTGAAAATCACAACAGATTTCTTCCTGTGTATTTAATTACTCATTATTCATTTACGAATAGTATGAAATTTTCTAGTCCCCAAACAATTTGACAACTTTCACACATAGAGTGCAGTAAAATGAATATGTCCTGCCTTTTGTAAGAAAAATACATGTTTTAGTCGACCCCATTATCATAATTATATAACTTAGTCCTACTGTAGATAGATAATAATAATAAGACAAGAAGAGCTTTGATACACCCAGCTTTCCCTGGCCTGAATATAGCAATATATTTTTCTAGCGTCACGTTTTGATATAGAATAAGAGGCCGCGTTATATGGAGTACTTATTCAGTTGTCTTAGCTTCACGGAAGTACGTATTGTTCGCAAGGCAATTGAGAGCCTGAATTTGTGCAATTGGAGTTACCTTGTAACTACTCTTCAGAGAATTTTCATGAAAAAGTTTCAAGTAATAGATTTAACTTATACGTGTAGTAGTGGTAGTTGGTATACAACAATTAATCATGCCCAATCGTCAGACATGTTTTCGAGGAAGTTGCGAGAAAAAAAAAGCCTTCATGTTGTTCATCGCCTTCCGGCTTCCGCAGTAAGAGGAACTGAAAGATGCCGACATGCTTCACATTTTTTAACCCAAATATAAAATTGAAGTTTTGATACCAAGTTATGTATTTGGACCCTGAAGGGGGAAGGCGGGTTGGGACTACCCTAAGCACTTCAGCCTTGTGGCTCATTGTGCCAACCTCCGGAATGGAATGATTTGCAAGCCCCACGGTCCCTCGACAACAGACCCCACCGCGAGCCCCCACGGGACTCTCCTACATCCAACAGATACCTCTACCATGCCACGTGTGCTGCTGCCTCGGTACCTCTTATAGAGCCCCCAGGTTGGCAGCACACCAGCCAGCAACTTCAGGACCACAAGCCACGGGGAGGACGGGAGAGGCCCACAGCAGGTGCTGGGGGCGAGGGTAAACCGGAAACCGGGAAAGGAAACGGGATGATATGAGGGGGAGTTTGAAGATGAAATGGAGAATGTTGGTGGAATGAGAGGGGGAAACGGGAGGATCCCCGAGAAAAACCCCCAAAGGTCACGGCTTCGTCCACCACGAATGACACGCCTGCCAGGCCCGGGGATTAAACCCGGGACCGCTAGCATGCCAGGCCCACGCGCTAAGCATGAGCCACAGCGACGGCTTACCAAGTTAAATTGTGCACAGTTATAGATTGAAATGCATCTGCTGCTACAACGATAATACAAATATAGTAGGTATGATAGGGTTTTCGAAATATATATTTTAAAATGAGTGTTAAATTCCAAAACTAGAGTTCAGGAACGTATATCATATTATCATGCACAGTTTTTTTTCTATTGCACTAAACGTACAGTCAGTAAATATTCCAAAATAGAGAGTTTATAAGGTAAAGTTTCAATGGACACCTGTACTTGGGTCGCTAAGTGTTATTATTAAGGATGGGCCTACATGGTAACGATTTCATGGTTGTCTGAACCTACATCGAGCCAGGGTCTTCAAAACTGATTGTGTCAGTCATTAGCAGGGCCCGGATACTAATGACATGTCATATTTTTATTGATGCTGCATAGACATTGCCAACTTGTGGATAAATCCTAATCATGGCCTCTAGATTATAGAAATGCATTTTTATTAGGTCATTTTTTGTCATTTTATACTATTTTATATTTATTTTATATTTATTTCAATTATTTTATTTCAATTTTAGGTCATTATTTTGTCATTTTCTTGTCACTTGCTTTCTTATTTAGTCATTTTCATGTATTAACATTGAGTGTATTAACTTTTTTTCGTCGCTAGCTCGGTGCTGTCTTTGAAGTGTTGTTTGTTTAATGCAAGAAGGAAAAATCCCTTTAGGCAGGCCTACAGGCTGAGATAGATTTCAAAGTGCTTTTGGTTTAATTTATTATCGCTGCGCAGCACTCATCTTTTTTAGCCTTGGCATGGCAAACCTGCAGTAAAGAGGAAGAGCCTACAATCATTTGTTTTGACAACAAGAATAGGATATAATATTCTGGGAGGCCGTGCGCAAGATCAGCAATGAATAAAATTAGCAAAGCCGCTAAACAAGACAAAATTATGATATTATAATCATTCTTTTAAGTGTTATTATTTTCAAACATTAAAATCTCGCGTCATATGAGAGCTATCAAGAAACTATTTATTGATTTGTAGAGTACTCATCAAGAGCTTTTCAACGATACCCCACAAGACGTGGTTTTAAAAGTTTCGAATTTTCATCCCCCACCCCCACCCCCACCCTCACTCGAACCCCCGAATCGTTGGTGTCACTGTGAACTCCATAGGGAGTACTCTAATTTATTCAAACAAAGTTTCCCTCTATACTTCATAGGGGCCGAGATATACATTTTTTAAAATTTCAACCCCCTCCCCCGACCACCCCCTTGGGCCAATTTTGCTCATTAACGAACTTGTCCGAACTATTGGGCCTAGAAATAACATATTAAAATTTGGTTGAAATATCTTCAAAATTACGGCCGCTAGCATGTAAAGATATATATAAATATAACAATTTTTTTTGAACGGGCGGTGGTTTCGTACTCAGGGGAGCATGAAACGTAAAGATATGACAGAATTTTTCGAAAATCATGACATGGTATCCATTGCAATAGGTAGATTTTTCTTCGAAATCTACCTAAAAATTAGGCTTTCAAGTGTTGACATGTCTCAGTCGGAAGTGAGAATCAAAGAAACGCCGAAATGTTGTTATATTATATTACTACCGTTATTAGATTGACTTGGCCCCAGAGTCTGCCACCTGCTTGGATTTGAGAGTGCAAACTACTGTTTACCCTCAATAAACAACAATATAATCCACCAGACCACAAAAGGATGTGCCGAATTTTGACTCACCGGTGCCTCAGTGCCAGTATAAATTTACGTGAGAAAAGAACATTCTCAACATTACAGTTATTTACAGTTTTTACAATTATTATGTACAAACTAGTCTATAACTTTGTGTGTACAATAATAATTTTTTATAAATTAAATATCAGATTTTAGGTCATTTTTTTATAATTATTAAGTCATTTTCTTTAAAATTCAGGGTCATTTTTCAAACAATTTTAGGTCATCAGAATCCGGGCCCTGGGCCTTAGTTAAAAAAAACACGTGCTAGGAAAACTAAGGTCGGATCGATAGTCGTCTGCCAGGTAAGCATGCTTACCTACCTAGATGGCAGGTGATTGATAGAGGCCTGCTAGCTGGCAAACCAATAGCGCTGTCAACAACACGCTTTTCGTATGCAAGCCACTAGGCACGAGCTTCCCGCGTCAACATGCTGGAGTTTGCGAATTGTGTGAAGATCACGACGAGGAAGCGAGAAGAATATTGCCGTGACTATATATGAGCGACATGGAGGATTCTTTTCACAAATACAGAGATCGCGAATTTAAGGTGTAATTCAGATTTGAAAAGGAAACAAAGGATGCAGACCAGTTCCTGCTGGCCCCTTCTCTCTGCCTTGAACACGTGGTATTTCCAACGATTTTTGCGGAAGGCGTTCATAGCAGGTGAAGATGTTCGGTGCGGCCATCTTAACATATACTGTTGCCAACAACAACTTTGAATAATACAATGTTCTTATGCTTAGAGTACGATTACTTCCACAAAGTCTCTGGGTTTTTACGTATATACCTTAGGAGCGAGTGTTACCATTCCTAGAGTTCTTGTCTAGGGGAGGTAGCTGCACCCTGATTGGCTCAGTTCTTCTATCCCACTCCACGTGTTGTCTGTCTCTGTCTCGCTACAGCATTATCCCTCCACTCAACTACTCGTATTATAGTATTTTCTATGACTGGCAACGTGCTGCATGATCTTCACTCTGTGCTCAACATTAGCAAAGTGATCTTATACGCATGCGAGTCTGCTCAAGCTGGTAACGAGACGTAACTAGAAGCTCGCTGGCTGGGTAAGTCTTCAAGGCCAGAGACTTTGTGGAAGTAATCGTACTCTAAAACTATTAAGATAATCTTTCATAATAGTAAAACTAGATGATCTTGTTTAGAAAATGTTTAGTATCCCTCATAAATCTTAAAAAATACAACTATTGAAATTTATACTGACATTCTCCCTATCATATTGGTCACAATGATGTGGCCTACGTCACAAGTGGATTGAGCGGATTAGATCATATGACAGGTGGATTGTTTTATGACGTCACTTCTTACGTCACAGGCGGATTGCGGATTGTGCGGATTGGGAGGATTGCTATAACCTATCTCAACAGTGGAATGTTTTATAACGTCACTTCTTATACGTCACAAGTGGATTGATAATGGTGGGAAATTTAAAGTTTATATATTGGTAGATGGCAGGTGTATAGCTTACGTCATAATTCAACATGGCGGTATCGCTTACGTCACAAGTGGATTAGATCATGTGACAGGTGGAATGTTTTACGAGATAACGATATTTTATTCCTTTGTAAATTTTTTAATAAATATGGTAGCTATCGTCTTAAAACTATATTTTATTCGTAAGATTATAATCCTAGCCCAGGGGTTAACTCAGCCTCTGACTTACAAGTTAAAACAATAGATTTTACTATTAATCTTCGAAGGTGTAACCCTCATCCTCGGTATTTAGAGGGAATAATATTATATCATACTTCATTATTCAAAGGCGTTTTGTAAAGTCAGTATTACGATTTATATACAAATGTTTTCTCAATACAGAACTGTGTTAGCATTGTTTCACTGAACGTGAGAGAATTGATGCATATGCTCTCGTTATCTATAATACTATGCAACAGTCATATGATGCTGTAGTAGCCTTGAACGCACGTGTAACATTCTCATTCAGCGAGACTTATCTCTCGTGGTATGATGCTGACATAATCAAAATTCGACCTGCATGTGTGTACGTGTTAAAAATCACTCTTTAAACACCAGTCCCTTTAAATATTAAATCCTAAACATAGCCCATGTCTTGTGTATTACATATTAAATTAGTATTATTAGTCAACGTTATTTTATTGCGGTATATTAAAAACGTATATTGTAATATTTCATCGCAGAATGGGTCTGAGTTCGATTCCCAACTGGGTACAGGGCTTTTCAGTAATGACATATGACTTGTATATTATGTTTCATCTGTGAAGGAACCTTATATTATTATTCAGCTTATAGAGTATAACATGACACATTTGTCAGCATTTATTGCAGGAAAATGAATATTATATTTCCGCAAGCATATAATGTTTCAGAAAAGCACTGATCAGAAATAAGTATCAGATTTTCGCGTTGCGAGATTATATTTCTCATTTGTCATCGATTTAATGTGAGAATTCACGAACATGTATTTTCACAAGGAGGAAAAGTGAAATATCTAATTACGCTGAATTATGCTTTATCGTCGCGAGGCTATAAGTCATTACGTCATCATCATTTCTTATTGGTGTAAAATATATTTGTCCTGATGCGAGGCTATTTCATAGCATCACTATATAAACCAATGACGTAATGCTTCAGGCTCACTTCTTATTCAACCGCCATCAGCTGTCAGTGTGTGAAAGTATATTTCATCGATCAAGAATAATCAATAGCTTCATGGGTAAGTACATAAAATATTTTTTACAATGCTTATAGTGCTAGCATATGTTTTTATTCCTCAATGTGTGTAGTACACCAGTATAGTTTAATATAGCACAACTATTATTCAAAATCCATTTTAGTTGTTAACGTCTTAGAAAATTTGTGTTGAACAACTTAATAATAAAAATTTAAAATCTCATTACGGACTTTTATGTTCTCGATATAACCATTCCATAAAAGCATACACATGTCTTAATACACAGCGTGTAGAGTTGTGATAAAAAACATATTGTTTCATAATGTAATGTAGTTACTGTTATTATTATTAATATTGTATGTGAGAGTGTCTGAAAACATAATAATTATAAATATACTTAATGTTAATCTTGTAATAGCTATAAGGTGATGCAATATTATCTTCATTCTGCAGATCATATGGAACAATATTGGGACGGGGTTCCGATGAGGTAATAGCAAAGGCGTTAGATGGTGAAGAAAAAGATAATGAACCTACATCTATACAGGTATGTAGTGAAATTATTATTATTTCTTATATTTCAGTGATTGTACAAGACAAAACTTAATTTTTTATCATAAAAACTCAATATTATTTTTTCCTTTGTTACAGAATACAGATACCGACCGCTTAAGTAGCAATCTCCTACAATTACCATGAAAAGAAATTCTTCAAAGAACAGCTTTCTTATCACAGCTCTCAAACATCTGGTTATATTTGGCCATGTGGACGGTTGGAGAAGGACTCACACTCTGGCGAGTTTCATTCTGAAACATGTGACGGTGTTCAACATTATACGTTATGTATAGATCCATTACATGTCAATAGAGCGATGTCCTATCATATATGTGCAAACGTACAAGATTGCTCTGTCTATAAATCTTCTAAGAAGATGGTATGTTACATTTCTTCAATATTTCAATACAATTCTATTAATAGACTTTATTTACATTTGTATTTTTGGTTTGTTTCAGACGTTGGATGAATTAAAGGAAGATTATTATGACTGGTTGTACGCCTAAGGCTTGCTGTATTCAATCGAAACCTTTAAGATGTAAATATATATCAATAAAAAGTTAAAGGAAAATCCGGTATCAGTGAAAATTATTTCAAACCGATTTCTTTTATTCATCGAATAAATGAAGTCGGGTATATCCTAGAACCAAAGACACCTCCATACTTCCATCACACATCATATCATATCTATTTTTTACAGGACGCTGTTCATCCTTACATATTATTCTATTTGCTAGAAAATTCAAAATAGTTTAGAAATTCTTTCATTCCATAGAATGCCTGATTTGGTTATGTTACAATATTCTCAACATGAGCTAAATTTCTGTATTCGTACAGTTTCTCATTATTCCATTTTGTTTCAAAGTTTTGTTCCACGTTTTTGTTACGTACAGTGGTATTAATGAGACGTGGCAGTCCAAGCATGGATGCTCAGTAGATGCAGACGAGTCCAATAAACATTCGTACTGCATGGAGGGGTGTATGGGTTAGTTGTGTCGTTGCTTTCAGTGCGGTAACATCGTATAATGCAGTGAAGAAACAAGAGACCTTGTTACATTCGCTTCTCTCTCTCGCAAGAGCAGTACAACATTCTTACCCCTCCCCATGATTCCCCCTACATGCGTCTCCTCTCTCACGCGCATCTGACTGCCGCCTCTCTTTAATACTACTCTACACCAGAACAACACCTGGTCAGAAGTGCGCCTCACATTACAGCTGAATCATGAATTCTTTATGTATGACGTCATCACTATGGACTTGTTCAAACTTGTTTCAAGGTCTTCCACAGCACGTGCAGGACAGGTTCAATCTTGTTTCAAGGTTAGTCGTAAGTGAGAAGCATAACGCGCAGGATGACTCTGTATTATGGAACGATGCTTGATATGGATAAACAATCTGATCGACGTAAACCTTTTAAAGATTGGCCATTGACGTTTATGGACCTGGACAAAATGAGCGAAGCTGGATTCTACCATATTGGATACAAGGTTGTAGTCGAGTGCGCGTACTGTGATACACAGATAGGACAATGGAAAAAAACGGACAATCCAACAAATGAACATAAAAGATGGGCCCCATTCTGCAGGTTTATATGTAAAACTAAAGGTGAGGTCCTCATCAACATGGGACGAGATGTTTGTGGCAAAGGTGAAATGATACATGTTCCTGACGAGCATGATTGTGTACAGCAAGAGTGAGGGGAAGGTGGACAGTATATAATATCGTAGTTACATGTATGCATAGTTTAGTGATCGTCAAACCTCCGAGATGTCAACATCGAAGCGTGGTCGTAAAAGTGCACCTAAATCTACTACAGCTGCTGATGCTGCTATAATGGGTATTACAAAGCAAGACTTGTGGGATACGCAGCAGTCCTCTACCATACAACCATCACAAGCGGATTTACCAAATACACAAGAAAACAAGAATAAGAAGACGCCTATAGTATCCATTCTAAAGCGTTTTTCAACTGTGTACGTCCCCGATGTGAGATGTAACATGCCGTTGAGCGAGCTGCAAATTGGACTTGCTTATCCGGTAAAGGAAGCTCGTTCCGTGTATACAAAGTATGGTAGGAGAATCGTTATAGATTTAATGATTGGATGCAGCGTTTTTCTACCACGAAGGTTTAGAAAGTTGAGTGAAGATCAGCTTCAACAGATGAACGAGGAGAAACTTTCAATGATGTACTACGGTAAGGAGCCGAATTTACCTGGTTACTACTACCACGTTCTCGGCTTTGTGTAATGTGGGAAACGTCTTGAGATTTTAGACTCAGTGTGAAGTGTGTGTAACAGACTAAAAGTGACTATACAACACGGCAACCGGCACCCTACGTCCACCGGATTCTCTAGAAAGGTATGAATTATTAACATAAACCATTTCCCATTCTTATCCATCGTAAGCTAAATTCTTATGTGTTTTTTTTATTTTTCTGTGTTTCAGAAGTTGGAGACTCTCAAGATCATGAGTGATATTCATTTTAGAAATAGGAGACTTTCAAGTGAAATTCAACTTGTAAATATTCAATAAAACCAAAGTGATAAAAAATGTATTCTTTTGTAAGTTATTTCATAACTGGATTTTCTCACGTTTGACAAAGTCCAGTTTTCCCTAACATCTCCTATTCCTAATTCCTAGGATGAGGGGCTGTGAAATAAAAAATACATATCAGGTTTTTTTAGAATTTTATTCACTTTATTACAATCTTACTGGGATTTCATCCACAGCGTAAGCACAATAACATTTCGCAATGCACATTTCATATTAGAGTCATTATGAAAAAGACATTTGGTTTCACAGTCTCTTAATTTGTCAAGCTTTGGAACACCAAGATCGTCCATGTTTATAACAGGTCTCTGCAACAGTTTTTCAAAAAACCGAACCTTTTCCAGTCCTTTACAATGAAGAACATCCACACTTTCAAGAACAGGCTTCAAGTCGTCGTAGGGTAAGTATCCACTCTGCCACGGAATTCCATGGATGTTGGATTCGATGTACCGCTGCGACTTTGTATCTGGGTAAATGTTTTTAGGTGGTCGGAGAACAAAATGTGCAATTCTATCATCCACCGAAGACACTGCTATAAATTGTTTGCACCTTGACTGATATTCCTGACAGTCGATTATAATCATGTTATCACACGACATTGGTAACGATGTTGGTTAAAGCAGTATACTCTACACTTCGATCGTGTAGAATTAAGCAATAAGCCTTTGTGTTTGCTGGTATATTGTTTGCTGCAGAAATTTCAATTCTGATGGTGTAGTCCCCCGATTCCAACGAAGGATATCCATATTAACACACTTTGTGTCCTAGAGACTTGAGATACTTTTTACTTGTAGGTGTTATCATATCGAAGTTAAGACTCCGAGTATAGCCCCTTTCACATTGCGTAGGGATATAATCCTTTTTAATCTTATCGGTGTCAAGACTTCTTTTATGAGATTGCTTCGTGGTGGTTGCGTATTTGTTGTGTGTGGGCCTAGTAATTCCGGGAAGTCCAACGGGCTCATTATTCAACAAGTATTATGCGAGATATGATCAAAATGATCTTTCTTGTTAGACGTCACGAGTTTTACCAATAAATAATTGATGTATATCAAATACAATTAGTTGCTGTTCAACCGTCAAGCTGTTAAGGTGAGAATACAAAAGTCAGTTAAGACTAGTTCTAACTAGAAAAAAGTCAGTTAAGACTAGTTCTAACTAGAAAAAAGTCAGTTAAGACTAGTTCTAACTAGAAAATAGTCAGTTAAGACTAGTTCTAACTAGAAAAAAGTCAGTTAAGACTAGTTCTAACTAGAAAAAAGTCAGTTAAGACTAGTTCTAACTAGAAAAAAGTCAGTTAAGACTAGTTCTGACTAGATACCACCCATACAACAATAGGACATTCAATGCGATGCTGTGAACAACAATATACACAACTGGTGACTTGTATTTAGTATCATTCTACGTTTCTTCTTATCATGGATGAGAGTTGGCCAATTTGTAACAAAACTAAAAACAAATGTAGAGAGAAATTGTTGGTTGAGCTTTTAAGAACTGAGAGTGAAATATCTTCTCATTTTAATGTTCTAACAAAGGAAAATTACTTTTCACTCATGCGAGAGGTGGATGATGCTAAAAAAGCAAAATATAAGACAGCTATGCAGAAAAGAAGATTGAAAAGATTTGATGTATCAGAATTAGGAGGAATGAGGAAACTTGTTGCAAAAACCGATGGCGATACTAATATAAAATGTTACCTTTCTGCTGACGAAATATACGACGTTATTGATACCACCCATACAGCAATAGGACATGGTGGTCGAGATAAAATGTATATTGAACTATCTAGAAAATTTGCAAACGTTACACAGTATATTATATCTCTATATCTATCCATGTGCTCAATTTGTCATGAAAGGACGACTAATAACAACCAGAAAACCGTTTCCAATCGAATTCCTGACTTGTATACGAACACTGATCAACATGCTTACCCCATCGGTAAAAAAGTATGTAGATTCGATACGCAAAAATACAATCATATGAGTAAACAACTATTTCCTGAAGAGGATAAGGAAGAGGAAGAAGAAGAACAAGAAGAGGAAGAACAAGATGATGATGATAAAGAAGAACAAGATGATGATGATAAAGAAGAACAAGATTTAGATTCTTCCAACGAGGCTTCGTCGCACCATACAGGAGAAGTACATGCGAATCGTAAATGTGACTATAAATGCTGGCATGATCCGAATGATCTCATTGATAGATTACGTATACTTGTATCCTCATCTGCGGCAGGGATTTATTCTCATCACAGCGAGATACAAGAAATCATATCTGAATTGCGGGGGAGAAAAATCATAGAATGACTGCGATTACGTAAGAGTTTCAAAACATAGGAAATTATTTAATAAAGGGTACTTACCGTCGTGGACTACGGAGATTTTCAAGATACAGAAGATCCAATCGACATTTCCTCCCACAAATTTGCTTCAGGATTTGGAGGGTAGCAGCATTGAAGGTGCTTTTTATGCCGAAGAACTCCAGAAAACTAAGTTTCCAGACTGTTATTTAATTGAAAAAGTGTTAAAGAACAAAGGACAGAAGGTGTTTGTAAAGTAACCCTAGCTTAGGGTTAATATTAAGGATATTGTATCTGATTAGGGAGAATAAAATATAGATTCATTTTTATAACTTTTTTCTTTTATTTATATCCCATATGAACCCAAAGTTATCATACTTTACTATCTCATACCTCTTCTTCATCATCATAAATCATATCATTTGAAACATAAATATACATTTTTTACACAAACCATACATAAAAATATAAAATTTTTAGACATTTCATACACATAAATAAAGACTTTTTACACATTTCATACACATACATATACATACATACAAATATTTAATTTTTACAATTTACATTTCTTAGTAGGAGGTTCCTCCTCACACTCCTCATCCTTGATTTGGTAGTGTCCGTGAGCGATAGTATTTATACCGTTAGGTAAAATGTACCTTTTGTCATCGTTACCGCTCAGGGTGAATTTATTCATACTGATGGAGTATACATCATGTTTGTATGATCTAATCGACCTGTTGATGGAAAAAGTCGAATGACCCACCTTGAGACAGTTGACATAATCTTCATATTTTACATCTTTCTCAATAACATTCTTCTTAATACCTTTCAATTTCTTTATGGTTTTGTCATTAAACTTTATAGCGTACATTTTCGCTCGCAGACCTACAAAACCGTTAATACAATGACCAGCACCTTCATCTTTAAACTTTCAAACCACCCCTTTGTTTTGGGAGGTATACAAAACATGATTAGAAGGGTAGACACTGGTATCCAGCTCATCTCTAATATTTAACAAATCACGGAAGAGATTATCGGAATCAATTTTGTAAATCAGACTGTCTGTATCCATATAACACAATTTCAAACCTTCTTTGTACAATTTTTTCATCGTATCATAATGAAAGTCGTACGTTCTAGTTTTAGATATATCTAAAATAGACATGCCGACGTAGATAGCTTTGTCAAACACCAAGCTAGTTTTAGCAAGGTGGACTCCCACCAAGTTCTCATTATAAATTGTTCTATCCAAAAAGTTAGGTTTAGCTACCAGCTTCCTCATTAAATTTTCATCTGAAACAAGCCTAAAGTTCATTCTTTTCCTTACATTCTCCATAGTTTTGCCGAAAACTGAATTTACCATCAACTTGAAGAAATCTTTTTCAAACTCATTACTGGCAGCTTTTCGCTTGGTGGCATTAAAATCAATGTATGGCTTCATCCAATTTGACTGTTCAAAGCTAATGACTCTATGGATTTTCGATAATCTCAATCCGTGTTGCACGGCTTGCATAAGTACCGTGTGATGAACGACATATTTTTCTTTTGGCTCCAAAGTGGTTAATAATTTTTTGTTTTTACTACCTGGAGGAATTTTCATCTCCGCACAGAACGGTAAATGAGAATGTGATTCATGTAGATGTTCTGGATATTCAATGTCTACTTCTAATATGTAGCCGGTGTTGGAATTGACCGGTATGGACATGATATCAAACGACTCGATTTCATCTTTATCGAGCCAGCGAAACTCACCTGATGGCAATGCCTGAGACATCGCATACCCATAAAGATTATTAGCATCAACATAATAGATGTAAGATTTTTTTCAGACTCGTCAAATTCCTGACACATTTCATTGTTTGCTGTAACGTGTCTGGTGATGCATTGACATATCCCACCTCTTATACCTCGCTCAATCATTTGTATCATATCCATATCGGTAAGTAACGGTAATTTAACTTTTGTGAACTTCAACATGGCTGAATATGCGTAGCCTGGGACAGTGGAATAGTACAAACAATCTATTCCGTACGTATCAAAACACATCTGTCTAAAGTTTTCAAAAATATCTGTTAGAATCAAAACATCAGATTTCAAATATAGGTCCGAATATTCACCCAAAGAGCTCAATGAAAATGAATTCCACACATTGGTGGCATGAAGGTAATCTTCATCTGAAATATGATTGTTATTAAGCTTATTATAAAATGATTCTTTAGGCAGCAGTTTTTTCTCATTTAGAACTTCGTGTGATGATACATAGTCATAGGGGAACACTCCCTTTCGACACACCAAATCGGCCTGTTCACCAAACGAATTTATTGTTTCAACAAAATTATCTTTAGGTAGATTGTTTGCCAACTTTTCCAGGCTGCTTGCCATGAATCGAAACGAATCTACAAATCTCAACTCCATACCTCCCCTCTTCAAATAGGGGAGGGAATAAATTTGGAATATGTGACATACTTTTCTTGAGTATTACAAATGACATTGATTCGGTTTTCATCGAATCCTAGTTCCTTCACAATAAAATGAGAGTCATAATTGGACAGGTTATGTAATACAACAGGGACAAATTTTTGATTTCTATAATTCAGATTACAATTCCTGTGAGCGGCCCCTCTGAAACGACCGCTAACATGGCAATGGTCCCTAACTTTGAAGTTCACATCGGTGAAGTTACCCTGCTTACAAATGTGACAAATGGTACTGTTCATGTACACTTTGTTTTCCTCGCTGGTTAGAGGGATCATAGGTTTGTTTACGCTGTTTAAAACTCGATCGATGACTTTGACATCATCAACAAGCGAGCGCATGAACTCCCCGCTGAAATCTTTGCCTCTAAACAGTCGTAACTGGGAAAACGTACCCTCTGCATCTTTAATGAAATAGCAAAAACTGTACGGAGTGTGTTTCTGGTAAGGTGTAGTCCAGCTTTTCTGTGGATCTCCCGAACATACTGAAATCGGCTCCAATAGGCATTCAAAATCAGCATAAATTACAAATCTAATTTTTTGTGAATATTCAGGCTTGTTGAAGCAAACTTCAGGGTTCTTTGGAATTTCGCATCTGACGGGTGTGAAAGAATTACACAACGCCAGATGGTTATCCAATCTCTCATCCGCAGACTTGCTAGCATACGTATGGAAATGTGAAAAACACCGCTTGCACACTCTGACTTGAGTTTTGTGTGATGTTACCAAAGGTCTTGCAAAAGCATCGAAATCAAAAATGAGTATGTAATGAGAATTTTCCTCGTTACACACATACAAAAGATCTCTGTGATCATCTAGTTCCTTTTCTACAATTTTTATAGGAAACACGAAATGAGAAATATTTTTCCCATCCCGTTTTTCCTCTAGGCCGAAAACATTGATCGAAATATTGTTTCTTTTTTAAAACTTTTCAATATCATGAAGTGAAACGGGGAATTTCACACAGTTCCAGTTGTACTTATTACCCAATTCGGGTCTTTCAAGGTAGCTGGTCCAAAATTCCTTACCAGAATCTACAAATTTAGATAAGATACAATATTTAAAACAAAATTCATCCTCGTTATTAATATTGATGAGAGAATGTAGGTGGCGGAATTTTTCAGGTAGAACCATATGTCCACGCCCTATAAATGGAACATGTTTATTGATTCGTACTTCAACTTAGTGTAGTTTTTTTATAAAACCACCCAGAGCCCCGCATGCTACATTCCTCAAGTTCCTTCTTCAATTTAGCAATGTGGTTAGTCACTATCTCACTAATGATCGAGGTTCTGTACAAAATTTCATTTTTAGTTTTGAAGTTATACAATGATGCCTGACCATCTAAATTTTCAAAGTTACACTCAACGAATAGGTTAAATTTTATTGATGTAAATTTTGTCAGTGACTCTGAAAGGAGGTTCTCGATTTTGTTCTGATACGACGACAGTATAGAATCCATATCGCCGACAGGAAAATCTAATGCGGCATAAGTAGCGATTCTTGATTTGAATGCAGATTGTATCATGATAAACTCACTTGTTTCTGCAGATGTTGAGGCTGCTCCCAGTGATCCAGCGCTGCGATCCATTCCACATTGATTCTGTAATAACGTAAAAAATCATCGACATTAGCAATCGAAACTTTTGTAAGCGGATGGATTAATAAAAGACTAAGATGTTTCACTGTACATACCTGTGGAATATCACGCGTATGCATGATGACGCTTGGTCTCGACTGGTGGATGGACTCTGTGTTCTATAACAACAGAAAAATAAAATATTAAGATTTATCAGAAAAAATTAAGTTTAATGTGTTGTTTTTAACCATTCTGTACCAATTAAGTTTTATCATAAAAGAAATGTTTGATGGCATGCACAATAATCATAATAATAACATACCTGTGAATGTTGACCTGAAGGCCCAGGATGGTACAACGCCACACTTGGATTTATGGTAGACAATATAGGTCTCGACTGGTTGTTGGACTCTGTATTCTGTAACAACAGAAATATAAAATATTAAGATTTATGAGAAAAATTAAGTTTAATGTCTTGTTTTTATCTGTTCTATACTAATATAAAAAGCATATTAAGTTTTATCATAAAAGAAATAAGTTTGATGGCTTGCATAATAATCATAATAATAATATTAATAATAATAATATCATACCTGTGGTTGTATACCTGAAGGCCCAGGTTGGATGGTGCTTGGCTGGACGGATGATGTCCGCATGGTATCCCCACTCTCTGGACTTGTATTCTGTAACAACAGAAATATAAAATATTAAGATTTATGAGAAATAATTAAGTTTAATGTCTTGTTTTTAACCGTTCTGTACTAATATAAAAAGCATATTATGTTTTATCATAAAAGAAATAAGATTGATATCTTGCACAATAATCATAAAATATTAAGATTTATCAGAAAAAATTAAGTTTAATGTGTTGTTTTTAACCATTCTGTACCAATATAAAAAGCATATTAAGTTTTATCATAAAAGAAATAACTTTGATGGCTTGCACAATAAAAATAAAATATTAAGATTTATCAGAAAAAATTAAGTTTAATGTCTTGTTTTTAACCGTTCTATACTAATATAAAAAGCATATTAAGTTTTATCATAAAAGAAATAAGTTTGATGGCATGTAAAATAATAATAATATCATACCTGTGGTTGTATACCGGAAGGTATAATAATCGATCGATGCTCCTACGTCCCCGCTATGGGCTGGTAGATGGAAGCGACCAGTGTTGGTGTAGATCCCAATGTGTCTAGGTTCCACATTCCTTGAGGGATGGTGGACGGTCTGCATATAACCAACCAAATATCTCTCAGACTTTAACGTTGCCTTGCATATGTCACACACGGTGTTGTTGGTGTTGTTGTGGATACTACGGACGTGTCTTTTTAAAACTTCACTTCGCGTAAAAGATACACCACACGTTTCACATTTGTACTCGGATTTTTCATGTTTCGTGATAACGTGCCTGTTCAAATTGTGTTTAAGCCTAAATTTGACATCACACTCCTCACATTGGAAAAATACAGTAGATGAGTATTCCATTGTAGATCTGCAGCTGATAACGGATGAATAAGAAGTGAGCCTGAAGCATGACGTCATTGGTTTATATAGTGATGCTATGAAATAGCCTCGCATCAGGACAAATATATTTTACACCAATAAGAAATGATGATGACGTAATGACTTATAGCCTCGCGACGATAAAGCATAATTCAGCGTAATTAGATATTTCACTTTTCCTCCTTGTGAAAATACATGTTCGTGAATTCTCACATTAAATCGATGACAAATGAGAAATATAATCTCGCAACGCGAAAATCTGATACTTATTTCTGATCAGTGCTTTTCTGAAACATTATATGCTTGCGGAAATAAAATATTCATTTTCCTGCAATAAATGCTGACAAATGTGTCATGTTATACTCTATAAGCTGAATAATAATATAAGGTTCCTTCACAGATGAAACATAATATACAAGTCATATGTCATTACTGAAAAGCCCTGTACCCAGTTGGGAATCGAACTCAGACCCATTCTGCGATGAAATATTACAATATAAGTTTTTAATATACCGCAATAAAATAACGTTGACTAATAATACTAATTTAATATGTAATACACAAGACATGGGCTATGTTTAGGATTTAATATTTAAAGGGACTGGTGTTTAAAGAGTGATTTTTAACACGTACACACATGCAGGTCGAATTTTGATTATGTCAGCATCATACCACGAGAGATAAGTCTCGCTGAATGAGAATGTTACACGTGCGTTCAAGGCTACTACAGCATCATATGACTGTTGCATAGTATTATAGATAACGAGAGCATATGCATCAATTCTCTCACGTTCAGTGAAACAATGCTAACACAGTTCTGTATTGAGAAAACATTTGTATATAAATCGTAATACTGACTTTACAAAACGCCTTTGAATAATGAAGTATGATATAATATTATTCCCTCTAAATACCGAGGATGAGGGTTACACCTTTGAAGATTAATAGTAAAATCTATTGTTTTAACTTGTAAGTCAGAGGCTGAGTTAACCCCTGGGCTAGGATTATAATCTTACGAATAAAATATAGTTTTAAGACGATAGCTACCATATTTATTAAAAAATTTACGAAGGAATAAAATATCGTTATCTCGTAAAACATTCCACATGTCACATGATCTAATCCACTTGTGACGTAAGCGATACCGCCATGTTGAATTATGACGTAAGCTATACACCTGCCATCTACCAATATATAAACTTTAAATTTCCCACCATTATCAATCCACTTGTGACGTATAAGAAGTGACGTTATAAAACATTCCACTGTTGAGATAGGTTATAGCAATCCTCCCAATCCGCACAATCCACAATCCGCCTGTGACGTAAGAAGTGACGTCATAAAACAATCCACTGTTGAGATAGGTCATAGCATTCCTCTGATGACGTAAGCGATGCCGCCATATTGTAAACATTCCTCCTGTCATCTACCAATATATAAACTTTAAATTTCCCACATTCCGCCATTTGCAATTGTAATATCCAATTTCCACCTTTTGCAATTTTCAAATCACCCGCCATCTAACAATATACAAATTTTAAATTTCCCACCTTACGCCATTTGAAATAGGAACCGGAACGGACGCCATTTACATTATAAATTTCCAAATTTTGAATTTCGCGCTTCGTCCGCCATTTGAAATAGGAACCGGAACCGACGCCATTTTGATTCACGTGACCATGACAAAGGTCATGACGTCATAGCCACGCCCACTCCATAAGCCACGCCCACTTGTGACGTCATACAATCCGCCACTGACGTCATAGCCACGCCCACTTGTGACGTTATAGACCACGCCCACTTGTGACGTCATCAATCCGCACCATCCGCCTGTGACGTCATCCCCAAAACCCTACTACTCTCATGTTACTATACAATCGTTTCGGGGCTGAAATAAAAAATAAATTTAATATAACTTTCATACTTTCCTTCTCCAGAACCTGGGACATAATAATACACTACGCGCATAGGACTAAAAATGTTACATCCTATTTTTATATTTTTTATTTTTTACATGCTTAGGGCCTATGATAATTATCCACATTTCTCAACTAAAAATACAAAGCCTAAATCGTACGCGAAGTTAATTTGGACCGTGCAAATACAAGCAGCATCGTACAATGTAATTTCTTTGTATAATTTTTAACATCAAATTGAACCGATGTTTGACAAATAGGCTAAAAGGAAAATAAAAATGTAAGGGTTCAGTACTATATTGTACTCAACACAAGCTCCTGAATAAGATAAATTAAAAGTACATAAATTAGACATGTTTCGTCTAGAGTATAGTGAACTATACCGCTATTAACATCGAATGCTGAGATATTTGAGAGGGAAATGTATAGTCGTATAAACTCCATTAATTCAAACAAAATGTTAGAACAATCACAGTTTGGAATTAGAAGTGGAATGTCTAATTATCAATGCATCATTTGTACTCAAGACTTTATTCTAACAGCTCCAGACTACAAATTATCTATAGAGGGAATATTCTGTGATTTAGCCAGATTTATTGATTGCATAGATCATAAACTGCTAAACCAATAACTAAATATTTATTGCATGCTATGGACTTTCATTAGAGTGATTCAATACATGTATGTCATACAGATCTCAGAAAATAATTAAAAATTGTAAAAGTAAAATTACGCATCGAGTTCCACAGGGCTCAATCTTGAGACATTTGCTTTTTCCAATTTTTATATATAACTAGCTTAAAAGGCCCGGCGTCGCCCGGTTTTTGTATTTTGTAATATGAAATTAACGTATGGAGGACTTTCGATGTTGGAACTCTAGGTCCTTATATAATATGTATGTAGAATTAGAAATGAGGAAGAACGACATATGACACTCAGACTATTCCCTCATAAAACCCCTACTTATAGCTTTTTATGGCTCATAGAGGATGTCGAATGTTGCATTCCATTGCTTCTACACACCATGCCTGGGAGGCGTGCAAATAAGAAGAAAATAAATTCCGGTTAGGCCTACATAAGATTGTATTGTCTTGACAGAAAATTGCATTTCTCACTCTCATATTACCATACAACCGTTTCGGGGCTGAAGTTAAAAAGGATTTCAATATCACTTCCACACTTTCCTTCCTAAAAATATTCCTAAAATACTGCCCGCTTAGGACTGAAAATGTTCCATCCCATTTTGTATTCTTTTATATGCTTAGGGCCTCTGATAAACATCCCTAGGTCTATTTCTCAACTAATTCAAAGCCTACAGCTATGAGTGACGTATCAGTGGATAGGATATGTTACCGACTTCCGATATAGCATACTCACTGGCACACTTAAGTTGTCCCTGTAATACGACCGCTTATTCTACATCAAAATGTGAAGTGAGAAAATAATATTTTCCATGTCGAGGGTAGAGAAAGTTATGTGACTGCTTTATTTTTTGTGGATTTTTTCTACGGGAATTATTTTCACAAATGTAGGCTATTAATTACATCGATAGTATCAGAATTTATTAAAGCCCAGTATTATAATATAGTTTCCAAAGCCCTATGTGAACACCGTAAACAATACTTTCGTTATGTAAACAATTGACAGCATAACTCTCTAACTTTGCCTCATTTCACATTTCCGACTTTTCCCGTGGATTTTCCAAAAATTTTCTTTCATACAAACCTTGTGCTGACAATTACGAACACAACAAAGAAAAAATCAGCCAAAATCGGTCGAGCCGTTCTCAAGTGATGCTCCGTCATACATTTTGGGAATTCATTTTTATTAATATAGATAGATTTACCAAGAAATCTAAATGACGAATCTAAGTCTATGTACTGTACACGCTTATTTCTACAGAAAAATCAGACGAAGCCCTGACCCGCCTGGCTGGGATTCATGATGACCATAATGATAAGGGTGGGGGGGGGGGCTAGAGGATGGAGATGCTGGAATACTTCAGACTTGATGTATTCCTATGAGTTATGATGAGCGATGACGCTATAATTTATCATAGCAGATGTATGAAAACGTGCCCTAAAATATTCCATCGCACAGATTGGAGAACCTCTACTAAAATACTAAGCACTTAACCCTCTTCTCCCAAAAATCTCCTCACAAGTAATGCAGTAAAAAAAGCATCGCTTTATACACTCACGCCCTCAAGTATATTTATATATTTAGTTTCTACAAACAGGAAACGGAGTTCAGAGTACACAAAAGATTGACCATCATAAATTAAGGTACAGATGACATTCCAATACAATCTCACAATAATAATATAATAAGCGCCGCAAGAAATAAGTAAGGAATTTCCTCGTGGCATTGTCAATGACGGCTCAAGATATTCGCGCTAGCTACTTCGAGAAGAAGAAAGAGCAAGGCTGAAGTTTTATTGTGGTTTTTTCCCAGTCCTCCAGCTAGCGAAACATCTATCCCCGTTGCAACACAACCCATACATACAGACCGGTAATTGCAGAGTCTGTGTGGTGTCATTTATTACATCAATTGCCATTCTGTTTACAGCCACATTCCATTCAATCTCAAGCACTGAGTACATTGCCTTCGATATCCGATTCCTTGGGGCTCTTTATCCCTGCACAATTGCTATGGAATTCTTATTTTCTGAAGCAGATTCTGAACAAGCATTTTGCACTCCATCCACCTGTTCATAGCGAGAATATCATGTTGTCCGCCCCCGGCACAATACATTCTCTCCCGTAACTTTGCCTTCTGTTTCTGTTCTTTCATCCCCATCCTCTTGTTCTTTTTCTTTCTTTACGTTTGCTACTTATAATTCTTCTTCTACTAGTAAGTTACTCTTACTACTTTTATATTTACTACAACAATTATTGCTATTACTACTACAATTGCTACTATTACAATTACTATTACTATAATAACTACTACAAAAATTATTGCTATTATTATCACTACAATTACTATACTTGATCCACGATGTGTACGGAGCAAATGTAAATAACAGACTTATCTTGACTAACTGTGTACTGTCGTTTCATTGGTTAATCGCACCAGCGCATACTTCACGATATTGCGACAAGCTGAGCCAGATGTATACATCCATTCCATATAGGCCTACATTGTGAAATTATTTGTACCTTGTGTGAGAACATAAGATCTGTTAGGTAAGTTGCTTGCTTTCGTAGTTATATCATATCTCTAGCAAACAAAATTTCATTTGTTTTTATCGTTGCCCTGGCAACTTTGTTGATTCTGGAGAAAAACAAGAAACAGGAGATACTGAATACAAGAAGTTTTTTATAATATAATTAATTATTTCGTATTTTTCATTTACATCATGTGAACTGAAGTACACCACAATATGTTGCAAGTAAAAGTGGCGAAAGACAAATACAAGGTGCATTTTAAGCTCCGCCCACTCGATATTCACATTTTATTTCTCAGCGAAGCATGGTGACAAACTATCCTTGTATATTGTCGCCGACACTCCCGACCATACCAAATATTAAAAATGCGAGAGTGCCCCTTGTACCAAATATTAAAACTGCGAGAGTGGCCCTTGTACCTAATATAAAAAATTCGAGGGTGCCCCTTGTACCAAATATTAAAAATTCGAGAGTACCCACGGGTTTGCCTTGTACCCAACGGTTTGTCGGCCTGTTTATCCTCGAAGAATTCGCTAGAACGTGGTATAAAAGAAAGTGCTTCGCTGGGGGTGGGTTAGGGCGGGACATGTCTCATGCGACGATGCACCTTATATTTGGTTTTTCCCATTAAAGTGATACACATTTCTCCAGTAATTCTGTATTATGGAAGAAAATTGCGAGGCGGAGCCTTCAGAAATTACATAAAAAAAAAGAAACATGTGCGAGAAAAAGGTTTGTCCAGCGGTGGGAAGATACAGATTGTAAATGTATACAAAACGTTATTAAAAGAAAAAACTGTGCGAGATGTAGGAGTGAAAGTTGCATCTTCTATGGGAGTAGCTTCAAGTACGGTTTTCAAAGTCCTTAAAGAATGCAGATCTACAGGAGGTGTCAAGTCACATGTTAACATTAAACCAAAATCAAAGACAATAGTGAATGACACAGAAGACTGGATTTTATGTGCTATCAGAAGAAAGGTGCATACATTTTATTTCAATAATGAAATATCAACTGCAAAAAAATTCTGGCGGGTGTTAATGACTCTGATCTACCTAACTACAATAAATAAACATATTGGGGTGTATCTAGCAATACTAACCACAAAATCACAAGCCTTAAACTGAAAAAAAAAGTTTGACACCAATTGACTTTACTTGTATGTAATCAACTAATCATTCTAAAAAACTAACTCTTGTGAACTATGCTTTGTACTTTCACAATCAGTTGTTTACTTTTGCTCCGTACACACCTTGGAACAAGTATAATACAATATTATTATTACTACCACAATTACTAACAAATATTACTACTACTATTACAACTACAATTACTACCATTATTACTAGTACTCAAATTGCTACTGCTTCAATTAATACTACTACAATTACTAGTACAGATTCCAGTGCTACAGTTACGACTATTACCACTGCTACTACTACGATCACTACTACTGTTAACTAAACTAAATTCCGTGGCGCTACATCCCTGAAGGGACAAGGTCTACCACCCGATCACTGCGTCATCTACCATAGGCAGATGGCAGGATTGGGGGATGTGGTCAGCATGCTGACACCCACGGCCGTTAATGGTGGTTTCCATGACCGGAGCCGCTACTTCTCTATCAAGTAGCTCCTCAATTTGAATCACGAGGCTGAGTGCACCCCTACCAGATCTCCCTATCTCAGAACAATCCGAGGAGGTACCGGGGATCGAACCCCAGGCCGACGGATCTGTAGTCAGCGACGCTAACCACACTACAATTAGGCTACTACAATTACTATTGCTACAATCACTATTATAGCTAGGCTACTACAATTACTACTCTGATTACTACTACAACCACAAATACAGTTAGGCTACTAAAATTACTGCTGTTACTACTCTGATTACTAATACAGTACAATCATTACCACAGTTAGGCTACTACAATTACTACTGCTACCACTATAATCACTATCACAGACTACGACAATAATACTAATACTGCTACTACAATTGAATCGGTCATTTAAGAAAGGGCTTAATGACAGAAAAGATCATTTTTCAGGAGAAAGAAAAAACTGTTTATTTACAGAAACATTGACAGTTAATAAATTCTTGCATATTGCAATGCCTTATAATAGGTGTTTTTAAGATCTCTACATGTGAAATGGAAATACAGTGTGCTTACATGATGTATTATAGTAATTGAAAGTAATGGAATTGAGCCGTTTCAAAAGTAGCCTATATCTCTCACACTTAACATTGAAACTGTGCAAAAACACAGTTTTAAACTAAAATCAACTATTATGATTGATTTATGTAGCATTAAAATATGATGTATGAAAAACTTAATATCTTGAATACTAAATACAGTCCTACATCAATGAAAACATTCAGTAAGTGTAAAATCTACATATCTACATAGAAATGCTTATGTTCTTCTGGTATACGTTATAACACATTAGTTTTGACAAATCTTGCTTGGTGTAAATGGGAACATTATTTTCATAAGCACACTTTTCAGGAAGTTTCACAATTGATATTGCATATTTCACATCTGAGGTGTGGCTCATATATATCCCTAATGTATGTTGAATCACAAATTTGTACTGGGTTCATTGGATCATACTGACATTCATTAAAAAAAACTTAGGTTTCAGTCTTTTTGCAATAATTTTGCCACTATGTTGAGACTTGTAGAAAGTCATCAGCCAATACCAATAAAACTGTAAATTTTCCTTGTTTTGCTGAATTGACAATGATTTGTACATATTCCCTGATAGAAAGAATTCTATCTAGCTTATAGATACATCTCTTGATTAAACCAAAATCAAGGAACAATGACCATATGTCTTACATTCACTGCTAGGATTCAGGAAGGTTCAGTATTGAAAGGACTCCATTCCTGGAGTTGAGGCATTTCTAAACTGAATGGTATATTCAAGCTGCTGTAGAACTAACTTTAGTAGGTGGAATTGAGTCTTTCTTTAACAGAATCATGCATCTACCCCTGGAGAATCCATTTACCTCATAACATCCATTTTGGAAAAAAGTGTCATTGAGCCCTTTCTTAAATGACCGATTCAATTACTACTGCTACTACTCTGATTACTACTACAATTACCACCACAGTTAGGCTACTACAATTACTACTGCTACTCCGATTACTAATACAATCACTACTAAAGTTAGGCTAATACAATAATACTGCTACTGTTCTGATTACAATTACTACTGCTACTACTGTGATTACTACTACAATCACTACTAAAGTTAGGATAATACAATAATACTGCTTCTGTTCTGATTACAATTACTACTACTACTACTACTACTACTACTACCACTACTACTACTACTACTACTCTAATTACCACTACAATCACTACTACAGTTAAACTACTACAATTACTACTGCTACTACTCTGATTACTACTACAATCACTTCCAAAGTTAGGCTACTACAATAATATTGTTACTACGCTGTTTACTACTACAGTTAGGCTTTTACAATTACTACTTCTACTAGTCTGATTACTTCTATAATCACTACTACAGTTAGGCTACTATAATTACTTCTGCTGCTACTCTGATTACTACTACAATCACTACTACAGTTAGGCTATGACAATTACCACTACTATACTGCTATTATTATTATTATTATTATTATTATTATTATTATTATTATTATTATTATTTCTACTGCTATTCTACTACTACATGTAATATTACTTCTCTTTTTCCTTCTACTTCTCCGCCTGTTAAAAATGAATACATTTAATGTTCAGTCAAATCTCCTTCTGCGATTAAAGGACATATCTGAACAGTTTAGTGAATTATTAAGTGCCAGTATGGTACTTTATGAGATTGTGTGTGGGGGACGGAAAAATGTCTGTCCGTCTGTGTGTCCGTGTGTCTGTACGCGCCATAACTCAATCGGATTTTCATGAAACTTGGTATAAGCATTTATAATGTCAATGGGAAGAACCCTATTGATATTGAACCAAATCGGTTCACTGGTACCGGCGTCAAACCCAATTTAGTGTTTTTATTTAAAAGCGCCATAACTCAAATACGCTTTATCGGATTTTTATGAAACTTGGTATAAACATTTATAACGTCCCTGGCAAAAAGCCTATTAATTTTGAACCTAATCGGTTGACCGGTACCAGAGTAACGACTAATTAAAGGCCATATGTTTTTTAATTTTTGTCTACCGGTATAATTTGACAGTTATACTTGGATTCAGGGTAGGAACATGGTGTAGGAGATGTACCTGTAACTCAACGTTGCAATACACAACCGCTGTCTCACTCTCTCCCTTTCATTCTGTAGACAAGGGATGTGGAGAGCCGGCAACCTAACTAAGAACCAGTTGCCGGCTCTCTCCATTCCTTGTCTACAGAATGAAAGGGAGTGAGTGAGACAGCGGTTGTGTATTGCAACGTTGAGTTGCAGGTACATCTCCTACACCATACCTGAGCAACTGAGGGGAAACGTTTTCGTCCCCCATCCTGCTGTGACGTATGAAACCTGCTCTTCATGTTCAGTGTCACGTCGAAACTGCTTTATGCTGACGTCAAGGGCGACTGTAGTGGGAGAAATCCCCCTACTGCACAGTGACACAATGTGCCACAGATGCGCACCCATGTCCTACACTATGTTCCTACCCTGAATCCAAGTATAACACACATATGCTTATCAAACAACACCGTCAAACTGACTGAGTTGGCCAAATGGTAACGTCTTGGACTCGTATTCTTGAGGTCTCCGGATCAATTCCCGGAGCCGGCCGATTTGACATGGATTTTTAAAAATATTTTATTTTTATTTTCATGTGAGTGCGCGATTATCAAGGTATCACAAATCTGTAGTTCTGCTGACGCTGGTCGATTTTAATCTGAATAGAAAAACGTATTTTCTGCATGTCATAATTGCAATTATAATTGATTCAACAAAAACATACTGGCATTTTGTTATATCAGTTTACCTGATTTTATTTTATAACTAGCAGGTGCTCGCGGCTTCGTCCGTGATTATTAACTAAACTGCTATATGTTTTATTTAAATTACTTATTTAACAGGAAAATAATAAAAACGTATTTATTAACACTAACATAGTTTTTACATAAATCCACGAAATACATAACTTTATTCTTAATTAACTTATATTATTGTTTTACGTAGTGTATATATATATATATATATATATATATAAAATTAAATGAATAAAACGAATCTTGGTGCCACAGATTCGAAATGAAACGATAAAAACGAACCACAAATTCATGAATCATGAACATTACCCAAATCATGCATAAACAATTAAAACGATTGATAATTAAACGACTAAAATCGGGCTTTGAGGTGCATTTCACGCTTAAAGTGCACCGCCCGGGGAAAGAAAGATCTCAGATTCGAGTTCTCTAGCCCAAAAAAATCCCGCATTGTGAGCTTCGTCCAAATTATTCAATGTTTTCCCATTTAGGCGTGCGTTCATGATCCCCTTCTATCCATTTATGTAAAAAAATAAGATTTCTGCATGTCGTAATGTTATAAACAAAAGAATATAGAGCAGGTTAACAAAATCGAAGCGATCGACAAATTATTGACTTATTGCAAAAAATCGATTTCAGAGGAACATCAGCTCAAATATTATATTGGATATAAGAGATGCGTGTGAACAGCAGTCATTTCCGCCATTCGAAAACTCGAAGGGGCCCAGGTAGGCCTAAGGGAATTTCCCCGCACCACTAGAACCATAAGCAGCAAACACAGCATGGTTCTGCGCAGGTTCTTTTCTAGCTTGGAGAACTTTATTGTAGGACAAACCTTTCCTTTAGTCTCTCCAAAAATATAAAATTTGCAGTGCAAATTAGCTATAGGCTAGGCCTATATATAAAGTAGAGTTGTACGTCTGCTAATTCTTCCACAATGGCCGTGTATAGGCTAAGGTGGGAAGATAGAGTCAGATTGAAAAATTCCGTGCCGCTGCTCTACCAATTGAACTACTATGGCAACATGCCTGTACAGCATTAAATTCCCCAACTGACTCACGTATCGCAGTATACTACAGGCGTTCTCAATATCAGATAACATCCCAATAGCGACTACAAACTCGTAAGTACTTTAAGGTCCGGGCTTCATAGTAAACTACTACTAGGTCATGGTAGAATGACAATTCTTTCAACAGAGCGTGTGTAGGTCTTTACACTGCAACATCTGAAGCCATAATCTCCGACGCCACAAATGCATGGGCACCCCATATCAATTCTCACCACATAACTTACGAAAGCTCACATCTGCACAGAGACACTCACTAATCCGCATCACTAAGGCATACGCCAGAGCTTCAAGCGACGCCCTCCAAGTAACTTACTAGTAGACCATGAGCTACCAACATGAAACCCTCCCCCCCCCCGTGGGAATTTCCGACTCATATATATTTTTTTGTCGGTAATGCCATGTAGTTTAAGTTTTCAGTTGTTTGCCTCTTATCAATTACAGCATTTACCCGGACAACCCGGAAAACCACAGAAATCCGGAGAAAATGAGTTTGTTTTAATTGCTCCTAATATTCCCAAAGGAATTTCTGACTCACACATTTTTGTATGTATTGCCATCTGGTTTAAGGTTTCAGAAGTTTGCCCTTTACCAATTACTGCATATCCCCGGAAAACCCGGAAAACCACGTATATACGGAGAAAATGACTATGTTTTATTATTTTAATCTTTGTTTTTGCTCCTAATATTCAAAGGGAATTTCTGACTCATATGTTTTTTGTTGATATTGCCATCTAGATGGTTTCAGTTGTTTTACTCTTATCAATTATAGCATATCCCCGGAAAGCTCCGAAAACCACGGAAATCCGGAGAAAATGACTTTTTAAAAATTTGTTTTAAAGTCTTTGTTCTTTGTACCTAATATTCTCAGGGAATTTCTGACTCGTGTTTTTTTCTTTCTTTTTTGGTATTGCCATCTATGTAGTTTAAGGTTTCAGTTGTTTGCCCCTTACCAATTACAGCATATCCCCGGAAAACCACGTATATACGGAGAAAATGACTATGTTTTATTAAGTGCCAGTTAATGAGATTGTGTGGGGGACGGGAAAATGTATGTCCGTCTGTCTGTCCGTCTGTCTGTCCGTCTGTCTGTCTGTCTGTCTGTCTGTCCTTGTGTATCGGATTTTCATGAAACATGGCATACACATTTATAACGTCCATGGGAAGAACTCTATTGATATTGAACCAAATCGGTTCACCGGTACCGGAGTAATGCCCACTTTAGTGCTTATTTTAATAGTAGTCTATTATATTAGAAAGGCGCCATAACTCAAAGTTGGTTTATCGGATTTTCATGAAAATTTCATGCGTACGCATTTATGACGTCCGTGAGAAGTAACCTATTGAATTTGGACCTATTCGGTTAACCGGCACCGGAGTAAAACCCAATTTAGTGTCTATTTTAAAGGAGCGATAACTCAAATCGCTTTATCGGACTTTTATGAAACTTAGTATATGCATGTATAATGTCCATGGGAAGAAGTTTATTGATATTCGACCAAAGCGGTTGGCCGGTACCGGAATAATGCCCAATTTAGTGCCTTTTATGGCAATATATAATAAGGCGCGATAACTCAAATATGCTTTAACGGATTTCCATAAAACTTTTTAAACCAATTTATAATGTACATGGGAAGACGTCTATTGATATTGGACCAAATCGGTTGACCAGTACGGGAGTAAAACCCAATTTAGTGTCTATTTTAAAGACGCGGTAACTCAAATACACTTTATCGAATTTTCATGAATCTTGGTAGCCTATATGCATTTATAATATCCATGGGAAGATGTCTATTGATATTGGATAAAATCGGTTGACCGGTATCGGAGTAATGCCCAATTTAGTGCCTATTTTATGGTAATATATTATAAAGAATTTAACAAATGCAAATCTGTTATCCTGACACCTGACAACATATCGTTTTACACTGTTTATATACGGCTTTTGAATTTGCAATAGTTAGCCATGACACATCCCTTCACACTAGTCAGATGTTTATTTGGTTCATCAAGTTGAATACTGTTATAGACAGAAGATATATTACTCTGAAATAATTAAGCCTACATACATTAAGTGGAGTTCTTCGCCAGTGTATTTTGTGAAAAATTGGCATATTTTAAGAATGGCTTATATCATTGTATACGAGTTTTAATTAAAGTTAAGTATCAAACTTTAGTCCTTTGTTCTTCCGTAAGTCCTGATTATTGAATCGATCTGCAGCTTAACTCGGAAATCGACAACAAAAATTACTTATTCTCTGCATATCATAATTGCAATTAACTTTTTACTGATTAAACAACATTTTCTGGTTAAGGTATCAGTTGCGTGCCCATTATCAATTACAGCATATTCACGTAAAACCCTGAAAACCACGGAAATCTGGAGAAAATTACTATGTTTTAATTTTTTTAAATCTAGCTCTTTACTCCTAATATTCATAGGGAATTTGTGATGCATATGTTTTTGTGTTGGTATTGCCATCTAGATTAAGTTGTTTTCTCATTATCAATTACAGCATATCTCCGGAAAACTCAGAAAACCACGAAAATCTGGAGAAAATGAGTTTGTTTAAATTTAAAAAAAATCTTTGTTCTTTGATTCTAATATTCCCAGGGAATTTCTTACTCATATTTTTTGTTGCTATTGCCATATAGTTTAAGGTTTCAGTTGTTTTCCCCTTGGCAATAACAGCTTGACAAAGAATACTGGAAAAAATCCTGATGCTGAAGGGATAAAAGTGATGGAAAACCTGGCAGAACACCCTCCATATTCTAATTTGACATCTGTGAATGATAATTTATATTGCCAAACGTTCCACAGTCACTACAAAACTTTCTTGACTGAAGTTAGAGAAGGGACATTGGGTAAAAAAGCACAATTTTGGATTGGTTACATGGACAAAGTCTCATTGATTTTGAGATTCCAGTGAGCAACTAAAGAAAAAAAAAACTTACATTTGGCATGTTTAGAAAATACGATTCCCCTTTTCTTTGCATGTGAAAATCACAATTATGCCACACATCTCGTAGTCCACATACTCACCCTTTTGAACCTGCAAAGGACACACCCTGGAGCAGAAAAATTACTTCGCAATAACGGTTTCAGTGACTGTAGTTCACAAGTTCCGAGTTCCAGAAATTCTGGACATCACAATAGAACATTCAATCAATATGACAAATGTACTGGCGGAAAGTGGATTACAGCAGAAATTTCTGGGCATATGCACGATGGTGTATTACAAGACATGAACGTGCTAAATATGTAGAGCTGTCATTTGAAAAAGCAAGTAGCCTATGTTACATACCACTGATACCTCTCACCGTGAATGGAAGAATATATAATTAATAATTTCAAGGAAAACTAGGGGAAGAACTTATTCACAAAATATTGGATATACGAGTAGACCTAAATAAATCTTCTTTAACTAAAAATTTGATTGAAATAGGAATGAATTCGAAAAAAGTGATTTCCTTCGGATTTCCGTGGTTTTCCGGGTTTTACGGGGATATGCTGTAATTGATAACGGGCAAGAAACTGAAATCTTAATCTAGATGACAATGCCAACAAAAAAATATGAGTCAGGAATTCCCTTTGAATACTAGGAGCAAAGAACAAAGACTTAAAAAAATTTAAACAAAGTCATTTTCTCAGGATTTCCGTGGTTTTCGGAGTTTTCCGGGGATATGCTGTAATTGATAGGGGGCAAACAACTGAAACCTTAATCTAGATGGCAATACCAACAAAAAACTTATGAGTCAGAAATTCCCTTTGAATATTAGGAGCAAGTCATTTTCTCCGTGCATACGTGGTTTTCCGGGGGTATGTTGTAATTGGTAAGGGGCAAACAACTGAAATCTTGAACTATGGCAATAACAATAAAAAATGTGTGAGTCAAAAATTCCCTCGGCATATTAGGAGCAAAGAACAAAGACAAATTAAAACAAACTCATTTCACCGCTTTTCCATGGTTTTCCGGGGATATGCAAACAATTAAAAACTTAAACTAGATGGCAATACCAACAAAACATATGCAAATCAGAAATTCCCTGGGCATATTAGGAGCAAAGAACAAAGACAAATTAAAACAAACTCATTTTCTCTGGATTTCCGTGGGTTTCCGGGTAAATGCTTTAATTGATAAGGGACAAACAACAAAAACTTAAACTAGATGGCAATACCAACAAAAAATATAGGAGTCGGAAATTCCCGGGGGAGGGGATTGGGGTATACAGTATCCTATACAGTATACGGTAACCTTCAAGTTGAACAAAATGAATATGACCGTTTGGAAGAATCGCAAATGTACGAACAAATTCACAATGCAGTATATACCTTAGGCAACGAAGATGGGCAGTAGCCCAACAAGGGAATTTTCCCCCAACATACACACGAGACTCAACATGCACTGGATTAAACTTGATCACTTCGTCACTCAACTATTCACTGGCCACGGCAACTTTGCCGCCAACTTAGCACGTTTCAATCTTGCCGACCATAACTTATACATCTGCTAAGACTGCGAAGTTGATAGCATGTATCACATGCTTTACACTTGTCCTCAGGGCCGTCGCGTGGTTTTTTGGCGCCCGGGGCAAGATTTCGTCAGGCGCCCCCCCCCAAAAAAAAACTCAATCCCACCCACCCGACATTCCACCTTTTGGAACACGCAATGAGCGACGCGACTTGGGGCGACGTGGACTGGACAAGTTCCAAGCCGCATCGCGTCCAGTCGCTCGAGTCAAGTTGCGCGTCGGGTTGCGTCGCTGTCTGTGTTTTTGTGCCCAAAAGAGACACCTAAACGGATTACCTTACATAAATACCAGAAATGAAATTATTTAATTTTTTTAATAAGATTGTATTGAAAATCAAATTAATACAAGTTTAGTAATGTTAAAAAATCTTAAAAAATGCTATAGGCGTTATTAATGGGTTACAAATTAATAATGTGGGAAACCTCGATACATACATTGAATAGAATATAGAAAAGGGAACCGCGTTTATCAAATTAAGATAAGGTACTAAACATTAAATGGCATTCGCCTGGTTTTTGCACGAGCAAATGTCGTTAGAATTTCCTTCAAGTCTATTTTTTGTGCTTCATCGTTTTCAATGGACGAGATGGCCAGAGAATTTAGTCTTTCCTGTGACGTAGTACATCGTAAATATGTCTTTATAAGGAAATATTTATTTTGGGATAACTTAGCAAATATAGGCCTAAAGTTATTGGTGTCAAATAATTATTTGTTCAATAAAAACATACAACGTAATATTTAAAATTCAGTTATACCTAACTTTAAAAAACATGTTATGTACAACCTACTTATTTTTTCAAATGTTGTTTTATTTTTGCCGTTGCCACGGCGCCCCCCTGGTCGCGGCGCCTGCGTTCAAAAATTTCGCCAAGACAGCGCTACTCCAAAAAGAACAGTATCATGAACAATCCAGCACATGGAAGATGGCCTTTGGCCAGTCCGAGCGAGGTTTTTGAGGGGTTTCCCTTGCTCATAGGCAAATCCCCTCACACAGATATACGCACTGCTACATACATTAGAAAACATCTCTACAGGATACTAAACAAACACATTTAACGATAAGCAATCGACTTCATGGCAAAAAATTCAAACCCGCGCTAATACACAATGACACAAGTCATCAGGATGTACATAAGGGCACTATTAGGTAAATACATCAAACAAATGGTTATCAAAATTTGATTTGACCGGAGGTAGGCCTAATAAACTTCGTTGCTTGGCACTCCGGAGGTAAGGGAGGGCACACAATAAAAAGAGCGTGTTTAGACTAGGGTAGAAAGGCGGAGTCAGGCTGAAAAATTCAATGCCAAAGTCGGAATTTGAACCAGGATCTTCGGCTCTCCGTGCCGCTGTTCAACCAATTAAGCTATCATAGCAACCTGCCGGTACAATATTAAATTCTCCAACTGCCTCACATAACCCGGTATACCACCAGGCGTTTTCAATATCAAATAACATCCCACTGGCGACTTACGAACTCGTAAGTACGAGTTACGAGTAGGCTATGTTAAAGCCCGGACTTCATAGTAAACCACTAGTATTTATGCAAACTGACACCTGAGATAATTTATATTTTGCCGCTTCCTTTCTTACTTCTCAGTGCTCAAATAAATCAAAATTGCCTAAGTACACTAAAAATTAACTAAGTTCATTAAAGTTCGTTGTTGAACGAACGCCTAAAAGCATTGGCTGTACTGTATGTAAGCTTACTCTGTTTAAGATATGAAGCATGGATTACTTCGAGGAGACAATATAATAAACACTTTCGCGGCTGCGCGAGCTCATTGGAGTGCATTGTATTCTAATTGTAAACATTAAAAGGCAAGATTAAACTAACATACCGGTATTAACAGTTATTTTACTATATTTTATTTTTATAGTGACTTGTAGGCTTTATTAAAACAATTTAAACTTAACTGTATGACTGCATTGCAACTAAAAGATATAATATGGTATATAATAAGTAGTTATAGCCTAGCTTTGAGCCCCGGTAGGGGAAATGGGGTGGGGGGTGGTGACGTCATAGGAGTGGGGGGAGGGGTGGTTACGTCATCACTTCCCCTCCAAGATGGCGGCACTTCCTGTTCCGGAACAAGATGGCGGCACTTCCTGTTCCGGAACAAAATGGCGGATCTTCCTGTTCCGGAACAAAATGGCGGATCTTCCTGTTCCGGAACAATATGGCGGATCTTCCTGTTCCGGAACAAAATGGCGGCACTTCCTGTTCCGGAACAAGATGGCGGCTAGCGCGAAATTCAAAATTTTAAAAATGCAAGAGTGTGCTAAGTCGAAATTAATGCAAAAGTGAGCTAAGTCGAAATTTTATGGTGGGATATTTGAAAATTCAAAATTGTTATCAAGATGGCGACTAGCGCCGGCGGCTAGCGCGAAATTAAAAATTTTAAAAATGCAAGAGTGTGCTAAGTCTTAATATTATTTTAAATGTAAAAGTGGGGTTTATTTTTACCAAATAGTTACGCCCTTATGCCAAGGACGTCTGGATATGCACTCTTACGCTAGGTTTATTTTTACCAATTAGTTAAGCCCTTATGCCAAGGACGTCTGGATATACACTCTTACGCTAGGTTTATTTTTACCAATTAGTTAAGCCTTTATGCCAAGGACGTCTGGATATGCACTCTTACGCTAGGTTTATTTTTACCAATTAGTTAAGCCCTTATGCCAAAGACGTTTGGATCCTCCTCTTATGCAAGCCTTTTACCAATTAGTTACGCCCTTATGCCATAGATGCCATGGACGCAATCTTACGCGAGGTTTTTTCTCGGGACGTTTGCATTTCGGTCCTTTGGCTATCCCGCAAACGTTATGACCTTTTGACAGTTGTAGTCGCTATCCCAGGACCTCCATATGACGTCATCATTACGGTAGGCCAATTTATTTTTATGGATGCAGCGCCAAAACTTTTAACCGACTCCCCTTATGAATACAACACCTACTTTTTAAATTCTGAATTTTGTGTACGGTAGGCCAATTTATTTTTATGGATGCAGCGCCAAAACTGTTAACCAACTCCCATTACGAATACAACACTTACTTTTTAAATTCAGAATTTAAAATATTGTCTTTAAATTAGATTTCAGGATAATATGGCATTAAATAATACTAGACACCATTAGACCTAATTGCATATTTTAGCCTTTAGGATAGGCGCTGATGATGAAAGGCTGAAATAAAACTTACATTTTTCAGAAAAATAATTATTTATTTTCACACGAAATATTATGGTACCAGTATGGGAAGGTTCCCTTGCAGTTATATACAGAAAGAATTCTATTATAGATAACATCTACGCAAACATCCTGGTCTAGTTTATTTTCATAACACCTCTAGCAATAACAATCAGCCGGACACGATATAAATAGTACATGAATATGTAGGTCATCTCACTTTCACCACATCTCACTTTCACCACATCCGTTAACATCCGTATTGAACTTGTGTTTAAGTCCGCATTGATGACACAGATCTTAAAACTATTCTAGAACATAACCAAATTAGCACAAGGAAGTGATTGCAACACACACACACACAAACATCCAGGATGCTAATTGTAACTCCTCTACAGGACATGTTCCTCAGGCTATAAAGAGATGCGTTTTTGGCAAACGTTCTCACATAATGTGTATAATCGTAAGTGGCTGTATCTCTACAACTGATTGAAACTGTTAGTGCCGTCATGTTATTCAACCTTGTGCTTTCATAATTGTCTACTAGATCGCGCTAGTTAACAGTCATTACTTTCATAATTATCTACTAGATGGCAGTTGTGTACCATGCTATAAGATGGCGACTACCGCTAAATTCAAAATTCAAAACATTGTCTCCTATAATATTCAGTTTTTCTCAGTGCCGTCATGTTATTCAATCTTGTGCTTTCATAATTGTCTACTAGATCGCACTAGTTAACGGAACAAGATGGCGACTAGCGCGAAACCCCCTTACACACTAAGCTATTCCCAATTCATCCTGACGCATAGTTAGGCCGTTTGATCCGATCTAGTTAGGCCCTTTGATCCGGAACGTCATGGTAGTCGATTCGAATAATGTAATTACGCCCTTACACACTAAGCTATTCCCAATTCATCCTGACGCATAGTTAGGCCGTTTGATCCGATCTAGTTAGGCCCTTTGATCCGGAACGTCATGGTAGTCGATTCGAGCAATGTAGTTACACATTTTAGCACTATGTTATCCATATTCATCCCGACACCTGTTATTAGGCCCTCTGGACCAAGGAGACGTTATGGACGTCATGGTAGTCATTTCGAACAATGTAGTTACACCTTTTAGCACTATGTTATCCATATTCATCCCGACACCTGTTATTAGGCCCTCTGGACCAAGGAGACGTTATGGACGTCATGGTAGTCATTTCGAACAATGTAGTTACGCCTTTTAGCACTATGTTATTCATATTCATCCCAAAGACTGTAATTAGGCCCTTTGAACCAAGAGGCGTTATGGACGTTAGGATAATCGTTTCGAACAATGTAGTTACGCCTTTTCGCACTATGTTATCCGAAATCCTCCAGACGTCTGTTACTAGGTCATTAGACCAGTGTGATGTTGTAATAGAAAAACGGTTAAGGTTAATTTTCATTTCAGAACGTCACAACGTTATTCTGTTTCATATGGTTGTCACGCACCTATGAAATAATGGGGGCTATAATAAACTTCCCAACAATGATTAGTTAATTAAAGATAGATAAATAAGTTCATACTTACATAACTTTTTTCTTCTTCTTCTTTACAGCAACATTTCCCCTTCCAGATGAACAGTGTTAGTAGTATTGCTATTAACTATTTGTAAATGATTGTGTAAGGAATAGGAAAGCGCTTAAGGTTAATTTTCATTTCAGAGCGTCACTACCATTTTCCCTAACAATATTTAGTTATTAAATGATAAATAAGTTTATACTTACATAACCTTTTCTTTTTCTTCTTCTATACATCATCTTTTCTCCTTCTAGATGAACAGTGTTACTATTAACTAGATGTAAAGACTGTGTGTAAGGATTAGGAAAACGGTTAAGGTTAAATTTCATTTCAGACCGTCACAACCTTATTGTGTATCATAAGATTGTCACGCTCCTGTGAAATAATGTGTATAAACAAAGGGTTTCACAGTAGTAGTGCTGCATGGTTTATTTCAACATACTTGGTTTACAAACACGATTACAGAATGGAATTTCATCACAAGGAAGTGATTGAAACTCACACACACACATCCGCGTCAGTATTTGTAATGTGTAATCAATACGACATGTACAAAAGAGAATAGTTTTTAACATGTGATCTCATAGACTCTCTATATTTCCTAAGTGTCTATAGCTCTACGTGTGATTGAAAGTGATAGTGATTCAACTGCTTCTCCTTCCAGAAAAAAAAAACCATGAGCATCAGAGGTATGTTTTATTTAACTTATTTAACTTCAGGTTTGTTTAAAAACACGTAATGAATATTGTCTATGATCCATGACTTTAAACTTAAAACAATTTGTTGTGCACATTTTGCTTCAGGAAAAGTATGAAATTTACAGACAGTAATACATTTAGGTAGAATATTTAAATTTGGACAATTGAAATCAAATAGATCGTAGACCTCAACAAACGGAATAATGTTTTGTAGAAATTGTTTCTTCTGACAACCTTTCACAAATACATGATCACAATTGTTGAAAATGTTTCTTACAATATTTTCCATGTAATCATAATCTACAAATCCATGATCGTATTTTAATCCATGATGAAAATGTTCTAAGTAATGTTTTGTCATCTCGTTTACAACACGGTCTTCAGGGCTGTTGAATAATAGACGTACAGTGTTTTCACCTTTCAAATCACAAGAAAAAATTCTTTTACAAAAAATTGACCTGTTGATTGTTCGACAAAACCCTGTACGTCTGCAACTCGGCCACCCCTACGATCAAAAGAAAACAATATATATCACTAACATAATTCATACGGTTTGGTCAGTATAAAGTACATAAATCATAACCTTTTGTTCTTTAACATCTAAAGTAATATTCAACACTACTAGTTGTGAGCTTGAAACACACCTTGCCCCATATGTAGCGTTATTGAATTTCTCAATTATAGATACCATCTGAAAAGAAAAAAGGTATTTAATATAACATTTTTATGCACTATGTCAACAATAAACTCTAGCTGATGATGACTAACAACTAAGTAACAAAACATAGAAACTGATAGAAATTAGGAAAACAAACAAACAAACATGACGTTACTTACTTCGCTAGTTGTAGGAGAAAAGACAAAGACTATGTTAGAATAACAGATACTGATGCTGCCGACAAGTATGTAGTCTACAGTATTCACAGAACGAACGATGAAACAGTGTTTAATGATGAGGGACAGTAAAGTCAACCTTTTTATAGCGATATTAAGTAACTGGTTCCCCCTCTTTGAACTTACATTCGTTTCTTGTTTCAAATAGATAGACTTAGATGCAGGAATGGGATTTCCTAGGATAGCGTCATAACATATTTTCTCTAACCATTTCATCATATACTATAAATAGATTTAACCCTCTTTATCTTCAGAATAACAATATAACTCAGTCGACAAATGGTGAAACTATGTTATATTCTCCTCTCATACCCTACAGCTATCTATAAATATAATAGTGAAAGTACTTACTATCTTCAAGTGATCTTCGAAACCCATGTAGATTAACATGTACCAAATTAATTTGAAAATTGTCGACATGTATACTTAAGTCGCTATGAAAACTAAATTATTTATACAAATGTCTTACATGTACAGTACAACTGCTATGAAAACTAAAATATTTATACAACTCTTGGTTGAAAACTGACAATACGTGCCATTTCATACTGTATAAAACACAACTTGTGATTAAAACAAAAACTGTTTTCCCTTTAGGATGTTGTAACAAAGACCTTGAGAGGATGTCGACATAACATATTTTCTCTAATCATTTCGTCATATACTATAAATAGGTTTAACCCGTTTTCTCTTCATAATAGCAATATAACTCATACTTACATGGTGGTTAATGCTCAGAATTTAAATGTTGAAATTATTGCTAACACGTACCGAATTAATTTGAAAATGTCGTCCTTATACAGTTAAGTCGCAGTGAAAACTAAATTAATTATACAAGTCATGGTTGAAAATTGACAAAGCATGTCATTTCATATTGTATAAAACAGTACCTGTACACTAAAGTCGCTATGAAACTAAATTATTTACACAAGTCACGGTTGAAAACTGACAAAGCATGTCTTTCCATACTGTATAAAACACAACTTGTGATTAAAAAACTGTAAAAAGTATTTAAATGTAGAAATTATTACTAACATGTACCAAATTAATTTGAAAATGTCGTTCTTGTACACTTAAGTCGCTGTGAAAACTAAATTATTTATACAAGTCATAGTTGAAAATTGGCAAAGCATGTCTTCATATTGTATAAAACAGTACCTGTACACTAAAGTCGCTATGAAACTAAATTATTTACACAAGTCACGGTTGAAAACTGACAAAACATGCCTTTTCATACTGTATAAAACACAACTTGTGATTAATAAAACTGTATAATATTAAATAATCGTAGAAAATATTACTAACATGTACCAAATTAATTTGAAAATATCGATATGTATACTTAAATCGCTATGAAAACTAAATTATTTATACAAGTCATGGTTGAAAATTAACAAAGCATTCCTTTTCATAATGTATAAAACATAACATGTGATTAAAAACTGCATAATATTATTTCAATGCAGAAATTATTACTAACATGTACCAAATTAATTTAAAAATGTCTTACTTGTACATTACAGTTGGTATGAAAACTAAAATAGTTATACAAGTCAAGGTTGAAAACGACAAAGTGTACCTTTTCATAGTGTATAAAACATATCTTATGAATGAAAACGTACATATTATTCGGATGTAGAAAATATTACTGCTTTTACAACACAACCTGTGATTTAAAAAACCGTATAATATTATTTAAAGGTAGAAATGATTACTAACATGAACCAAATTAATTTGAAAATGTCTTACATGTACTACAGTTACTATGAAAACTAAAATATTTATACAAGTCATGGTTGGAAACTGACAATCCGTGCCATTTCATACTGCATAAAACACAACTTGTGATTAAAAAAACTGTTTTCCCTTTAGGATGTTGTAACAAAGATCTTGAGTTATCGTTAAGTAAGTAAACAAGTATGACAAACAGCAAATACGTTACGTCATAGGATATTTCCCTTGCTACATACCTTCTAAAAACATTTCCACAGCTACTAGAAGGTGTTAAATTAGACCCAAACAAATAGTGAAAAAACGCTGGAAAAAGACCATCAGCAAGTTATGTTTGAACTCGTTCTGGGGGGGAAACTCAGAATTTAAATGTAGAAATTATTGCTAACACGTACCGAATTAATTTGAAAATGTCGTCCTTATACACTTAAGTCGCAGTGAAAACTAAATTAATTATACAAGTCATGGTTGAAAATTGACAAAGCATATCATTTCATATTGTATAAAACAGTACCTGTACACTAAAGTCGCTATGAAACTAAATTATTTACACAAGTCACGGTTGAAAACTGACAAAGCATGTCTTTCCATACTGTATAAAACAGTCCTTGTACACTTTAATCGCTATGAAACTATTATTATTTACACAAGTCACCGTTGAAAACTGACAAAGCATGCCTTTTCATACTGTATAAAACACAACTTGTGATTAAAAAACTGTAAAAAGTATTTAAATGTAGAAATTATTACTAACATGTACCAAATTAATTTGAAAATGTCGTTCTTGTACACTTAAGTCGCTGTGAAAACTAAATTATTTATACAAGTCATAGTTGAAAATTGACAAAGCATGTCTTCATATTGTATAAAACAGTACCTGCACACTAAAGTCGCTATGAAACTAAATTATTTACACAAGTCACGGTTGAAAACTGACAAAACATGCCTTTTCATACTGTATAAAACACAACTTGTGTTTAAAATTTGTATAAAGTATTAAAATGTAGAAATTATTACTAACATGTACCAAATTAATTTGAAAATGTCTCACTTGCACAATACAGTTGCTATGAAAACTAAAATATTTATACCATTCAAGGTTGAAAAAGACAAAGCGTATCTTTTCATAGTGTATAAAACACATCTTGTGATTAAAAACTGTATAACATGTACCAATTAATCTGAAAATGTCGTCCTTGTACAGTTCTGTCGCTATGAAAACTAAATTATTTATACAAGTCATGGTTGAAAACTGACAAAGCGTACCTTTTCATACGGTATAAAACACAACTGTCTTCCTTGTATACTTCAGTCACTATGAAATCTGACAGAATACGATTTAAATCATAAGGTATTCACAAACTTTTTAACTTGTTATTAATTAGAAGAAGAAAACATACTACTTCTACACTTCGCTCGCTATGGAAACTAAATTATTTATTACAAGTCATGGTTGAAATTGTGTCTTACAACTATACGTTCCCGGAGATTTAAAAAAAACACAATTAATCAGTTATCCTTTACGGTTACGACCTAAGCGCATAAAGGATCTAGGAAAATAAAAACCTCGGCACAAATGCCGTTAGATCCGCTAATATCTCAATTAATAATTTAGTTTTCATAACGAAGGGAGTGCACAAAGAATATATTTTCAAAATTGTTTCGAATGTTAGTCACAGGAGGGATATTATAAAATCGATACGTTGCCAGTGCGCATGTTTAGGTTTTGGTTTTCGAAATGTAAAGGCAATACTTGGAAATTAAATAGGTTTTATAAGGTAGGCATCTTTAAATGTTGGACGAAGTTTCAGTTAATATCTCAAATAATATAACTATTGGAAATTTTAGTCCTTCATGAATGTTAATTTCCATTTACAGTTGTATGTAAAGACAAAAATGTTATAACGTTATATGGTAATAATTTTTTAATAGTGTCTTTCAGTTCTTTTAAGTTAAAGACAAAGTTGTGGAAACAGTTGTATGCAGAGACAAATATGTTATAATATGTGTTTGAACAAAAGAAACATTCTGCTAAACACATGCATCCTTTTCTGAACAACATCACCCTGTTTGTTTTAATACAGATGTAGGAGAAAAGAAAAAGTTATAATGTGTGTTCAAGTTAGTAATATTTTCTACATTCAAATAATATTATACAGTCAGTAATCACATGTTGTGTAAAATAGTTTTTAATCACAAGTTGTGTAAAATAATTTCCTTTTCGTATTAGCTTGAGTGAAGAAGTAGTATGTTTCTTCTAATTAACATCAAGTTAGGCATTTTTGTAAATGTATTTTTTATTTAAATAACATTTTCTCAGTTTAAAACCATGACTTGTATAAATAATTTAGCTTTCATAGCGACGGAAGTGTACAAGGACGACATTTCCAAATTAATTAGGTACACGTCAGTCATATTTTCTACATTTATATAATATTATAGAGTTTTTAATCACATGTTGTGTAAAATAATTTCGTTTTCGTATTAGCACGAGTGAAGAAGTAGTAAGTTTCTTCTAATTAACAACAAGTTAGGCATTTTTGTAAATATATTTTTGATTTAAATAACATTTTCTCTTTTTTAACCATGACTTGTATAACTAATTTAGCTTTCAAAGCGACTGAAGTGTAGAAAGAAGACATTTTCAAAATAACTAGATTGAAGTTAGTGATATTTTCTACATTTAAATAATATTATACAGTCTTTAATCACAGGTTGTGTAAAATAATTTTGTTTTCGTATTAGCGTGAGTGCAGAAGTAGTAAGTTTTCTTATAATTAACAACAAGTTTGATATTTTTGTGAATACTTTTTTATTTAAATAATGTTCTGTCAGTTTTTTAACCTTGACTTGTATAAATAATTTAGTTTTTATAACGATTGAAGTGTACAAAGAAGACATTTTCAAATTAATTATGTACACGTTAGTAATATTTTCTACATTTAAATAATATTATACAGATTTTAATCACAAGTTGTGTAAAATAATTTCCTTTTCGTATTAGCTTGAGTGAAGAAGTAATATGTTTCTTCTAATTAACATCAAGTTAGGCATTTTTGTAAATGTATTTTTGATTTAAATAACATTTTCTCAGTTTAAAACCATGACTTGTATAAATAATTTAGCTTTCATAGCGACGGAAGTGTAGAAAGAAGACATTTTCAAATTAATTAGGTACACGTCAGTCATATTTTCTACATTTATATAATATTATAGAGTTTTTAATCACATGTTGTGTAAAATAATTTCGTTTTCGTATTAGCACGAGTGAAGAAGTAGTAAGTTTCTTCTAATTAACATCAAGTTAGGCATTTTTGTAAATGTATTTTTGATTTAAATAACATTTTCTCTTTTTTAACCATGACTTGTATAACTAATTTAGCTTTCAAAGCGACTGAAGTGTAGAAAGAAGACATTTTCAAAATAACTAGATTGAAGTTAGTGATATTTTCTACATTTAAATAATATTATACAGTCTTTAATCACAGGTTGTGTAAAATAATTTTGTTTTCGTATTAGCGTGAGTGCAGAAGTAGTAAGTTTTCTTATAATTAACAACAAGTTTGATATTTTTGTGAATACTTTTTTTATTTAAATAATGTTCTGTCAGTTTTTTAACCTTGACTTGTATAAATAATTTAGTTTTTATAACGACTGAAGTGTACAAAGAAGACATTTTCAAATTAATTATGTACACGTTAGTAATATTTTCTACATTTAAATAATATTATACAGATTTTAATCACAAGTTGTGTAAAATAATTTCCTTTTCGTATTAGCTTGAGTGAAGAAGTAGTGTGTTTCTACTAATTAACATCAAGTTAGGCATTTTTGTAAATGTATTTTTGATTTAAATAACATTTTCTCAGTTTAAAACCATGACTTGTATAAATAATTTAGCTTTCATAGCGACGGAAGTGTAGAAAGAAGACATTTTCAAATTAATTAGGTACACGTCAGTCATATTTTCTACATTTATATAATATTATAGAGTTTTTAATCACATGTTGTGTAAAATAATTTCGTTTTCGTATCAGCACGAGTGAAGAAGTAGTAAGTTTCTTCTAATTAACAACAAGTTAGGCATTTTTGTAAATATATTTTTGATTTAAATAACATTTTCTCTTTTTTAACCATGACTTGTATCCACCATGTAAGTATGAGTTATATTGCTATTATGAAGAGAAAACGGGTTAAATCTATTTATAGTATATCATGAAATGATTAGAGAAAATATGTTATGTCGACATCCTCTCAAGGTCTTTGTTACAACATCCTAAAGGGAAAACAGTTTTTGTTTTAATCACAAGTTGTGTTTTATACAGTATGAAATGGCACGTATTGTCAGTTTTCAACCAAGAGTTGTATAAATATTTTAGTTTTCATAGCAGTTGTACTGTACATGTAAGACATTTGTATAAATAATTTAGTTTTCATAGCGACTTAAGTATACATGTCGACAATTTTCAAATTAATTTGGTACATGTTAATCTACATGGGTTTCGAAGATCACTTGAAGATAGTAAGTACTTTCACTATTATATTTATAGATAGCTGTAGGGTATGAGAGGAGAATATAACATAGTTTCACCATTTGTCGACTGAGTTATATTGTTATTCTGAAGAGAAAGAGGGTTAAATCTATTTATAGTATATGATGAAATGGTTAGAGAAAATATGTTATGACGCTATCCTAGGAAATCCCATTCCTGCATCTAAGTCTATCTATTTGAAACAAGAAACGAATGTAAGTTCAAAGAGGGGGAACCAGTTACTTAATATCGCTATAAAAAGGTTGACTTTACTGTCCCTCATCATTAAACACTGTTTCATCGTTCGTTCTGTGAATACTGTAGACTACATACTTGTCGGCAGCATCAGTATCTGTTATTCTAACATAGTCTTTGTCTTTTCTCCTACAACTAGCGAAGTAAGTAACGTCATGTTTGTTTGTTTGTTTTCCTAATTTCTATCAGTTTCTATGTTTTGTTACTTAGTTGTTAGTCATCATCAGCTAGAGTTTATTGTTGACATAGTGCATAAAAATGTTATATTAAATACCTTTTTTTCTTTTCAGATGGTATCTATAATTGAGAAATTCAATAACGCTACATATGGGGCAAGGTGTGTTTCAAGCTCACAACTAGTAGTGTTGAATATTACTTTAGATGTTAAAGAACAAAAGGTTATGATTTATGTACTTTATACTGACCAAACCGTATGAATTATGTTAGTGATATATATTGTTTTCTTTTGATCGTAGGGGTGGCCGAGTTGCAGACGTACAGGGTTTTGTCGAACAATCAACAGGTCAATTTTTTGTAAAAGAATTTTTTTCTTGTGATTTGAAAGGTGAAAACACTGTACGTCTATTATTCAACAGCCCTGAAGACCGTGTTGTAAACGAGATGACAAAACATTACTTAGAACATTTTCATCATGGATTAAAATACGATCATGGATTTGTAGATTATGATTACATGGAAAATATTGTAAGAAACATTTTCAACAATTGTGATCATGTATTTGTGAAAGGTTGTCAGAAGAAACAATTTCTACAAAACATTATTCCGTTTGTTGAGGTCTACGATCTATTTGATTTCAATTGTCCAAATTTAAATATTCTACCTAAATGTATTACTGTCTGTAAATTTCATACTTTTCCTGAAGCAAAATGTGCACAACAAATTGTTTTAAGTTTAAAGTCATGGATCATAGACAATATTCATTACGTGTTTTTAAACAAACCTGAAGTTAAATAAGTTAAATAAAACATACCTCTGATGCTCATGGTTTTTTTTTCTGGAAGGAGAAGCAGTTGAATCACTATCACTTTCAATCACACGTAGAGCTATAGACACTTAGGAAATATAGAGAGTCTATGAGATCACATGTTAAAAACTATTCTCTTTTGTACATGTCGTATTGATTACACATTACAAATACTGACGCGGATGTGTGTGTGTGAGTTTCAATCACTTCCTTGTGATGAAATTCCATTCTGTAATCGTGTTTGTAAACCAAGTATGTTGAAATAAACCATGCAGCACTACTACTGTGAAACCCTTTGTTTATACACATTATTTCACAGGAGCGTGACAATCTTATGATACACAATAAGGTTGTGACGGTCTGAAATGAAATTTAACCTTAACCGTTTTCCTAATCCTTACACACAGTCTTTACATCTAGTTAATAGTAACACTGTTCATCTAGAAGGAGAAAAGATGATGTATAGAAGAAGAAAAAGAAAAGGTTATGTAAGTATAAACTTATTTATCATTTAATAACTAAATATTGTTAGGGAAAATGGTAGTGACGCTCTGAAATGAAAATTAACCTTAAGCGCTTTCCTATTCCTTACACAATCATTTACAAATAGTTAATAGCAATACTACTAACACTGTTCATCTGGAAGGGGAAATGTTGCTGTAAAGAAGAAGAAGAAAAAAGTTATGTAAGTATGAACTTATTTATCTATCTTTAATTAACTAATCATTGTTGGGAAGTTTATTATAGCCCCCATTATTTCATAGGTGCGTGACAACCATATGAAACAGAATAACGTTGTGACGTTCTGAAATGAAAATTAACCTTAACCGTTTTTCTATTACAACATCACACTGGTCTAATGACCTAGTAACAGACGTCTGGAGGATTTCGGATAACATAGTGCGAAAAGGCGTAACTACATTGTTCGAAACGATTATCCTAACGTCCATAACGCCTCTTGGTTCAAAGGGCCTAATTACAGTCTTTGGGATGAATATGAATAACATAGTGCTAAAAGGCGTAACTACATTGTTCGAAATGACTACCATGACGTCCATAACGTCTCCTTGGTCCAGAGGGCCTAATAACAGGTGTCGGGATGAATATGGATAACATAGTGCTAAAAGGTGTAACTACATTGTTCGAAATGACTACCATGACGTCCATAACGTCTCCTTGGTCCAGAGGGCCTAATAACAGGTGTCGGGATGAATATGGATAACATAGTGCTAAAAGGTGTAACTACATTGCTCGAATCGACTACCATGACGTTCCGGATCAAAGGGCCTAACTAGATCGGATCAAACGGCCTAACTATGCGTCAGGATGAATTGGGAATAGCTTAGTGTGTAAGGGCGTAATTACATTATTCGAATCGACTACCATGACGTTCCGGATCAAAGGGCCTAACTAGATCGGATCAAACGGCCTAACTATGCGTCAGGATGAATTGGGAATAGCTTAGTGTGTAACGGGGTTTCGCGCTAGTCGCCATCTTGTTCCGTTAACTAGTGCGATCTAGTAGACAATTATGAAAGCACAAGATTGAATAACATGACGGCACTGAGAAAAACTGAATATTATAGGAGACAATGTTTTGAATTTTGAATTTAGCGGTAGTCGCCATCTTATAGCATGGTACACAACTGCCATCTAGTAGATAATTATGAAAGTAATGACTGTTAACTAGCGCGATCTAGTAGACAATTATGAAAGCACAAGGTTGAATAACATGACGGCACTAACAGTTTCAATCAGTTGTAGAGATACAGCCACTTACGATTATACACATTATGTGAGAACGTTTGCCAAAAACGCATCTCTTTATAGCCTGAGGAACATGTCCTGTAGAGGAGTTACAATTAGCATCCTGGATGTTTGTGTGTGTGTGTGTTGCAATCACTTCCTTGTGCTAATTTGGTTATGTTCTAGAATAGTTTTAAGATCTGTGTCATCAATGCGGACTTAAACACAAGTTCAATACGGATGTTAACGGATGTGGTGAAAGTGAGATGTGGTGAAAGTGAGATGACCTACATATTCATGTACTATTTATATTGTGTCGGTTGCTAGAGGTGTTATGAAAATAAACTAGACCAGGATGTTTGCATAGATGTTATCTATAATAGAATTCTTTCTGTATATAACTGCAAGGGAACCTTCCCATACTGGTACCACAATATTTCATGTGAAAATAAATAATTATTTTTCTGAAAAATGTAAGTTTTATTTCAGCCTTTCATCATCAGCTCCTATCCAAAAGGCTAAAACATGTAATTAGGTCTAATGGTGTCTAGTATTATTTAAAGCCATTTTATCATGAAATCTAATTTAAAGACAATATTTTAATTTCTGAATTTAAAAAGTAGTCACTGTATTCGGAAGGGGAAGCTGTTTAACAGTTTTGGCACTACACAAAATTCTGAAAGGGAGATGGTTAACAGTTTTGGCGCTGCATCCATAAAATGAAGACGGCCTACCGTAAACAAAATTCTGAATTAAAAAGTAGTCACTGTATTCATAATGGGAGTTGTTTAACAGTTTTGGCGCTGCATCCTTAAAATAAATTGGCCTACCGTAATGATGACGTCATATGGAGGTCCTGGGATAGCGACTACAACTGTCAAAAGGTCATAACGTTTGCGGGATAAAAAAAAGTTCAAAGTGTAGGGACTTCATAAGGGCTAGCCAAAGGACCCACCTGCAAACGTCCCTAGAAAAAAAAAACCTCACGTAAGACTGCTTCCCTGACGTCTATGGCATAAGGGCGTAACTAATTGGTAAAAGGCTTGCATAAGAGGGGGATGGGATCCAGACGTCATTGGCATAAGGGCTTAACTAATTGGTAGAAATAAACCTAACGTAAGAGTGCATATCCAGACGTCCTTAGCATAAGGGCTTAACTATTTGGTAAAAATAATATTAAGACTTAGCACATTCTTGCATTTTTAAAATTTTGAATTTCGCGCTAGCCGTCGGCGCTAGTCGCCATCTTGATAACAATTTTGAATTTTCGAATATCCCGCCATAAAATTTCGACTTAGCTCACTTTTGCATTAATTTCGACTTAGCACACTCTTGCATTTATAAAATTTTGAATTTCGCGCTAGCCGCCATCTTGTTTCGGAACAGGAAGATCCGCCATATTGTTCCGGAACAGGAAGATCCGCCATTTTGTTCCGGAACAGGAAGATCCGCCATTTTGTTCCGGAACAGGAAGATCCGCCATTTTGTTCCGGAACAGGAAGATCCGCCATCTTTTCCGGAACAGGAAGTGCCGCCATTTTGTTCCGGAACAGGAAGATCCGCCATCTTGTTCCGGAACAGGAAGATCCGCCATCTTGTTCCGGAACAGGAAGTGCCGCCATCTTGGAGGGGAAGTGATGACGTAACCACCCCTCCCCCCACTCCTATGACGTCACCACCCCCCACCCCATTTCCCCTACCGGGGCTCAAAGCTAGGCTATAACTACTATAATATCAATTATATTATATTATATATCATGCTGTGTATAACAAACCGTTTTTTAGACCAACCAGTACTAGACCAACAAGTGCTTAGGCTATTACTTGTTAGTCGCCGACTCAGAAGATGACGTACAGTGTTTGAACTGATATGTGACTCCCGCTTTGTCCGTTTATCGTTTGTGGTGATGAAATGCTGCCGACCGGGGAGAATTTTATACAAAAGATATATGGACTCCCTTAGGGGATTTGAAACTCAGAACGTTCCCCACGGCCTGAAGAAAAGAACGGTGGCGCGTGGTAAAACTGTCTTGAAATAATAAACAGGTAAAAGCCCATTATAAGCAAAGAAAGCGAGCATTATTTCGTTTGTCAAAAACCACACAACACAATGTTTGAGAATCCGTTAGATCACCAAGTTTCAGTTCACAATACGTCTTTTTTGTGTATCTGATAGGTGTTCTCTGTCGCACTGTAATATGAAACTACAGCAGTCTGAAATGGCGCATTTTAGGACAGATTCTGACATAGTTCATTTCATGATCTGGGATTTTTTGTTGTAAGGAATTAGATAACATCATTCACAGGTTTGTACGAGAAGCAACAATATTCTGCGCATCTGATAAAACTAAAAACTAGCTGTTAAAATGAAAGAACATTTTAGTGGAGTAATCGCATGAGAGGGAATAGGCTACAATGAATATTAAGGCATTTTAATAACATTACTCATATTAAACCATAATAGGAGTAGGAGTAGTAACATGTTTTATGCAACAAGTTTAAAATTTTACGACAAAAATATTAGTCATAAAATTGAAGAGTTCGCTGACTAGCCTATACAGTATAGATGTAATCATCCATAAAAAACATGGTGTTTCTGCATAAAGTAGTATAAAATTTGCAACAAAAATGACAATGTACTTTTAATTTCTTTAACTGTCGTTAGAATTCCGGTAGTCTTGGCAGAGGAAGTATTGAAATGGAGCCCGAAATTCAGTGTCATGTTTTCACCAGCAATGTATGTTTTGAAATCCACGAATTCCGAGATAGCCATTTTCAGTTTAAAAAAAGATATGTTTGTGTATAGCTTATATGTGAACAGAATAGAATGGAAAAAAATACTTCATCGGAATCTTTTTTTTTTTTTTTGAGGCATCTTCTGAAGATATGAAAAGATAATGCAAGAACTTTATCTTACCTTAAACCCACATTACCAGATTAAAATGTATTTTTACGATATTTTACGAAAAGAGCTCTAGTTGGTTTGTTTATTTTTTGTACAACAACTAGTAATATTAAATCCTATAACTTTTATTTGTAGCATTTCCTCATAAGAATTTACCTTAAGGTACCTACAAGTTAGCCATTTCTTCCTAAAATTTAAGCCATGAATCTCGCTTTGTGAACAACACGGCCTTGGGGAAGGCGGAGAAAATCTGAAGATTCGTGCTTAGGGTACAAAAAGTAAGATTTTTGTAGATTACTTTATTCATCTGTTCGCTAATAACCTATGCACAAATGTGCGGCCTTCATACATTGATAGAGTTTCATCAAGTTATACAGCTTGTGTATCTGAAAATTCCTTTTTTAGACAGCTTGAAATAAATATAGAACTTCTAACACAAGACACAAAGTAAAAGGAGCATATTATCGCATTAATGCTGTAACCAACTTTGGTTTCAATAACATGGAAAGTATTCTTTTAGTTAAGAATAGTCTATTTTATCAATCTGATAAAAATTGAAAAGTAAAAACTCATTGCGCATTTTTAAGTGTTAAATTTCTCACGGTGATCGCAAAAAAGTAATTCTTGGTGGTCGAAAAGCGTTGTCGACTCCGTTCCTTATGTTGGCAGCCGTGCACTAGAAAATCAACAATAACCTCTATCTGCGCATGTGCATGTGTAGTTGCGGCGAGTGTTGACAGGGCAGCTCTATCCAAAATGGGTAGGGCCTACTCGGTACATAAGTCATTAGAATAAATATATTTACTATAATTTAAAAATAAATATTAACGACTGTCTAAAAAAATAGCGTATGATATAGGCTACAAGGAAAAATGATTTTATTTTTCTCGAAGGATTGCTACACTCGCCCTTACGGGCTCATTTCGCAAGCATACCTACTCGCAAAATAGAAATCTTTTACCACTTGTACCATAAATACTATAAATAAATAATACACATTTTTTAGGTTGCATTTCATGATTGAAAGCAGACCTATGATGAATAATGTACTTTAAGTTATCTTTTAAATTTGATCGTTTTGCAAGCATATGACTTAAAAATTACAAACTATTGTGTTACAGTAAAGCCACTATGCGCTATTTCATAATTAGGCCTAGTTGTCACACAATGCGCAGTACAGTATAGGCTATTGCAAATGATCAGACTCGCAGAAATTCCTTTTTTTTTTTTTTTTAGCCATATGGCTAAACACTCTCTCACTGACCTTAATGTTTACTCCCTACCAGATGACCTAGTGACTTCAAAATTTTCATAGCTATAGCTTTTAATCTGTAACCGAAGATAGAATTCTAAAAATTTAAAACCAAATACTGGATCTTTAAATTATTTTTTACCTGATCTGCGTTCTGGCCCAAATACACCCTGGCCATTAGTATGGAAACTAAATAGTTAGATCGTTCAGGTATTCAAGCATGAGATCATTTTTGCCAATGTATTCCTGACGCTATTTTTATATGAGTATGTACTGTACCTAATAATTTTATAGAACTACACCTCTGTCCATCTGAGAGGTGAAGAGGTCGAACTGAGAGTCGTGTTAAACCGTGCATGCCTCACATTCACATTCCTGTACAAGCCCATACATTCTAACTGGTGCTTCATTAATCTGCAACATTCCCTGCTAATTTATCTTCATCAATGTCTGCGAATCATAAATTTACCATGATAAATCACATCTATCGTTATATTTTATATTCCTTTTAAACTGCGATTCAGAAGGAGTAGGTCTGCATTTTTTCAAAATATTCTCACGGCTACAGGCGGCAATTCTAATACTGTATTAAAAACAAAGTGTTCACCTATGTGTCTAAGGTTGAAAATGCATCACTTAAATATGAAAACATATGTCACAGACATTGATATAATGGTAGTGATGGAGGATAAGAACTACCCATCATTGGTGCCGAAATGAATCTTTTTAATACATGACAATCTGGGATCCAGTAAGAAAAAGGACTGGACAGGCAGCATCGTAAACAATTGTCATTTTAAATATTGTGACAAACCTTTTTAATGTGTGTGATATGATATGTTTTATTTATGAATGTTTAATGTTCGAGATCTGGTTTTAGTAAGGGTATAAGATTTGTTTATCAAGTTTTTAATATGGATTACACCTTTCTGGAAATGAAGTTCATTGATACTAAATTAATAAATAGTCGTGGTTAGAGCGCATGGGCTTATTTAAGTCATTCTTATGGGCGGAACCTTACTCCTCAACTATTACGGCCACCTTTAAAAACCCGATGTAGGTATCATCAACGCCGCAACCAGAATGTGGACAATGTGCGCGTGGGAGAGAAAGTGAATCTGCGCAGGACATATATACCTTCGGAGTTTTTGCACAATATGCTCAATTCGCCGCATTGCTAAGCGATTCGTCTCTTCTCTCCATTTTCCACATCCTTCAACTCTGTGCTTATACATGTAAATATAGGCATTTTAAGCTCTATGTGTGTTCAGCTTTGTTACCAATTGAGATTACACAAGATAGGGCCTACAATGTAACTTCAGAGATAGTGTAAGTTAGTGGGTTCGAGATATGTATCTAAAATGTTTAAAACAAAAAATCAACCTGGAAGAAACAAGCTTAATTCCGATTGTTTTTATTATTAGTAGACTTCTAGAAATTTGATTTTGTGCAAGAATGCCGATAAAAAAAACACTAATTTTCAAAATTCAGTACATATAACCTATCCTTTTTCCTGAATTTTCGACTGTCGGCATACTTGCGATCAGATCTAATGTGTGGCAATTTAATTCCATCTGAAGGTATGATCAAAAACGGAAAAAACAGCATACCCTCGGAAGATATGTATAGAGTCTTGTCCTGTATGAAAGTTCAATAGCATATTATGGAACCATATGCCCAAGGAAAAAGGGTTTACAGTAAAAGAATGAGTGTAGGATGTCCAACTTTTATTATCCTAGAGTCTTTATGAAACGAGTCTTTGAACTAGTCACAGTACCATAAAATGTCTCTGGTTGAGAATGTCGTGATAAGCTGTCTTGGGAGACAGAACCTATCCGGATAGATATTTCCACTTATCTTTAAATTAAACCAGAAGTACGGAGTACAAGAGCATGAAAATAAAGTGTCTAAGCATCGAAAGAAAGCTACTCTATCTTCGGTTTTCTTACTTTTGTTATCTTTGTACCTGTTCGTCTATATATTTTTTGAACAATTTATTCTGTCATTTGGTTGGAATTTATGACTCTCCTAATATGTGTAACATTTAATTTCTATGCCTCCGAGCCAAACAAATGTGTTGCTCTATTCCTTCGTCCTTAATGCATTGGAAATCAAGATGTGATAAACGGTAGCAGAACGATTTACTTCGGCTCATAAAAATCTTAAAATACCAATTCAAAAAATGTCGAACCCTTTAGGGTGGAAATGCAAATACTTTATCGGAGTATGGTGAAGGATGGGTTGCCCTACCTAACCTAAAATTTGAGCATACTTTTCTTAATACACCTTTTGAAATATAGTCGTATTACTAAAATTACAGCTAAACACCAGGAGCTTATACATCAAATTGTGTTGGCTCATTATGGGCACCTTTAGTTACATCCTACGTTATGCATCGTTATGCATGCAGGCAGGTGAGACAAAGAGGGGGAAGGAGAGAGAGACGGAGAGGTATTGCAGAGGGCAGACTATACAACGCGGGCAACATTCCAGAATTAATTCAAGTTTGAAACCACTCCCTTGGTTGCTGGCCTCAACTCTAGCAGCGTCACCAGTCACCACCAGAGGTGTTTTTTCTGTCCTGCCTAATCGCATCATTCAACTGACATCAAACTTTCGAAATTTATGTTTATGTTTTATTTGCTCGTGTCGTCGAACATTAGCATTAATTAATGTAGGCCTATTAATTGTTTAAGTTATACTGAGCGGGGAATATCCATCTTGTATTATACTGTCTTGTTTTCTTAATTATATAAGAATTTCGGAACAGTATTTAAGCTGGTAGTAATTATTTAAGCATGGAACCCTCTATAGTTTTATCATAATTTATTGATCCTATTTAATCATGTATTGCAGTAGGCCTATATGCAGTGATACAAGATAAGTTAGAAACATAATGCAGTACATCATCATCATCAATAACAATACGGTTCAGGCCAATTATGGCCTGTTCCGTCTCCTCATGGTGTCAATTAAATTGATCACACCAGGGTCTTTTTGGTCGGCCAACACTTCGTCTTCCTTGTGGTTTATACTTATATAATACCTGAGGTAAACGTGCTTTCTCTATTCTAAGCACATGTTCATGCCATCCTTGTATATAAGCTTATTTAGCTATTATTTCTAGTATACAAGATAGCCTACTTTTAGTTCCTCTCTGATTTCCACATCCCGTCAATGGTCTAACAAACTATTTCCTGCAACTGGTCTTAAAAGTTTCATCTCAGCTGCTTCTATTATCTTTTCTGCTGTGTAGGTAAGGTTCATGTTTCCGATTCATACAGTAAAATTGGCATGCCCATTACTCTATAGCAGTGTTTCTCAACCTTTTTGAACCCGAGGACCTCTAAAAGTCTAAAAAAATTTACGGACCCCTAATTTTACATCTCATTTTTAAAAGAAGGCCTATATTCTTAATATTTGGGGTATTAAGTATAGGTCATTATAACGAAATATGTGAAAAAATTTTACTTATTTACTTTCCACTTGCTTTATGATATTTCTTAATTATGTCTGAGGACCATCTGCACCATCTTAGCGGACCACCAGTGGTCCGCGGACCATAGGTTGAGAAACGCTGCTCTATAGTACTGAAGTACAGTCTCCTTTCTTACTTTTTTACAAAGTGTTCTTTTTATTGTCCCTATTACAAGTAATTGTTGAAATGTTGTTAGTTTTACTTCGAAATCACATAATGCAGTACAATGCAAACAATTTGACAAATAATATAATATAATCATGCACGGATTATAATAGCATGAAGAATACATAATTAGATTACATTACATGGTTTAAACAAATTATATAGGGCATAAGAAATTATACAGCTATATACAAAGTAAACAATTTTATAAATTACTACAATTATGTACGGAACTGCATATATTCATCTATGGAGTAGAAGCAGTGATCAAGCAGCTATTTTCTTATATCGGTTTTCAATCATGATATTTGCTGGTCATTTGTTGTGCAATTTTACTCCCATATACTCGTACATTGCTCCATTTGGCAAATTTTGGTGATAAGACTCTCTAACTAAGATGTATAACTGTTTCTTGCCTTGGATATCCATCTTACTTACAAAAGGGTTCTTGCTATCCAAGTTTTTTCCTTGGTGAAAGGGTCATTCCATATGAAATCATCCAAATTTTTAAAAAATGGTTGCATGACCATTTTATAAAAAAATAATTTTTTGTATATGAGTTCATACATGTTTCAAGATACCAAAACAAGTTTTCAAAAAAATCTTGTGTTCTTGGTTTCCCAGGGGTGTCCATTTTTCAATCCTGGTGTAACACATTTTTTGTGAATATAGCTGATTACGAATATTTTCATAACTCAACAACCATAAGAGTTAGAAATTTGAATTATGAACCATTTTGTAACTATTGAAGCGTACTTTCAGAAATACTTTATTGTTTTCTTCAACACAAAATTTTTCATATGAAAATATGAGTTTGAAATTCGGGTAAATTTTTCCAAAAAAATCACTTTTTGAACCAAATTTTATATGAGAAGGAAGTGATTGTAAACGTTCAAATTTTTGTTATGTTCCAACCTACATGTGATGTGTCTGTGAGGAAAACATCATGGTCTAAAAATACATCCCTTATTTCTAAACTGGCCTCGAATATTAGCGTTTTTCAGATTTTGACTACTTTTGGGCTTAAATATCTCTGGTGGGTACCCTTCAAAAAATCTGAAAAATTGCATAAAAGAAGCCTTTCATGTCCCTAACTCACAGTTAAAATGTCTATTTCTTGATTCAACTCCTTCTATTAATTTTATAGAACTGAAATATCACACTTTTTAGGGTAGCGAATTTGGGGAAAACTACATACAACTCAACAACCATAAGAGTTACAAATATGAATTACGAATCATTTTATCACTATAGAAGCTTGCTTTCAGAAATAGTTTGTTTCCATCAACACAAAAATTTTCATATTAAAATATGTGTTTGAAATTCGGGTAAATTTTTCCAACAAAAAATCACTTTTTGGGCGAAATTTTATATGAGAAGGAAGTGATTGTAAACATTCAAAAACATTTTATGTGCAAACCTGCATGTGATTTGTATGTGGGGAAAAAATCAGGGTCTAAAAATACATCCCTTATTTCTAAACTGACCTCAAATATTATCTTTTTTCAGATTTTGACTATTTTTGGGCTTAAATATCTCTGATGGATAACCTTCAAAAGATCTTAAAAAATGCATAATAGAAGCCTTTCATGTGCCTAACTCATAGTTAAAATTTCTATGTCTAGAAACAACTCTTTCTATTAATTTTATAGAGTTGAAATATCACACTATCACATATTATGTAGTTTCTCCCAAATACGCAACCCTAAAGAGTGTGATATTTCAGTTCTATAAAATTAATAGAAGGAGTTGTTTCTAGAAATATAAATTTTAACTGTGTGTTAGGCGCATAAAAGGCTTCGTTTATGCAATTTTTTCAGATTTTTTGAAGGGTACCCATCAGAGATATTTGAGCCCGATAATAGTCAAAATCTGAAAAACGCTAATATTCGAGGCCAGTTTAGAAATAAGAGATGTATTTTTAGACCCTGATTTTTTCCTCACAGTCAAATCACATGCAGGTTTGAATATAAAAAAATATTGAATGCTTACAATGACTTCCTTCTCATATAAAATTTGGTCCAAAAAGTGATTTTTTTGGAAAAATTTACCCGAATTTCAAACTCATATTTTCATATGAAAAATTTTGTGTTGAAGAAAACAATAAAATATTTCTGAAAGCAAGCTTCAATAGTTATAAAATTATTCATAATTCAAATTTCTAACTCTTATGGTTGTTGAGTTATATGTAGTTTCTCCCAAATACGATAGCCTAAAAAGTGTGATATTTCAGTTCTATAAAATTAATAGAAGGAGTTGAATCAAGAAATAGAAATTTTAACTGTGAGTTAGGGACATGAAAGGCTTCTTTTATGCAATTTTTCAGATTTTTGAAGGGTACCCACCAGAGATATTTAAGCCCAAAAGTAGTCAAAATCTGAAAAACGCTAATATTCGAGGCCAGTTTAGAAATAAGGGATGTATTTTTAGACCATGATTTTTTCCTCACAGACAAATCACATGTAGGTTTGAACATAACAAAAATTTGAACATTTACAATCACTTCCTTCTCATATAAAATTTGGTCCAAAAAGTTATTTTTTTGGAAAAATTTACCCGAATTTCAAACTCATATTTTCATATGAAAAATTTTGTATTGGAGAAAACAATAAAGTATTTCTGAAAGTACGCTTCAATAGTTACAAAATGGTTCATAATTCAAATTTCTAACTCTTATGGTTGTTGAGTTATGAAAATATTCGTAATCAGCTATATTCGCAAAAAATGTGTTACACCAGGATTGAAAAATGGACACCCCTGGGAAACCAAGAACACAAGATTTTTTTGAAAACTTGTTTTGATATCTTGAAACATGTATGAACTCATATACAAAAAATTATTTTTTTCTAAAATGGTCATGCAACCACTGTTGGATGATTTGGCATGGAATAACCCGAAAAATAAAATTTCATAGATATAACTTAAATACTGGGGGGGCAATATGTGTAAATTTCTTAAAACAGTGTTACATGTGGAACTCCATGGTAAACCTATCATTATTCTTATTATCTTTTGCATTATAGGCTAATTAGTTAATTATAGGGAGGAGAGCTTTCCTAGAAGAGAATACCGTGCCTAAGAACTGAATAGACGTATGCAAAGTACACATTCCTGTGGTTATATTTAGGGCCTGTATTACCACCTGCCGACTATTCCTCTACGTGACTATCCTGATACGTGACTTCCAGATAGCTTAGCTAGAAGATGTCTTGTAACACCACCGCTGAACTGCTATCGGCAAGTACGCAGTAAAATTTTGTAAAATGATCCTTAGGTCGTTGAGCAAAGAGGTATGTTTGTTGTAGTTCGGTAGGCGTCCGCTAGGTGCGGCAGCACGGATTTGTATTTGTACAATTAAATTACACAAGGACATATCTTTTAAGGGCATTAATCGATTTGTGCAACTCTATTTCATTCATATGTGAGCCTAAAATGACATTTTTGTGTAAATTAAATCTTCCGGCATCAATTCTAAAATTCAGGTGGCAAGGATGCTTCGGAGTGCTGCCATCTTGTTTCCACCAAGCTTCCCTAACTAGCAGTTGGAAATTTGTCAGCCACTCCACCCTCCTGCTAGTTTAACTGGAAGTTGTCTTGCCAGACAGATTTTGTCATGGGATCATAATACGCAATTCTTGGCCAACTTCCAGATAGGTTCTCTATCTGGCAGATAAATATGATATCAGGTGGTCGTCATACAGGCCCACTATAGTCCACCGCTGCCTCTGGCGCAGGGGATGCACTCGCTCCTTTCACGCAGCGGACAAGGGTTCGAATCCTGGTCGGGACAAGAAACCTAGGTGGGATTTCCCTCGGATAACTTTATGCCCTTGGGTCCCCGGATATCATCTGGTCGTCATTATCGTCATCATCCCATCAGAGGCATTGCTTGGAATGAGTGTGTGTGACTGGTGTCTCTCGTCCTATGTGTTAATATTGTCTCGGTGGTGACCCTGGCATTGGGTTGTTCACTCATCCTAGGAGGGCCTTAATGTCCTTTTATGGTTAAAGAAAATATGAATGTGATCCACAGGTAATTCCTCTCCCGACAAGCCGTAGACCTGTAAAGCCCAGGCTGCGTGGGCCGCATAAACGTCCCTACAAGGGGAGAGGTTAAGCTAAGAAAAAGAAGAAAGAAAAATAAACAAGCAATCTAAAGCTGGGTTTACACTATGTAACTTGTTTAATAAGCTTATTACAAGTAACAAGTTATATGTAACATGTAACAAATTATATGTAATTTTTATAGGTTATATAACTTTTCTTATATATAATTAAAGTTGAAAGTTTATTCAGAGAAACAAAAAGACATCTGTAAGAAGTTACTGCACAGACGATGATGATGTCCTCTCTGCTGAGGCTTTTCTTGTGATAAGTTCGGCTAAAAGACGTGCTAAAAGACGGTAGTGGGTCAAGGGCACCCATATGAAATTTTCTAGTGCGACATTGTAAGTTGGAAGAAATCGTTCATAGTTTGCTAGTACTTTCTGAAGATGAAATTGGAATTGACTTCGAAACTGGTGAAGTAAAAAATTGTCTTACGTCATATATGCGTTTTTGTGTGGACACTCACATTTACAACAAATTAATATCACCAACCAGACACGAAGGAGGTAAAATAATTATATTATGTTTATGTAGGGGTTTGATATTAATATTAATTTGAAAAAATCAAGCTGTAACTTTCTTTCTTGCCAAACAAGTCAATCGCTTTTTCCTCGAAACCAGGGGACTTTGCCCTATTCCTGTGGACACCAAGAAGGCACAAGCTTGACAGACGGTCCTCGCTAATACGAGTATAACTTTTCATCCACGTCTTCACTCTACGGTGCAAGTTGTCGGTTCTCCTAGGGTAAAATATAGTTTCTGGAAGTATAACTCAAGACAAAAATCTCTTCCGGTGCCATGTTTACAAGCTATCTTCCTCTACAGTGATGTCATCGCACTGTGCAGTACACTTAGCACGAATATCAGTCCCTATAACATGATGCGTTGGCATTGTGTCGTGCTGCGAACAACCTCATTAAATGTTAGTATATGTAACTCATGGGATCAGTAGCTCCCTTCAGAATTAAAAGGTAGGCCAATACTGCAAGTATTTCTACAACACGGCACACTACTGTGAATGACTCCTTTCCTTCTCTCACTCCCTCCAAGGATCTATGTGCGGACGTTAACATCGACAGCATCGCTCTTTGCCCAGCGACATTCGTAGATGTTCTGCGTTATGTAGGCTATCATTGAGCTTTGTTTGTTATAAAAGATCCTGATTTCTCCAGACGTCACATCATAATCTGGTGTAGCCAGAAAGTAATTTCTGAGAGGATCGAAAGTGCCAAGGGGTTTTGGAGACTAGTTAGAAAATTTGTTTACCATACTCCAAGCCAACTTAAACAAGAAATCATTACCTAAGTTATAATAATTTTTACTATTCATAAGAAAAGTTAAATAACACATGGAACAGTAAAAATAATAGGCCTACTCATTATGTTATGAAAACAAAATAACTGCTATATATCACTTTTGACACGCCAACAAAATTTGTATAATTTAATAAATAATTTAAAAAATACATAAATATAATTTTACGTTTAGTATTCTGGGGGGGGGGGAGGGGGGTCCGAACCCACTGTGGCATATGCTTCCATGTTATCGATATGGTAAAACTTTTGCAAACTTTTTATGTCCCTCTTGACCAAAAAGAAAAACATCTGACTATAATTATTAATATACATTTTTTCCTTTCCCTGAGAGCTGGGGGGGGGGGGGCTGTGGGTACGTCCATATTTACAAGCGCGAAGTAAGTAGTGACCTTTTGAATGATCTTCAACGGGACGACCGAGGTTTGTTATCTGGAGAGTTACGAACAGACGGTCATTTTAAGAACATTGTTCGAATGACTAGTCAAGATTTCGAATTACAGTATTAATTTCTATGTTTGGCGGACGGATAGGCGGGATAGCTAAATAAAACACTGGCTTTTTCGGTTTGAATCTCTCTATATCGAAATTTTGCATAATCCCCTTTTTTAATGAAAGTTTCTCCCAAACATCCGCAACTACCAGATAAAGATCAGAATCGCAGTCAGCACCCCAAAAGGTTCGAACATCAATTATACTAAACTGCCTCCTTGCATCCATTAGCACTTGGTCGATTTGATTTTGAGGTCCATGTGTATTTATGAATATCACCATGCAAGAATTTTGTACTCTTAACGATTAGATTTTTATCGGTGGCTAATTCACTAATCTAATCTCATTGTCGTTGCTCTGCAAGTGGAGACTTTCGTTCCCAATCATGGGCTTGAAAATATCCTCCCTTCCTTCGCAGCAAAATATACTTGAAAAAAGTTTTAAACATGTAACAAGCTAAAAATTTCCCACTTCGTGTGGGAAAGGTAAAACTTGTTATATAACACAAAAGTCAGTTATATAACACAAAGTTATATGTAACAAGTTGTATGTATTTGTAACAATTTTGGAAAACATGTTATATAACTTAGGTAATATTAACAAGTTACATGATGTAAACGCAGCTTGATACTTAATACTTTAATAAGATAATTAAGATGTGCATCCCATTTACAATCGTTTCATATACAAATGCCTAGAAATATTGTGCTTGCTGCATATTTTATTTCCTCATTATTATTAATATTTGGGTTTTGGTGAGTATGAAAGAGCATCGCTTCTGTTTTTTCTGTATTCTATGACTTTGTTACTAAACAAATTACTAGCTTCAGTTCTGACAGTATGAATTAGTTTTTTGTTAATTTTCGCTTGCTGAACTTTCTATTATTTAATAGACATGTGTCATCGTCATCATCTTCTTTTCCTGAGTTTTACCTCCCCCTTTTAGGTGCAGTACACAGACTGGGTGATGAGTGATATGAATGATAGGCCTAAATTAGTTTTTAAGTTATTGACAAATAAGAGGAACAAACGAGTAATACGAACTAATTACGTTGTTCGTTCAAAATAGACATCTGTTAAGTGTATGATCTCCTACAAATATAATGGACAATGAAAACACAATAAATTTTGCATAACAAGTTAATCCAAGAGATACATAACTTTCAACCGTATAATTTTTTGCGTCATGGCAACAGAACACAAGGCTTTCAAAATCAAATGCGGTCAGGAGTGGTAGATTTTAAAGAGCTTAGCCGTGAGTCCCGAATTTGAGATTTTGGATAGTAGAAAATTAGAGTCTCTGAACAAAACCCATTGTCTTGCATAGTAGCATTCGCAATTCGTAATTTGTCTCGGATGGCGACGGACTTGATTTTTATTACAGAATCCTTAGTACAACCAGGATTATCGCACGATTTTTCGGAGTAGATAGACTTGAGGTAAATTTTTTGTAGAGAACAATCATGAAGGTATGCTTGTACTCAGCTGAATATATAATGGACCATGTTGAACAAATACTGTCTGAATATTGTCCTAGAATCTATTCTCGTTGTAAAGTAGCACCTTTCGGATTCTCAATGTTCATGGTCTTCATGTTATGGTTCTAGTGAGAGTGCAAGAGACACGGATTTTAATACTCGATATTAAGTTATATTAAGAAAGGTAAACGTTTTAACCTATTATTATTATTATTATTATTATTATTATTATTAAATACCAGAATGGCACTTTCTAAGATTGTATGGTGGACGGGAAAATATATGTCGGTCTGTCCGCCCGCGAGTCAGTACGCGTGATAACTGGATTACGCTTTTCCAGATATTCATGAAGCTTAATAGATGAACTTATAACGTCCATGGGACGAAGCCTATTGATTTTTGACCAAATCTGTTAACCGGTACCGGGGTAACATCCAATTAACGGTTTAAAAATAGCAAATAATCACCATCTCTATAGGCCTATGTAAAAGGCAATGCTCGTATGTGTGCCCGTTATAGACTAAAAAACTACTGGGCCGATTTACGCGCGTTTTTTTTTTAAATGATTCGCGTTGTCCAGAGAAGGTTTAAAGATACGGTATTGAAATTCTCGATGTGACCAGAAGAAAGTTAGGGGCCTAAATTCTGAAAACATCACACTGAATTCATCAAATGCAATTCAGTCTTATGACAACCATATTGTTTGCAGTGTTCACGTAGGACTTTAGCAGTTCCATTTTACTTGGCTTTGACAAGTGATTATAATTAGAAACGCTATCGATATAATTCATTTTTGTAAATCAATAATGGAGAAGGGAATTCCGTAAATAAATATCGAGTGTGATGCATCACATAACTTTCTCTACGCTGGGCATGGAGAATATTATCTTCTCACTTCATATTTCGATTTAGAATAAGAGGTTCGTATTGCGGGGAGAGCGTTTTCAGTTGAATCAGCCTGAGATTGTGCCAACGATGGGTATCGAGTATGCTATGTCAGACGTCGGTCAAAAAATCCTAGCCATCACTGATATGTTATTCATAGCTGTAGAATTTGTATTTTTAGTTGAGAAACATGGATGTTTATCGTAAGCCCTAAGCATGTAAAAGGAGACCAAATACGATGGAACATTTTTTGTCCTATGTGCGCAGTAAATTATTGTCCCAGATTTTTGGGCAAGAATGTGTGAAAGTGATATTGTTTTCTTTCGATGTTAGCCTCGAAACAGTTGTATGGCAACATGAAAGTGGGAAATAAAGTATACCTTGAAGACAGTAACAAGTCATGTTATCGGAATTTCTGCTTTTACTTATTCAACCTCTACCAGATACGGTGTGTTGAAACAATGGGTTGCAAAATGCTAATAGTCCAGTCACCCTGTACTTAAGATTGGGGTTACCTGGAAAAGGGTCCAAATTAATTATCACTTAATATGTTTTATGTGGGTACTCTGTGGTGTAGAATCCAAGTTTTCCAATTCGAGAACCCTGTGCGAATTTCAGGGCAACAGAAAAACCTCGAAATTTTGGGACTTTTTTCATTTTTTTGCTTATAACCCCTATACAACGCTTTCTAGCCGAAAACATCCATTACAAAGGTTAAAGAACATTAAATTACCTACAATTTGCACTGTTTAACGTTTTTCTAAAAGCGAATGTGTACCGAGATATAGCGCTTAAAAGTTTCGAAGAGATTTTAAAAATACCGAAAAACTGCGAAAAATTCTGGGTTTCCCCTAGTAACTTTCATCTTTCAGTTGGAAATCAAAAGTCCTCCATAATATAATTTTGAATAGCGCGCAAAATAGAAAACCCGAGCGACGCCGGAGATTTTAAGCTAGTAAAGTTCTCGCACGATATCTGTGCCGATGAGACAGTTACTCGCTAGAGAGAGACATGCTATTGTGCGAGAGAGAGAGAGGTAGCTTGGCATTTAAAAATAAAGAGGAAGGTATTGTTGTGCGAGAGAGATAGGTAGCAGGCCAATCGACGCTACAGTCCCCATGAAAACATAATGCAATGATTTAGGCAATCGGCACAGATTTCGTGCGGGATCGTTACTAACATAGCCGCTTGGTCAACTCACTCACTGACGTAATTGTTTGTCCCCATCCAGATGAGCCAGATACTTGAAATTCGGCATGGTTACAGCTTGTAAGCCTATAACTGACAGAAATATTACAGTAGTTTACAAGAATGTAGTATTTGAAATACAAATATTTATCTAAATTCACAAAAAATTGTTTACATCATTCATTTATCAGAAAAGCCTTCAACTGTTTTAAATAATTTAAATTTTTTATAGATCTTATTTCGTGTTGAATTTCATTAGAAACCTTTGTCAGATAACTTTTCAAACTCCTTAGTCCATAAGTAACTAATTGTGAATGAGTTATAGTGTGAGCATTTTATATATAACTAGCATGTGCCTGCGGCTTCGCCCGCGATAAAAAAAGAGCATAAAGTTAGAGCATAATAGTTAAATCATTATATTCATTAACACCTAAATCACGTGGACTACATGTCACGATTAGATAGCGTCGCCTGGTAAAAGCGATCTCAGATTCGAGTTCCTTGGCCCAGAATACCCCTGTATAGTGAGTTTCGTCCAAATCGAACAATGTTTAACCATATTTAGGTCTATGTTGATTATCCCTCTTCCGTGTAGGTTGAAAATTTCATATGGCTATGGGCCTTGACATTCTAAACAAATGAATCGACCAGCGTGGGCTTACAACATTCAAGCGATCGCGATGCTTTTATTTCCACGGTATGACAAAAATAGCCAAAGCCAACTGCAATTGATTTGACATTGAAATGTATTACTGAAATCTGATGCTTCGACAGCGCTAAAATCACGTTTTCTGCCAGTTTTTCACTCACAACTCGTGAAGGAAAGCTAAAATAAAAAATCCGGCTTCGATGCGCATTCGCCCACCTTTCAGCCCACCTATGTTTAAAATTTCTGATCTCTGCGTTCAGTAGATTTCGCTGGGCATCGCGGACAGACAGACAAACACGTCCTTTTATTATTTTAAGATAGCATGTGCCCGCGGCTTCGCCCGCGATAATTATTTCAAAAATTAAAAATTAAGAGCATAATAGTTAAATCATTATATTAACACCTAAATCATGTGGACTACATATCACGATTAGATAGCGTCACCTGGAAAAGCGACCTCAGATTCGAGTTCCTGGGCCCAGAAAACCCCTGTATAGTGAGTTTCGTCCAAATCGTACGACGTTTGACCATATTTAGGCTAATATTGATTATCCCTATAATAATAATAATAATAATAATAATAATAATAATAATAATAATAATAATAATAATAATAATAATCCTCTTCGGTGTAGGTTGAAAATGTCATATTATGTTTGCGTGCCTTGACATTAAAAACAAATGAATCGACCAGCATGAGCTACAACATTCAAGAGATCGCGATGCTTTTATGTCGAAGGTATGACAAAAATAGCCAAAGCCTAGTGTAATTGATTTGAATTACTGAAAACTCATGCTTCGAAAACGCAAAAAATACACGTTTTCTGCCCGTTTTTCACTCATAACTCACGAATGGAAGCGAAAATTAAAATTCCGGCTTCGAGGTGCACATCCGACATTTTAGTATTCCTATGTATAAAATTTCAGATCTCTGCGTTGAGTAGATTTCGCTGGGCATCGCGGACAGACAGACAGACAGACGGAGGACAGACGGAGGACAGACGGAGGACAGACGGAGGACAGACGGAGGACAGACACTTCCTTTTATTAATATAGAAGATTGCAGCACTACATTTTGTGACTAACTCTATTGGAAGGATTCCTAATTGTTCATATAATATTTTGACTGGTGTTAAGTAATGACAGCCCTATATTGAAGGATTTGTATGTTATGCAAATCTTTATTTTTTAACTTCCCCATAAAAATACCAGATACAATATGTAAGAATGAACAAGGGAATAATAAATAAATCTTATACGGAATTTGATAATATTCCTCCCAATGTGCATATCACATTTTAAATGTTGTACTGTTATTAAACCTAAATACTTTGCACTTGATATTTGCTGTAGGTATATAGGTAGGCTACATCACCTATTACAGAATCAATGTTTAGAATAACATTTGTCATGTGCATTTAGTGATAATTTATTGGACGCTAACCATTTTTCTAAGATTTGCATTTGCATTTTATTCATTACGGCATCAATAGTTTCGTTCATATAAAATATGGTTTATCATCTGCAGACATCGTGACTGTTCCGTTCAGATTTATTTTCCTTATAACATTGATATAAATTAAGAAAAGGTGTGGTCCCAAAACAGATCCTTGTGGAACTCAGTAATCTATCTACTCTTATACAATTCAACGGCCCTAAATAGCGTGCTCACTCGCTCTCTCACTTCGTGAGACATCGGGTATACTCGGCGATGTTCGTCTCTCGCAGTCTAAACTTTCGCGAAGAGTACAAAATTAGGAAAACCGTTTCTTTATTATATAAGGCCTAAGTGAAATGAACACAATGAACAAATATTCTAATTTTATTTTTACTTACAATTTTCATAGCTCTGAACCACAAACATTTTTAATAAACTACCAGTGTAAATTTCTTAAAAATCCTGGAGTCAATTAATAATGGCGGGCGAAGCCGCGGGCAACAGTTTAACCCTAAAAGTATCGCGGACAATAAAAATCCAAACATACCACCCCTTCCCTTGAAAAATTATATAATTTCTGAAAATTACACTGAATTTATCAAATAAAATTCACATAACATTCACCTGTCAACAAACAGTTAAGAAACTATACGTATTATCCACCGCCGTCTCGATAATTACCGGTACACAAGAGTAATACAGTCTAGAAGGCAATGGTATTATCAGTGTTCACAGTTAGCTTTGAAACAGCATAATTTTTTTAATTTTTAAAAATTAATTTACATTAAATTAACATTTACTTATATTACATTATTATCATTATTACATATTTAATACAAGTAAAAATAACTAAAACCAAACATGCACCTATATGAGCAACGCTCGTGTTTAGGGGATATGGTAGATTATTATAAATATAATTACATATCACTGCACAGTATACTATAGCCTACACGAAAACATTCTAAATTTATGAGTACATGTAAATAAAAATAATTTTTTAGCATTTACAACAAAAAATAGAATAAATTGGACTGAAACATTGAAAGAACAAACAAAATTAAAGTATGTTATAATCGAATCTGAGATCGTTTTCCTAGGCGGTGCTTTCTAATCGTGGAATGCACTCTAAAGCCGGAATTTTAGCTGCTTCATTAATTATTAATGGTTTAATTTATGAATGATTCGCGTGCAAGTGTTAATAAATATAATGCTTTAATAATTATTATACTCTTAATTTTTAATTGTTCAATTAATTATCGTGGGCGAAGCCGCGGGCACCTGCTAGTTTATTACAATTGAATCACTGCCCAAACCATTAACTGTAATATATTGTGTTCGATCACTCAAATAAATTTGGAACCAATAAAACGCTATTCCTCTAATTCCAACTGCGTCTAGTTTTTAAAAAGAATATAATGATTAACAGTTTCAAGAATCTTTTTTAGATCTATAAAAAGTCCACTTGCGAATTTATTTTTATCTAAAGTTCTTCAACTTGAATAATGAAATCTACTGCATCATTTGAAGTACAGGAAGATTTACGAAATCCATATTGCAATCTATACATGAAATTTATTTTTTAGAGATACAATATTAATGTTTCTTCATACACTTCTCCAAAACCTTTTATATTACTGGTAAAATTGAAATGGGTCAGTAATTGTTTAGGTTGTTTCTATCAAAGGTTTAAACACTGGAATTACACGTTAAATTTTTCATTTTTGAGGACTGCTCCTGTCCGAAACGAAAAATTTGCAAAATCTGAAATGTACCTATTAATGGACTGCAGACTTTTTTTTTTAAAGAAAATGGTTGTTAATCCATCTTTTTAATGTTACATTTATTTTTCAAGTTTGCAATAAAATTTTTACTTTCAATTTCCGTAACCGGTGCAGTAAAAAATGAACTCCTTTCAGTACTCTATATTGTTTTTAAGTATTTAATATATTATCGCAATGAATCGATTCAGCTAATGTAGAACCTATAGGCTATTAACAAAGTATGCATTAAACATTTAAGAAATATTTTTTTCCTGGTAGTTTATTCCGCCTTTACAAAGTTCTATAACTTCTTTAGTATTATAGGAATCAGAGAATTGCTTAGTATTTTATTAACTTCTTTCCAAAATTGTTTTGGATTACCGTGTTTTCCAAATATTTTTCATGTAATTTCATTTTTAGAATGATCTTTTTTTAAGTAACTTTCTAACTTTCTTATATTCCAATTTTAAGCTATCATTATTACAACGTCTTTAAAAGACGTCTCTCTTTGATTTAGTAATGTAAGGTCATTTGTTAGCCAAGGAATTGTTTTCTCGTAAGTAGTTTTAAATTGTAACGATGGTTTCGAATGGGTAATGCAAGATGAAGTATTTGCAACATTCATAAAATCTACATAATCATCAAAACATTGTTCTATATCACATTTACATATAAAATTATTTCTAAAAAAAATACTCATTAAACTTTAAAAAGTCTATACGCCTGTTGATTACTTTTGCATTAGATTCAGTAGCCAGCAATCATTTTGTTTTCATAGAAGGAAACTGAATACTTAGTGTTAATATATTGTGCTGATCACTAATATAGGATTTAGTTTTCCTCCCCTTCTAAGGTACAACGTCACAACTTAAAGTCTAAAATATAAAACTTAATACTTTAAAAGTGAGAAATTCAAACCATCGACATTAAATAACAAAGCCACCAGTTTTTACACGCACTGCAAATAAAACAAAGTAAGTCCAAAAAAAGGTTAAAACTTCCGAAAAATTGTTTTTAAGAAATTACAGAAAAAATGTAAAACTAATGTTGTCGCTTCCTCTCTAGGATTAAAGCACTAATAATAATACTTCGATCTCTTCAGAACAGAACTTTCCTATCAAAGTTCGCCGTTCAATATATCACACGACGTGATCTTTTCTCTGAACAAATCGCTGCAGATATCGAAGTTTAGTTTTGAATAAATATACGATTAAGTTACAATAAATTACATTTTACCAATATTAAAGTATAATAGATTTTTACTAAAAACGGTACAAAAGTGAACTTTTTCGTTAAAACGACGGAATGGTAATATAGATCTCACAATTTTTTTTTTTTTGGACTGGCGGTGGTTTCGTACTTAGGGAGGCATGAAACGTAAAGATATGAAAGAATTTTTTCGAAAGTCATGACATGGTATCGATTGCAATAGGATCTACCTAAAAATTATAAAAATATCGGTACTGTCCCGTTCAAAATTGTATGTAGGGTCAGCCTAGTTAATAGACTCCACAGAATGGCAGCAGCACCCAGCCAGATCGTCCTTCCGGTGGCAAAGTTCTGTCACTAATATGACAACAAACCCATTACGTGAGGAGAACAGCTTGCCTTGACGTTGCCATGTTTAGTGGAGATGCTATGTAGGCTAACAAGTCCCAATAATGTCGACGTAACATTATTTTTGCATTTAATTTCCACGAAACTGCCAACTTTATTGAAACACCGCAAAGGGGAAATTATTTATTCCGCATTCTTTCCTACGCTAATCTGATAGGCCTACAATTTAGAACAATAAGGAAAATACTTACCAAGTGAAGTGTTTTATTCAAGAACAGTGAGCGAATGTCCCATGGGACAGTACATTGCATGTACATTGTATGTACATTGCATGTACTGTCCCATTGCCTTGACTACCGGTTTTTGTGTTGTTCCTCATTTCCCAAATTTCTGTTTGCGTTATTATAATTTAAGAGCTTTATACATTAGCATGATTAATGACTAGGACAGAATGGTCCCATAATTTGGAAGAGGGTTAAGAAATTGTCCTGCAGGTTCCCGCGCATCATAGCCATCTTCTTATCTGTGATTATGTTAGAGGTATTATAATGAAGAGCAAATTATATTTTTTTATATGATGGCCTTCCATATTTAAACACTGTGGTTACGAAAATTAAGCGTAGATAAAAATTAGAAATCGGTATTAATTTGTAAGAAAGGAAACTCCTAAAATTCCTCTTACATAAGGCTTCAAAAATATTTGAGTCGGTCCTGTTTATGTTTATTTATGAGTTTCATTCATGGTCTTTGTTTTACATGTAAATTATATATTATTCTGAAATCCGAAAAAGAAGAAAGAAAGACCATGGGACCTAGGTTACGAAGAAATTTAAGTGGTTGCATAACTAGGCGAGAGGATAAGCTCTAGATAAAAACATTAAAATTATTTTCAAATGACATATCTGATATCCTACAGTACATAAGGTACGCGTAATAAGTTATCAATCGAGACTATTACCTATTGGGACTTAAAGGTTTCAATTCCATTCACGATTTAGTTTTAGGCTGAGTGATTCTGGTTAAAGGGATGAACTATTAAAATGAGAGTGACCCTTTATTTGATTTATGTGTTTATTATTATTATTATTATTATTATTATTATTATTATTATTATTATTATTATTATTATTAATTTTATTTTTATTTTAAAACTGTTTCCCATCGGAGGTAGCTTCTGCGGACTCATAAACGTAAAATATAATTGATTCATGTAATGTAAATACAGACAAATTACATGTTTAGATAATATCTGACATGATTTCTTTAAAACAATTGTAATTAAGTCCTCTAGCTGGAAGGCCATACTTCTTCCTGAAGTTCTCAAAGAAGCGAGGGATGGCAGTACGTGCTTCAAGGAGACCCACAACTATATTTTAGGTAGATTTCGAAGAAAAATCTACCTATTGCAATCGATACTATGTCATGACTTTCGAAAAATTATTTCGTATCTTTACGTTTCATGCCTCCCTAAGTACGAAACCACCGCCCGTTCAACAATTTTTGTGTGATATTTATCTATATATATATATATATATATACTGTAACTTTACACGCTAGCGGCCGTAATTTTGAAGATATTTGAACCAAATTTTATTATGTTATTTCTAGGCCCAATAGTTCGGAAAAGTTCGTTAATGAGCAAAATTGGCCCAAGGGGAGGGTTGGGTTGAAATTTTGAAAAATTTATATCTCGGCCATTATGAAGTATAGAGGGAAACTTTGTTTTAATAAATTAGAGTACTCCCTATGGAGTTCACAGTGACACCAACGATTCGGTGGTTTTGGGGGTACGAGTGAGGGTAGTTGTGGGGGATGTAAATTCGAAATTTTTGAAACCACGTCTTATGGGGTATCGTTGAAAAGCTCTTGATGAGTACTCTACAAATCAATAACCGGTTTCTCGATAGCTCTCATATAAGGCGAGTTTTAGCACTTCGAAATCTACCTCAGCCTGTAGGCCTGCCTAAAGGGATTTTTTTTTAGATAATACTTCCTGGGGTTATTGGTGCCCTACTGTATTTAAACAAGTTTTTATAGTTGACCCATCAATGCTTCGCATTGTTAGATTTATGTATATATAGGATAAGTGAACACAATTTAAAGTCGATTTGATGTACTTCTATAAATCATCAGCCATCTAGCCAACACGGTGGACGTATTTATATTCCACACACTCCTTCACCCGTAGTTTGCTCTGATTATGTCTTAAAAAAATTTAATTGTTCTGTTTCAATTTAGGCAAGCATACAGTAAATAGCTGGGCGTAGGTGATGCGTTTGCTCCTCTCACGCAGCGGGCTCCGGTTCGAAGAGGCTGGTTGGGACAAGTTACCTAGGTAGGGTTTTTTCCATGATTTTTCCTCACCTGTGAGACAAATGTCTGGTATCTTTAGGCTCGGCAACTTTAGGCCCTAGTGGTCCCCGGATATCATCTGGCAGCCATTATTATCCTCATCCCATCCTCGCCTTGTTCAGCGTGAGTGTGTGCATGGCGTATCTCGTCCTATGTGTTTGTGTTGTATCGGAGGTGGCCCCGGCATTGGACTGATCACTCATCCGGGAGTGTATGTGATCCATAGATAATCCCTCTCCCGACAGGTCGCTGCCCTCAGTGGCGTAGCAAGCTTAGGTGGTACCCGATGCGGGAAAATTTCATGTCCCCCCCCCCAATTTAAATTATGAAAAGATGGAACAGTTCCAAGTGTTATTTTTTGGATAGTAAAAGGTAATCCCACGAATGTTTAAGAGTTTATCGATAGATGAGGCTGCAACGAGTTTATCTGATGTAACTCGTAAACTCAACGGATTATACAAAATTAGTAATAATTACTTTGCTATATAAAAACAAAACTAATCTCCAAAATCATGGCATACTATGAATCAACCATCCATAAAGCGATTCGCGTTACCATGTTGTCGCCATGTTGTAACCAGCATAGGCGTAACCAGGCCGACCATATGGGGGGGGGGTTATAACATCCGCGGGGTCTGGGGTGTATGGAATACAGGGAAAGGGAGGTCCCGGGGCCCTCCCCCGGAAAATTTTAAAAATTAAATTGCAAAATAACGAGTTTTAAGCTTCCGGGGGACCTCCCCCGGAAAATTTTAAAAATTAAGACGCAAAATAACGAGTTTTAAGCTTCCCACACTTCATACTTGTATTAAGTAATTTATGGGCAGACTTAAAAAATTATACAATTTTCCTTTTTTTAATCAATGGGGGGGGGGGAGGGGTTCAAACCCCCAAAACCCTCCTCGGTACGCCTATGGTAACCAGTGCTTCCAATGGTGCAAATAAGACATAGTTAACCTAATTCAGCGAATTTTTTAGGATTAAGGAGACATACATATCAAGCACATTTTGCTGTACATTGTACATTGTACTGTTAAACGACAATAAATGCTATTATTATTATTATTATTATTATTATTATTATTATTATTATTATTATTATTTTGTTATTATTATTAATCTAAAGTACGTTATAGACAGACAGATATACATTGATTTCGTGAGCGGCAGATTCACGAATTGTGGGTGTTACCATTAATAAAGCGAACATCTTTTGTTTCACACATTTCTAGGCCAATATACACTCCCGAAATTGTGCAAAGTTTTATTTTTGCAGTGATTTTTTTATATTTTTATATTTTGTTTTCCAAGCGAAATCTCGAATTTTGGAAATCTGAATTTTGATAAAAGGACAAAATTTTGTATTTATGTCAGGTACCTTTCAAAATGTGAACCGAAGATTGGAGAAGAGTTTTCCTTATTTTTGCATAAAGAAAGTTTTTTTTTTCGAAAACGGCTCTAACGTTTTTCTTTGAATTTTGCCCGTGGGTTTCTTATACTAAGAGCTAAAACTTTTATTTGAAACACTTTTTCGAAATAATTCTCTGAAGGGTAGTTATAAGCCACCCACTCTGAATACGCGCTCTTTGCAATACGGCCTCTTGCAACGGAAAATCGTACGAAAACAAATTTTTGTATTTGGGTTAGGTACCTTTTGGGGATGTAACACGAAGATTGGAGACGACTTTCTTTATTTTAAGGAGAGGCTTTTATTTGGGCAGAGGAAGTTATGTGAATTATACATCAGATTTTTTTTATAGGTTGATCCTAATAAATTTCATAAACAAGTAATGTAAGTATTTTACGGAACTGTATTATTAATAATCTATTCTTAAATATGCGCACATACCAGTTCAAAATCTAGACTGCCGGAGACTTCGGAGTCAACTGACATTCGAAGTTTATTTTCGTCAAAGTCATGACTGCCGCAGCGGGTAGAATTGGTTGCGGCTTGAGTGATATAAAATTATTTGTGCAGTGACAAGCATCGGCAGAAATAAACACCCCTCCCCCTATCCATAATATTATTGTTCGTATCAACACAACGGCCAGTTCAGCCGCGTTTGATTACCAGTGTTGACTGCATTTAAAACTAAAATAAGTTTCAATACGCATGTTGACTTGTAGATAGTTGTTAAGCTTATTTAATTGTTTAAAATAATATTATTATTATTTTCTTTAAATTCCCTTGAGCGATTTTTTACTTACAAAGATATATTTTTATTTTGTCACCCCCTCGGGTGATGGCACCCGGGGCGGCCCGCACCCCCCGCACCCCCCTTCCTACGCCACTGGCTGCCCTGTAAGGCCCGGGCAACGTGGGTCGCTTAAATAACTTCAAAAGGGAGAGGTAAAAACTAAGGTAAAGGTAGAGAGATAATATCTAATATATAAAGTCGAATGTGTGTTTGTGGGTATGTATGTTTGTTCCTTATACAAATCTACATTTCTTTACCAATTTACACGGAATTTTGCACACATACCCAGTTAAGCCCGGGAAGTATAGCGGTCAACATTAAAATTCAAACAAAATACTCCTTCCCTTGAAAATTATATAATTTCTGAGAATATTATACTGAAAACAATGAAATGCTGTTCAGTTCACATGACAACAGTGAATTGTTTACTGTGATTACATAGGGCCTTGGCAACTATATAGCCTAATGCTGGACTTGAACGATTTATCATTCCATCGATGTAATATATTGGCGAAAATAATTAATGAAAAATGAATTACACGAAAATAAAGCACAGTGTGATGTAATCACATAACTTTCTCTACCCTCGACATAAGAAATATTTTCTCACTTCACATTTTGATGTAGAGGGACAACTTAAGTGTGTGAGTATGCTATATCAAAAGTCTGTAAATAATCCTTTCCGCTGATAAGTTATCCATACCTGTAGGCTTTGTATTAGTTGAGAAATAGGGATGTTTATCATAGGCCCTAAGCTTGGGATGGAACATTTTGAGTCCTATGCTCGCAGTATATTATGTCCCGGGTTCTAGGGGAGGAAAGTATGAAAGTGATACTGCATTTCTCTTTTATTTCAGCTCCGAAACGATTGTATAGTAACATGAGAATGAGAAATAAAATTTTCCGTCAAGTCAGTACAATCTTATGTAATTTGTGTTTCTTCTTATTTCAACCCCTCCCAAGCATGATGTGTAGAAGCAACGGAATGCAGCATTCCACATCCTCTATGAGCCATAAAAAGCTATATCCAGCGTTTTCTGATGGAATAGTTTGAGTGTGATAAATCTTTTTCTTCATTTCAAGTTCTACATACATAAAGTCCTTCATAAGTTAATTTCAAATTAAAAAATACAAAGCCCGGGCGACGCCGGGCCTTTTCAGCTAGTGGTAAATATAAATTAATCAGGAAATTATATCTATTGTTATTGTATGAACTATCTTTTGCAATACAATCCTAGGCTAACTATAAGAATAGAGTACAACTCTAAAGAATAGAACCCAGGATCTTCTAAATTTGCTTCGTGTCACAGAATAGTTGATCATTTATATAGGAATTCCATTGATAGCTTTTCTCATAATTTTATATATACTGTATTAGGTCTACATGAAATCACAGTGCCATGCCAAGCCACCTATGTGGCTTAAAAAAAAATGCTGTCATGGGGATTGTGTGCATGCAGTATGGATTCCTTTTGGTGAATTTCATAACTTTACAACCCTATTTTGGCCCTTAGAGGCCAAAGATTTTGAAATCATTCCTTAGTGCACATCTAGAGCCTAGGAGCAATATGTGTACCAAGTTTCAAGTTCCTAGGCTGTATAGTTTTGAGAAACTGTGATCAGTGAGTGAGTCAGTGGGTTTTGGCTTTTATATATAGAGAAGATTTACATTTACGAACAAAAAACTACTAGGGATGGGTCGATACCAGGTTTTCTCGATACTCGATACTCGATACCGATACATGAATTTTTCCTGGATACTCGATACTTCGATACTCGATACCATGAACATTTCCAGTTTCAATAAATAGGTACATTACAAATAAAAAGTTGAGAGAACTGTGTAATACCAACTAAATGAATTAAGTGTGCATATTTAATGAGACAAAATTTAATATCATCAGTAGCCAATAATTATTTTTAAACTCTACATTAAAAGTAAAATTTGTTTTTGAAACAGTCCACTTACAAGTTTTTGTTCAAAAATACTAGCATTCTCACTCTTTCGGGGTCAAGTCTACTTCTTTTTCTGTCACATTTGAATCCTGCTGTGCTAAACAGTCTTTCAGAGAAAACTGTTGCTGGTGGTATGGACAGGTATTTCACAGCTAACTACTTTAGTTTCTGAAATTTTGTGTTTGTTTTCCAGTAATCTAATGAACTAGAAAGAGGAGGTAACAAATCGTCTTTGAGATATGCAGTGATTTCTTCCTGGGAACTGTTTACTGGCATATTATTTTCTTGCATAATGTTACTATACAGTTACCACATTCCTGGCAATTTCTCGGGCTTTGACGTCTGTGACATTAAAATAAAATTTAAAAAAAGTTCTTGAATGATCGATACTTACGAGTACGTCAGTACTACATTACTATTCCCACATATATGTAATTTTGGAATAAAAAATTAAAAATCTTACCTCATCATTTTTGGATGCAGTACATTCCTCTTGGTTAGAAAGGTCCACCAATCGGTCTTTAGCAGAATTGAGAGCACTAGGACTGCGAAAAACTCGTCTTTTCACTACTGTTTCTTCTTCAGGAGTTAAATTTCCACTTCCGCTTCCGCATAATTTTTTATTAAGAGGTTCTGAAAAGGCAATTTTATGCACTGATGTAACATGTTTTTTAAGGTTACTAGTGTTGTGAGATTTTCCACCACGAGAAAAACGTTTTTTTACAAATGCGGCAAATGGCGCGATTATCACAATGAGGGTCTATTTGAAAATAGTTCCACACTTCACTCATATTGACTGGAAAAAAATATATGTTATCGTACGCAATACACACATTATTCTTCTGTCACGTAGAGATATCAACTGAAAGCCGGTATGCTGACTTCTTTTAAAAGCATACCGAAATAGATTGCTTATGAATGGATAAAATAATCATGTGACGTTCTACTCAGATCACAGAGCAGTACAATGAACAAACTGTTTTAAGGTTTGCAGAATAAGCAGTAACTTAATCTCTGCAAGGGAGCATCGTACAGGGTTTGGACAGTCAGCTTGCTTGTTGGTTGTTATTGAAACGTTTGACAGGAAACGAAACAATTAAGAATCTCATCTGTTTGATTTTTGAAGTCGGAAAGTGTTTATTTATGACTAGACAAAAGTCACAGAGCGGTTTTCTCCATTTAAAGGAGAAACAAAAGTATTTAAGTTACTATATTTAGTAGACTACTAAAAGCAGAAAGAGATACGCATTTCATTAAATTGCAGAATTACCAAAGTATCGAAAAAGTATCGAGCGAGTTTTCTGAAGTATCGCTCGATGCCGATACCATGCAAGTATCGAGAGTATCGAGGTATCGAAAGTATCGAGGACCCATCCCTAAAAACTACAAATATAAATTTGTAGTTAAAACTTAAAATGTAGCATGTATGAAAATAGGATAAACTGAAGGGCAAAAAAGTGGTACAAATGGCATTAGCTGAAACTACTCGGATCACCGAAAGTTCGGATTAAACAGAATTTGCCCTAATATCCACGTGCTTTACTGTAATGCAAGTTTTAGATAGATAAACTATAATAAATGGTGCAAAAATATGTTGCACAAACTTTCTCGCATATACCCTACGTGTTAAAGGCTAGCACATAACTATAAATTTTCCTACAACTTAATTTTAGTTTTATTATTACTGTATACGAAGACCTAAGTTTTTTTTTAAACCTGTGAATTGATCTAGGATTAACCAAAAAAATCTTTGTAATTAAAACTCAAATTTTATTGCTTGTTCAGTGCAAAAAATCCTGTCCGGAATAACCGGATGTCCGGACGAGTGGAGTAAAGATTAAAATATCGTTAAGTAATGTCGGATACTGAAGTAATGGATGTGGAATCGTGACGCAGTCCAGATTAACCCAGCCTGTATAAAGTCATATAAAGTAGATTATGCTCATATAAATGACAATTGATTGAATTATAATATTTCAGTAGCTTGTTTGGTATCAAAATACACATAATCTGAAGAAAAGTTTATTGCAATTATTAACAAATCTCTTAAAATTTATAGTAAATAACAAATTGAATATTTATATATTTAATACAATTTGTACTGGTCACAGAAAATGGTAAGCTTGGCCAGGTAGCCGGGGAGTTCCAGCCCTGTCGCTAGTAACGCACACAATAGCTTTCAGGTATCTCCCTCGAACAAAAACATAACAGTACACGCAGTAGCCTCTATTGTAAGTGTTTAAAGGAATGAGAAAGGACAATGGGTCTGTCAATACCTTGAGTGCTGGATGAATAGAAGTAACAGTATTAATATTATTTAGTACAGAGGAAACTGATGGTATCATATAACCTTTCTTGGAGTTTAAACAATGCAGTTCATTGAGTTCCTAGTAATGTGAAAAGAGAAAGTGTTAGGTTGGCTTAGTGATGCACCGGTATCCTATTGGCTATAGATAAGATTCGTCACTTCCAATTAGATGTGGAGTAATTGTCACGTGGTATAATCGTATGGGGGAAAGGGGCCGTCCTTAGACGGATTTTTTGGAGTTAGTTTAATTTATTATAAAGCAAGTAAGGAGACTTGAATATCATCGGTCGGGGAGAGGACTTGAATTTCATCGGTCGGGGAGAAGACAGGAGTCTTCCGGGATTAGTAGCTCCCGTATTACCACGGAGGGTCGTGGGTCGTAATTATTCGACTTAGAATAATTTTTAGTATTCAATTTCCATACTTTAACTTTTTCGTGAAGATAATTATACGACTTTCAGTCAACAATCTCAATACTTAAACATTTTCACGGCTGTAATTTTTGAACATAGAAGAAGTTTCAGCACCATAATATTTTAACTTCAATTATATTACGAGCTTATAAATTGGACATTAGTAAATAACTAATCCATCAGTTTTCTACGTAACTAAACACTAAGAACATTTTTATAATTGCTATTTGTAATTATTGTAACAAGTATAAAAATTGTACCAAGAACATTGCTGCATTAACTAAAATAAAAGTTTGTTGTTCAACTGTACGCAACGTTATTTATATGAAGGAAGGATCACCAGTCTGCTCGTCTACCATTCCCGCCTTGAGAAGAGAGGATTCTGCTCGAAGCTGACTTGAAGCTACCGGAGGGTCTATAGAAAATAAAACATTAATTGATATAGAATATCTATATCTGGCGCCCACCCAACAATATACAACCGACCCGCCGCAATCGTGAAAGGAAAAAATAACTTTTTCAAATAGCGTTCGTATGATGAAATAATTTTTAGTTTTCATTAAAATGTCCATCAGGTTTAACCTTTTATCCTGAAGCCAAGAATGATAATTAAAAAAAAAAGGCTACTTCATTACTACAATTAGAGCATCCCAAAAGTATTAGCATGAAAATCATAACAGGACTTTAGACATGTGGTTGCTACCAAAAACGTGATTTTGGGGGTCTTAGGTCTGAATAAAATTAATTTTAAAAGCATAATAAAGTATAATTTTATTTAAAATCTAACAATAGATTCACTGCAAAAATTAAAATATTTCCAGCAATAATGAACCATATTTTTGTTCGTAAAGTTCAACAGTTTTATGGTCAGTGCGCAATCTGAATCAGAGTAGTTCACATCAATTGTACACCAGCAACCCCAAAAATAGCTACAAATGTAATTCAAAGGGTTCGTGAGTTTCCTACAGATTATTTTGTGGTTGAAAGGGGGAAACTTTAATGTTCAGAGTGCATTTATTTTGAAAAGAAGTCCGTTGTGCAAAAGCATATGGAAAGTTTTAAACATAGATCTCGGAAACAGAGTGATAGACATGGTTCAACTTCAAACTGTCCTAGCAGCGTATGAAGGCCTACCAGTAGTATAGGCCTACCTCAAGTTTGACAGCGTATGAAAGGTTCAAAGGATATGAAAGAAATGGTCACAGAATTCAACTAAAACTTGCGATTAATCAACCTTAAGAGTATGGTACAGAGACTGAGAGTGACATAGATGACTAAATATTAATTCTTTGGCATTGTTCTCTTATTGTAGTGTATTCGTGTATAACTTAGTATTATTTTTGTAACACAAAATTACTTTACTGTCACAAAAAGTTATTTAAGATACAGACGTTTATTTGTGTGAAAGGAATACGATTTAAAAAATGAATCATTATAAAGCACAATCATAAAGAATGTAAAGCATAATTATAAGAAAAATAAAATCAGGTAAACTGATGTAACAAAGTGCCAAAATGCTTTTGTTGAATCAATTATAATTTATAATTGCAATTATGATTTGCAGAAAATAATTGTTTTTAATCAAATTAAAATCATACAGCATCAACAGAACTACAGATTTATGATATCTTGACAATCGCACACTCACATAAACATAAAAAAAATAAAAAATCCATGTCAAATTGGGCGGTTCTGGGATTTGAACCACGAACCTCCAGAATAGGAGTCCAAGACGTTACCATTCAGCCAGATCGCTCAGTTTGACGGTACAGTTTGTGAAGGAATAGTCTTATTTGTCATAGCTAAATGTATTGCAGCTTGATATTCTTAAATATGTCAACATTTCACAAAATGCAGTATCAAAGAACTCCGCTAATTATTTCTCAGTAATATACGTTCTGTATGTACCAGTATTCATGTAGTGCTCAATTTCAACTTGACCAACGAAGTAAACAAACATCTGACTGCATTGCAGTCAAAGTCCTCAATGATTAGAAATGCGGCATTGTAGTATAGACATGATAAAAAAATGTGACCTTTAATTAGTTGTTACTCTGGCACCGGTCAACCGATTTCGTCCAAAATGAATAGGCTTCTTGGTATGCACGTTATAAATGCGTATATCAAGTTTCATGAAAATCCGATAAAGCGTATTTGAGTTATCGCGCCTTTTGTTATATTACCATAAAAAGGTACTAAATTCGGCATTATTCCAGTACCGGCCAACCGATTTGGTCCATTATCAATAGACGTCTTACCATGGACATTATAAACGCGTATACCAAGTTTCATTAAAATCCAATAAAGCATATTTGAGTTATCGCGCGTACAGACACACGGACGGACGGACAGACATTTTCCCGTCTCCCACACAATCTCATAAAGTACCATACTGCCACTTAATAAAGCGTAATGTGGGTTGCTCTGCTTACAATACTCTTATGTACGGATGAAGTATTCTTGTCAGGAAGCTTTCCATTCTTGAATGTAACAGTTTTTCTTCCTCCTGAAATTATTTTTGCAATGGACATGTGGGGTCTCTGAAATTCTCAATTTAGTCCAGTCAATAAACGTCGAAAAACACCAAATAGAAAAAAAATCGAGTAGTTTTGAAATTTTGCAGAGATGTCGGAGGGAGTGTCCCGAATAACATACTAAAAGTCCCCTTAGGTGGGGGGGGGTGAGGTTTCTCGCCTATATCTAAACAATGGTGCATCGTAGAGGGAAAATTGCTATATACAAAATTAAAGCTGATAAAATATCCTACAAGTTTGATCCTACACATTTGTTTTCTATTTCCAATAGTTTTAGAGATATCCGCCAACGAAAATAACAAATTTTCGAAGAGAGCTCTTTCGCCTCGCGCTTTTCGACACACTTTGCCTTCTAGCGCTTCAGCCCTTAGGTAATAGGTATACAGCAATGTTCTCATGAAAGAAGTTGTAGGGAAATAAATTCGCTTTAAAATGAGTAGCCATTTGTTATTATTTCTTGAAATGTTCAAAAGTTATAACAATTTTAAGTTTCGGTCAAATTTCGAGATTTCAAAAGAAAACCGTACATCGCACTTTCTCTATATTAGGGGTTATATCTTTGTATATAAACTGTATTTTGTGTATTTACGTAATGAAATAGTTGAGAAATATCACACAATCATTAAAGTTGAATTTATTAAAAATCCGATCACGGTACAAGCACAGGACATGTAATGGAAAATGCATTATATTCCAGGCAAGAAAGGAAAAATAGGGACAAAAAAATCATGTAGTTTTGAAATTTGGCAGAGTTGTGGGGGAAAGTGTCCTAAATAACATAGTAAAAGCCCCATGGATAGGGGGTGAGCAGGGGTGGGGAGCACTTTTGGCTGTCATTTCTCGCAGTTTTCCCTAAACACATAAAAGCTATGGGTTCTAGCAATAAACAGTTTATGCACAAAATTAAACTACATAAACGTTCTTATAAAATTTATCTGAATTATATTTTTGTGGATTTAATAGTTCAGGAAATAGAAGGATATGATGTATGACATAGTTCTGGAAATTCTGTTTTACATACACCTATAGCCTATATTATATTTTTTTAACAAAAATGAAAGGAGATGATAATTAAATTAGCATGATGCCAAGCAAGCAAACTAGTTCTTAGAATAATGTTCGTACTAAAGGTAAACATGAAAAATAAAACTCATTATTATTATTATAAAGCTTACAAAAATCTCATGGTATGAGTGTACGTTATAAGAAGTATAAACCAGGCCTATTATCTAATATATAAAGTCGAATGTGTGTTTGTGGGTATGTATGTATGTATGTATGTATGTATGTATGTATGTATGTATGTATGTATGTTCCTTATACAAATCTACATTTCTTCACCAATTTGTACAAAATTTTGCACACATACCCAGTTAAGCTCGGGAAGTAACGCGGTCAACATTAAAATTCAAACAAAATACTCCTTCCCTTGAAAATTATATAATTTCTGAGATTATTATACTGAAAAAAAATGAAATGCTGTTCAGTTCACATGAAAACTGTGTATTGTTTACTCTGATCACATATATCAACTATATAATGCTGGACTTTAACGAATTATGATTCCATCGACGTTTACATTGGCGAAAATAATTACTGAAAAATGAAATCCACGAAAATAAAACAGAGTGTGATGCAGTCACGTAACTTTCTCTACCCTCGACATAAGAAATATTTTCTCACTTCACATTCTGATGTAGAATAAGAGGTCGTATTGCAGGGACAACTTAAGTGTGTGAGTATGCTATATCAGATGTAGGTAAATAATCCTTTCCGCTGATACGTTATCCACAGCTGTAGGCTTTGTATTAGTTGAGAAATAGGGATGTTTATCATAGGCCCTAAGCATGGGATGGAACATTTTGAGTCCTATGCTCGCAGTATATTATGTCCCGGGTTTTAGGGGAGGAAAGTATGAAAGTGGTACTGCATTTATCCATTATTTCAGCCCCGAAACGGTTGTATGGTAACATGAGAATGAGAAATAACATTTTCCGTCAAGTCAATTCAATCTTATGTAATTTATGTTTCTTCTTATTTCTACCCCTCACAGGCATGATGTGTAGAAGCAACGGAATGCAGCATTCGACATCCTCTATGAGCCATAAAAAGCTATATCTAGCGTTTTATGATGGAATAGTTTGAGTGTGATAAATCTTTTTCTTCATTTCAAGTTTTACATACATATCATATAAGGACCTAGAGTTTCAAAATCGTAAGTCCTCCATAAGTTAATTTCAAATTACAAAATACAAAGCCCGGGCGACGCCAGGCCTGTTCAGCTAGTCCATTATATTTTTCTTATAAAATATCATTTGGAAAAATTGTGAAGAGTTAGATATATTTAGTAATAATAAGACCTAGTAGGCCTACATAGTACTTGAAATAAATGTTTAGTTGTCTATTTTTTTCAGTCTCCAATACTGGAATCCTACTACATTGTATGATAACTTAGGGTTATATTGTTCTATCAACATTCAGTATTTATACACATATACAACATTAATTAAAGAGTGCCTGAACAACTTATTTTGCTTGGACATCATCAATTATAAACTCCTTCTTCTTCTTCTTCTTCTTCTTCTTCTTCTTCTAATGGTATACTTGTTGGTGCATGTAGGCTACCATGACAGGTTCCACAAACGGATGAGCATTTAATACCAGCTTTTCGGCATCCATATCTTCCACCACACCGAGTTGCACAGTGACAAAATATGATGTGGAAATATTCTCAAAAGCCACATAGACAAGTAAACATTTATTTAAAGTAATAGGTAGGCCTACTATTCTTACAATATCTCAATATATCTAATTCCTTACCATTTTTCAAAATACCGGTAATTTTTTTAACGAAACCTAAAACGGCTAAGCTTTACAACAAGAATAATAATAATAATGATGATGATGATGATGATGATAATAATAATAATAATAATAATAATAATAATAACGATAATCAGCCTTACTAATAAAAGCTGCTTATATCTGCGTTGAACGGTTGTTTGGTTGTTCACCGTGTAAGTTCTGCATAAGCCGCATTACCAATAACGGGTGTGTAACTGCCGAGCTTACATCGGGTTTGTACGTCCAACGTCATCAAATACGTCACTCTATTTGTGACGTTACTAGCTCCTGGCTATGAAGGGACTGCTGAACGCCATCTATCGGTGCAGCGGCAAACAACGATGGATCGTCTGCAGACAGTAATTCTAGTCCCAGTATTTCATTATATTGCTTTCAGAAAGCTGTAATCATGGGTACAAGTATGGAAATATGTCCCGCAAACAAGGAACAATGTTTATAATTCCGCAAAAGCAGCTCAGAATATGCGTAGCCTCAAAATTCAATCTCAGACATCTACGAAACGATCAACTGTTACGGATATCGGCCATCTTGATTATTTACGTCAAGTTTATACAAGGGTGCCAGGCTGTGTAAAGGTTGCACACATTCAGCCTTATGCAACGATTATTAGTACAGTTCTTCTCCTCAGCTTGTATATTCCTGGTATAAATGTTACAACTGGATTATTAGTAAGACTGAATGAGTTTTATGTGTGACGTTAACCATTAGTAAGTATATTTTTCTAAGAACTAGTTTGCTTGCTTGGCATCATGCTAATTTAATTATCTCCTTTCATTTTTGTTAAAAAATATAATATATAGGTGTATGTAAAACAGAATTTCCAGAACTATGTCATACTTCATATCCTTCTATTTCCTGAACTATTAAATCCACAAAAATATCATTCCAATTTTACAGGAACTTTTATGTAGTTAATTTTGTGCATAAACTGTTTTTTGCTAGAACCCATAGCTTTAGTGTGTTTAGGGAAAACTGCGAGAAATTACATTCAAAGGTTCCCCCCACCCTCCGCTCACCCCCTATCCATGGGGACTTTTACTATGTTATTTAGGACACTTTTCCCCACATCTCTGCCAAATTTTAAAACTACATGATTTTTTTGTCCCTATTTTTCCTTTCCTGCCTAAAATATAATGTATTTTCCATTACATGTCCTGTTCTTGTACCGTGATCGGATTTTTAATAAATAATTCAACTTTAATGGCTTTGTGATATTTCTCCACTTGTTTCATGATGTAAATACACAATATACAGTTTACATACAAAGATATTACCCCTAAATATAGAGAAAGTGCAATGTACGGTCTTTTGAAATAATCTCGAAATTTGACCGAAATTTAAAATTGTTATAGAGGTAAATATTTTTCGTAACATCTCTGGGTTTCTCTAGCTGGACAGTGAGCGATCCTAGCAATGCAGCGAAGGGTGGGGGATGTGCAGGGTTAGCTGCTCAGTAGTCAGTAGTCTCGCATTCCATGATAGGTATTGTTCATTCGCAAAACTGCTCTACCTGCTTCACAAAAGAAGGGGGATGGCACTATGGTATTACAGTTGATTTTTAACAATACAGTGCACTTGTGCTGAAATTTCAAGATAGTGAAGAATAATAATTACACAGCGTTGTGCATATGAAAAGCACAAAAATACAGAGTAAAAGTTTAATGTTTCGCAGAACAGTTCGCATTTTAGTACGTTATTGGAGAAAACATAAAGGCGCTCTAAAAATGCAAAAACTTACAGTAGGGCATTTCGTGGTCTGGATGGTGGGAAATATCTCACTATAGGAGATGAATAGCTTCTACTTTAGTTTGTAGAACTGAGAAACGAAAAGTACGCATATTTTAAGCATGCATTTGTTATTTTTTTCGGTGACCTAAACTGTATTAAAAAACTGCTCAAATTATGTGAATAAATACTTTAAATTATTCCTTGCGTAGCAATATTTAATCAATTGCTTTGAAATGTTCAACCAAGTTCTTAGACTTATCAGTGGTAAAATTAACTCAACGAATAGTTAATTTAAAACAATTAGCTATTTATGCCTTTATAATATATAGTTTATGATTTAAACTCGACAAAATTAAGTAAAATAACGTTAACTTTTATTTCTAAAAGAAATAGTAAACTATCAGCTTTTTGGTTTTGACGTGTGTAGAGATGAAATATGCAAATTTGCAATTCGGTTCCAAAATTTTGAAAATTGAACTCCAAGGATCTTTTACCATGAAACCCAATAAAATCACAAAATATAAGTATATTTTTTCAAGATTAAATAAACTAACAGCTCTCAAAATTTTAGGGATTATCCTAAATGCTTCCGGGGTCAGGTAAAACAAATGAAGAAAATGGAATGAAAAATGTAGAAATTATAAATATTTCACAGATCGGTCCCCATAAGTGCGTGTACTCATGCATAACTTTCATTTCCTGAGGATGCCTTTATTTTAATTTCATTAACAGTGTTTTTAATACAGTGTGTCCCACGCAAGAGTTGGCCAATGACGCGGGTTCCTGCGGCGCGGCTGGCACAGCTCCAACTCCCGAGCGATCGGGTGAAATATCTACGCTAATGAAGCCGCGATCGGTGTTTTGATTCAGGTTCTCACATTTACAGTTAAAATTACAATGAAAATAAACATGTACCTCATCACAAGAGATGTTGGAAATGTTCTCCTTCTCGCATCCACACAACACTGACACCATTTTAGGAAATTTTCTTTCACGCGCATAAGTTCAGCTTCCGAGACAGAGTTCATTTCTCTTGTGATAGGCCTATGTGATATTGTCTTTAAGTTCTTCTAACAGTATGTGAATATTATTTATGGAGAAACTTGAAAAATAAAGTGTATAGGTCAACTTCCCGTACATTAAAAAGGAAACGGGTGAAATATCTACGCTAATAAAGCCCACTGTTGGTGTAATGGTTCAGGTTCTCACAAAGAAAAACATATGTGATTTATTACATCATCTTGCAAGGACGCAAGACGTCGGTTTTTAGCAAAATTCCCAGGTGTACGTCCTCCAAGCAGAGAAGCCGTGCGAAAACTTGTAAGCAAACTTCGGGAAACGGGTTCGATTCTCGATAGTAAACGAGGGACCAAGCGGCGCGTACTTACTGAACAGAAATTAGATCAAACCCACACACATTAGAAGAACTTAAAGACAATATCAGAAGAGAAATTAATTCTATCTCGGAAGCTGAACTTATGCGCTTGAAAGAAAATTTCTTAAAAAGGTTCCAATGTTGTGTGGATGCAAGAGGAGGACATTTCCAACATCTCTTATGATGAGGTACGTGGTTATTTTCATTGTAATTCCAACTGTAAATGTGAGAACCTGAATCATAACACCGATCCCGGCTTCATTAGCGTAGATATTTCACCCGATCGCTCGGGAGTTGGAGCTGTGCCCGCCGCGCCGCAGGAACCCGCGTCATTGGCCAACTCTTGCGTGGGACACACTGTATTATAAATATAAATATCGAGTGTAAACAATTTTAACGTGTTCGTTTCAATAGAACATGTTTATAACAATAATTCAAATCTTCATTTAAGCTATTTCGTGAATAGGTTTACTCCTTAAAATGTTGATATTTTAATTTGTTGTACCTTATCCCTATAATATAAAGCCACACGGCTGACTGACTGACTGACTCACTCACTGACATTAACGTTTGCCCACTTCCAGATGAGGTAGAAAATTGAAATTTGGTACACATATAGCTTTTAGGCTGTAAACCACAGGAAAATTCCTAAAACTTAAGTGTTTTATTTTTTAGCCCTAAAACCCCCCGAAAAAGGGCTCGACTCGGCTCACCGACATTAATGTTTGTCCACATCCAGATGAGCTAGAAACTTGAAATTTGGTACACTTATAGCTCTTAGGCTGTAACTCACAGGAAAATTCCAAACAGTTATTTTTTTTTATTATTAGCCCTAAAACTCCCTTAAAAGGCTCGGCTCGGCTGACCGACATTAATGTTTGCCTAATTCCAGATGAGCTAGAAACTTGAAGTTTGGTACACGTATAGCTTTTAGGCTGTAAATCACAGGAAAATTCCCCCAAAAAATATTTTTTTAAATTTGTAGCCCTAAAAACCCCCGAAAAAGTGCTCGGCTCGGCTCACGGACATTAATGTTTGCCCACTTCCAGATGAGCTAGAAACTTTAAATTTGGTACACGTATAGCTTTTAGGCTATAAATCACAGGAAAATTCCAAAAAGTTTATTTTTTCAATTTTTAGCCCTAAAAACTACCGAAAAAGGGCTCGCCTCGGCTCACTGACATTAATGTTTGTCCACTTCCAGATAAGCTAGAAACTTGAAATTTGGTACACATATAGCTTTTAGGCTGTAAACCACAGGAAAATTCCAAAAAGTAAATTTTTTTAAATTTTTATCCCTCAAATACGCTTTATAGGATTTTAATGGAATTTAATGGACCAAATCGGTTGACCGGTACCGGAGTAAAACCCAATTTGGTGTCTATGTTATGCCGCATTTTTAATCATTGAGGACTTTGTCTGCAATACAGTCAGATGTATGTTTACATCGTTGATCTAGTTGAAATTGAGTACTACATTAATACTGTTATATTCAGAAGGTACTTTATTGCGAAATAATTAGCGGAATTCTTTGCCACTGAATTTTGTGAAATGTCGACATATTTTAAGAATTTCAAGTTGCAATACATTTAGCTTTGACAAATAACACTATTCCTTCACATACGGTTATCGAATAAGACCTATAAACTGAACCAGTTTGTCGAATTGGTAACGTCTTGGACTCGTGTTTGTAAGTCTGTGGTTCACATCGCGGAGCCGGCCAATTTGACATGGATTTTTTATTTTTATTTTTATATGTGAGTGTGCGATTGTCAAGATATCACAGATCTTTAGTTCTGCTGATGCTGGACGATTTTAATTATATATCTGATTATAATTATAAAATGATTCAACAAAAGCATTCTGGCACTTTGTTTCATCAGTTTAGCTGATTTTATTTATGATGCAAGTGGTAAAAGAGAGAGTTTATTTTGCAAGTAGGTAGGCTATATTTGCGAAACGAGCACGTAAAAGCGAGTGTAGCAATCCTAAGAGAAAGCTAAAATAACTTGACCATGTTTAACATACACTATTTGTAGACAACAGTTAATATTTTTGAAATAATAATAAATATTATATTTATTCTAATGAATTATTTATCGGGTAGCCATATTGGATCTTCGAGCTTCACTGCCATCTACTGCTGCATTGGCCTACACATGTCCATTCGCAGACAAAAGTTATTGAGTTTCTGGTGCACAGCTGCCAACATAAGGAATGCAGTCGATAACGATTTTCAACCACCAAGTATGACGATTTTTGCGATCACCGTGAGAAATTTTCATTTAATGAGGCATAATTCTTTTTTGTAAAATTGAGTAGGCCTATATTTAATAATCATATATAATATTCTTACTTAAATGATTATTTTCCATGGGATTGAAACCAACGTTTATTACAATGATTTTTAACACTAGTTTTATATTGTGCTACTTCTACTTCGCATATCTTGTGTTAGAAATTCTATTTTTAATTCAATCTGTCTAAAAGTATTTTTCAAGGAACCCGGTAGCCTCACCCTCCAGAGACATTGACAATAAATTATGAATGTAAATGTATGATGTTGTTTAATCCAATATACGAGGGATGTTTTTTTTCAAACTCCGATGGGTCATAAAATGAAAACCACAGTGAAAATCAAAACTGTTTTATTTGGAACATTTAGGTACACCTTCTAGCTACTTCTGTACGTAGTTTCGTCCCGATTGAGACATTTGTCGTAGCGTGGTACCAACTTTCCAATACCCTCTTCATAGAAGCTTGCCGCCAGCGTATTGAGAAGGGTCCTCACGGCATTTTGAAGTTTTTTTTTAATTTCTTCGTTGGTGTGGAAGCCAGATCTTAGGTTTGTTCGGGAAATTTTTGTGCATCCATTGTTTGGATTGTTTTTTGGATTCTGGATTGTCGTAACGAATCCACGTTTCATCCCCTGTCACGATGGATTTCAAAAACTTGTTCCCGTGCCGAGTGACTTTCATTTTTTTCGGCAGCTGAAGAAAGATCTGGAAGGACAGAGCTTCCACACCAACGAAGAACTTCAAAACACTTCAAAATGCTGTGAGGACCCTTCTCAATACGCTGGCGGCAAGCTTCTATGAAGAGGGTATTGGAAAAATGGTACCACGCTACGACAAATGTTTCAATCGGAACGAAACTACGTACAGAAGTAGCTAGAAGGTGTACCTAAATGTTCCAAATAAAACAGTTTTGATTTTCACTGTGGTTTTCATTTTATGACCCATCGGAGGTTGAAAAAAAAAAAACAGCCCTCGTACAATACCGAAGGATTTAATTAGGTTTATACTAAGGTCATTTACCAAACCTTAAATGCGTTGAATTTTACACAAAGCAGAATATTTCCACAAAGAAGAGGATTAATTTTTTAGAGTGTTATGATTTCCTGGAAGGTATGTACACAATTTAATGTGAATTAGCATAGCTTCATAAATTTAAATGGAAACCATTATCATGGTGCATTTAAATGTCACAGAACGAAAACAAGTTCATGCTTATGCAATGTTTCTTTGCAAAGGAAAATCAGATTCAATTCCGCTTTGTAGAAGTCATAAAGGTGTAATATAAAAGGAGTGGGGAGATGGAAATCCAGTTCCAAGAGGTACGAAATTCCTCTATACAAGTTTCTAGTATTCTCTTTCCATCTCTTTCTACTATTATTTGAATGTAAAAGACACCAGTATTCTTTTTCTCTACTTCTACCTCCTTTCACGGGCATTCCATTGGCGCGGCATTCCAAGCATTCTTCTCTGTTACTTATTATCTTTTTAACTATTGGCGCCTAACTCAGACCAGTAAACGCTACCCTGGCAGTGATTGCGAAAATTTCTACGGACGGCGCCATTTCATCCGGTTCTGCTTGCTCATTATCAGTTGAATGATAGCTTTGAATATGCTCCACACCTTCTAGCTATGTTTATTAATTTATGGCTCACTCTCCGTCTCTACATACGACCATGAACGAATCAGACTAGATACTACAAAGTTATATGAATCAAAATCAGGCATAACACACATAGCCTACATACATAGCCTACAGAATTTTTTCGGGGGGGGGGGAATTTGAATAGGTAGAAAGAATATTTTTAAAAAAGTAAAAAACTTACATACATAATTAGTTTATAAAACTGTGCATATATAGCTTTTTTTTTAATTTGGGGGGGGGATAGGGGCCCGCGTCCGCCACTGCATACATACATACTTCGAGGTGAATTGTTCCAGCCAGAATCAGAGTCCATTAGGTAACTGTTTAGTACATCGCACAAAAGCAATACAACAAATCCGTAAACAACTGCAATCTCTTTACTGGAACAAACCTATTGTAACATCATCATATTCGGATTTTAATATTTAGTCCCAGTTTCGAGCCCTTCAAGCTCAATGGGCACCCCAGCGAATGAAAGAGCTATTCGCTAATATTTTAATATAAATAATTCTTTTATTGCAACCAAATGGAATGCTATATGACAAGGGAAACAGAGCACCCCGAGAAAACCTGACAAAACCCCATTTTGTCCAACACGAATTTCACATGGATCCACCGAGATTCAATACCGTGTCAGCCAGCGGGTGGCCTAATGTTTTAATATTGAAATAGGGATGGCAAGGTCATACACTTTTAAGTATCGGTACGAGAAAGTTGGCTTGGATGACACGATTCTGGCTTTCTGTTCCAAAGATCGCGGGTTTGATTCCAGTCCATTTATCTGTTCGTAGATGTGAAAGTCCGATGTCTAGAGATTTAAACAGATGTAAAAGAACTCATGCTGGATAAAATCCATGCACACTTTCCCTGGTAGAGCTCCACAACTGTCATAATGAAAAAAGTACATATAAATGAAGATATAATTTGTCTCTTAAGCTCGAAAGTCCACGCAAATATAATTTACGAAGGAAGTGATAAGATTATTATGTCATCATGATCACAGTAGGATACTGCTGTAATAATTTACTAGGCCCTATACGATATATTTTTTTTTTTTTTTTACGAAGAATGCGTAAAATTGCAATATGGCCAATTGTTATTAGAGCTTAAGGTAAGCCTTTAAAAACAAATGCTTAAAGAAACGAAGCTATCTCTTTATTTAGCGTTATTCATTCTAAGCACTAAAAAAGACATGAAATAGACGAATGTAGGTTCAGTAAAAAAACAGTAAATATCTACATTCATACACTAATTTTGTTGGGACTCGTGTATTTATGCCGCAAGGCTTCGCCTTTTAACTCCACACTCATTCCAAATGAATTACACTTTAGAAACTGAAAGTTTATATAACCTACGACCTATTAGGCCTATTTAAATAAGCAGACACATTTCATCTCAGATCATACAGGGGGTGTCACATCAACATCATGGATTTTGCTGAAAAAAATATAGGCCTATGTTAAAGGACCACATGACCTATGTTCAGAAATGAAATATTTTCCTTCTCACTTGATTTGTAACAATGTTACAGGCACACAAAGAATCGGGATTTTTGGTAAAAAGTTGTACGCAAGGAAAATATTGCAATTTTCAAAGCGCTATAAATCAGAAACCAAAAATTATGGAGACTTGAGGTTTTTTTATTTGAAAGCCTGTTCATAGTAGTTTCAAATCATGATATAGGAAGACATTTTTGAAATTCTCTTTAACTCTAAAACTCAACATGAAAATACAAAAAATTGAATTTTTTTCCAAAGTTCATGTATTTTCTTTTTGAAAATGTGAACAGTCGTAAGTCATGACTAGACTTCGGATTTTAGGTAAAAACCTATTTTAATCCTTAAGTTATATATGGACGAAAACTTGTATATGCATGTTTCATAAGTGACTATGCTTAAAACTGATACATTTATAGGACCTAAAACAGCCTATTTTTACGTTAGAGCCTAATATTGCCTTTTTGCTTGTTTTTCCTATAAATTTCAAAATAAGTTATTTTTGTTATACATTCTAGCATTTATTTTCAGTTCGTACTAAATTTTTAGCTCGGAATGTGCAGTACATGACACATTTGTGTTGTGGTTAAATATTAAGGAATGTTTCGTCTTCAATAGAAAAATTCCTTGGAATTCCCAAGAAAATGTAGTGTTTTTCTCCCGACTCCCACATCCAGAAAAAAAAAAAATAGCTCTCTGAATCACTGAGGGATACAAGGGATTGAATATGCTAGCGTGCATAGCTTCTAGGCGCAGGGATTAGGTTTTCACTGTTATGGTAGTAATACAGGCCCTAGTAATAGGTCTATATAATTCTGTGTACCATAGGCCTATATCTGTGTTTTATCATGATTATTGATTAATGGTGACTTCAATAAATAGACTATAATATTCTGCATTGCAATTTAGATTTTTCAGAAAATTGGCAACTCAACGATTTTATAAGAGACTATTTTACGATTTTTAGAACCTATTTTCCAATTTTTAGAGCCTATTTTAGGTACCTAAAACAGCATTTTTAGCGACCTAAAAGTCCGAAGTCTAGTCATGACTTTTATTGGGATAATATGGTATGGAAACTGGACTAATTATTAGCAATAACATTTTTGCCCTAGCTTCTCATATTAAGTAGATAAATCTTTGTAAAAAGTGAGAAAACACATTTTTCACTGTCTTTTAGAAATGATTTTCTCCAAAATACCCATATCAAAAGTTTTGAAAATTACACAAAATATTCTTCGATGGTTGTTCTTATAGGTGGTACAATCACATTGGGAGATATTTGTGTGGAAAACCTGAGAGAATGTTTTCAAAACTACTCTACCTGTTCCATAATGTAGGACATTTAGTAGCCTATATAATGTATTACATTGACAACACTGTTTTGCCAAATGTTTTCAATGTACACAGTTCTATTAAATGAAACTGTATTGAAAGATCACACCATAGTCCATAGATGGTTGAGTCCATTTCCGGAGTGACGTCACTTGAATAACATAAACCTGCGGTTGAGGAAATGTTCGTCGTAATCTTGATGTTTATGAAGCTAATAGAATACACTTGTAAATGTATTGGAACTGTATACAATCGGAGGACCAGCTATAATTGTAGCAAAAATATGACATTGTTACTTCTCACTAGCTAGAATATTTGCATATTAATGTTCGTAGAAATTATAACATTTGAATGTTTACAGTATCTGAAGCTCAGAATGAGGATTTGCATTGAATTAAGTGATTTACACACTTGCTAATTGATAAATGTCTACATTTATTATCAATCACAATTACATTAAATTCTCTTTGAGACTGCGAATCTCACGAAGCCAACTAATTCTTGGTGCAAATATGCTGTGAAACGCACCTTTGGAATGTGATTCACGAAATTACTCACAAAATGAAGGATTTTCCCCTTGATTAGTATGAATGTCCTGAGGATTGATGAAGATTTATTATCTTCGTAAAGAAGTCCTTGAGGTCCTTAATATTGTGTTACATGCAATCTTCATGGTCGTTGAATTACTGAATCCATGATAAAAATGAAGAAAAAGGCATTTCGCCCGAAATTAGCAATAGGCCTATCTTGAAATGCTAGAAACCTTTAATAAGTTGAAAAAGCACTCCTTGCTCTTGGAAAAGGTGAATGGAACGTGGATGAAGCTATCAATTTTGAAGAAGTATGATTAAAAAAACAGAAGGTTGAAATAATTAGATATTCGCCAACCCAAAAAATAGCTTGATCAAAATATATTGAATTAATTAATCAATTCATGAAAAAACACTACACTAAATATAATAATCTCACGATAAATAAAAATAAACAAAGAAATGTTTTAATAGGAAACTATTTAGAAATAAATTTCCCATGTGCTTCTCAAGCTGGATCATTCTTTTCCACATGGACAGTCAGCCCAGCGTCATAAGTTTAATGCGCAACATATGAAGATGACAGAAGAACTCTTCTCAGCAATGTTATGTTACAAGTGAAAAATATAGGCCTAATGATACTTCAGTATTTGTATATGTTAACATATATTTTACCTTATGTAGTTTTGTCTAAATCTAGTGATCAATATTAATAACTAGCATGTGCCCGCGGCTTCGCCCGTGATAATTATTTCAAAAATAAAAAATTAAAAATTAAGAGCATAATAGTTAAACCATTATATTTATTAACACCTAAACCACGTGGACTACTTACCACGATTAGATAGCGTCGCCTGGCAAAAGCGATCTCAGATTCGAGTTCCTTGACCCAGAAAATCCCTGTATAGTGAGTTTCGTCCAAATCGAACAATGTTTAATCATATTTAGCTCTATGTTGATTATCCCTCTTCCGTGTAGGTTGAAGATTTCGTATGTCTACGGGCCTTGACATTCTAAACAAATGAACCAGCGTGGGCTTACAACATTCAAGCGATCGCGATGCTTTTATTTCCACGGTATGACAAAAATAGCCAAAGCCAAATGCCATTGATTTGACATTGAAATGTATTACTGAAATCTGATGCTTCGACAGCGCTAAAATCACGTTTTCTGCCAGTTTTTCACTCATAACTCGCGAACAAAAGCTAAAATTAAAAATCCGGCTTTGAGGTGCATTCGCCCACCTTTCAGTCCATCTATGTTTAAAATTTCAGATCTCTGCGTTCAGTATATTTCGCTGGGCATCGCGGACAGACAGACAAACACGTCCTTTTATTATTATAAGATAACATGTGCCCGCGGCTTCCCCCGCGATAATTATTTCAAAACTTAAGTGCATAATAGTTAAATCATTATATTTATTAACACCTAAATCACGTGGAGTGTATTCCACGATTAGGTAGCGTCCCCTGGTAGAAAATGCGACCTCAGGTTCCAGTTCCTTGGCTCAGGAAACCCCTGTATAGTGAGTTTCGTTCAAATCGAACGATGTTTGACCATAATTAATCCTATGTTGATATCCTTCTTACGTGTAGGTTGAAAATTACATATATCTGCTGGCCTTGACACTCTAAACCAGGCCTGTCCAACTTCATTAGTACTGGGGGCCAAAATGTTTCGCCAATTGATGCTGAGGGCCAAACAGTAAAAGCTTCAGTCACATAAATATAACAGTAAAGTACAGCAGACCAAATTGTTGAAATATGATTCATTACCAGTAGGCCGAAATTAGAACTTAATGTGAGCACTGAGGATTATCAGACTGCTTCACTAAAGTATGGATGTTCTCTTCTATGTTAGTAACTGCCAGTCTTAGTAGGTGTAACAAGGAATCATCAGTGAGACAGTTCCTATATTTATTTTTTATGAATTTCGTGTTGGAGAAAGCACTCTCACATAAAGTACTTCCAAACATTGAGGAAAGCTGCAAACCAAAATCTCTAAGCTGAAGAAACCTGCCCTCTGAAAAAGTTGAGTCCTCTCTCAGACCTGGTTTGAAGAAAAGGATCAGCCTGAAGATCGCAGAGCTCCAGTTGATACATGGATGGCTGATTCTCAATATCCATATTCAAAGGGTCATTAAAAAGCAGTAGTTTACCTTTAATATTTTCGAAGTCAGAAAATCTTTCATTGAATTCTTGAATAATAGGCCTAACTTCAATATTTTCACAAAACTAAAAAAAAATTACCATCTTCAATTTCCTCTCACAGCTCTTGACAACATGGAAAGTGTGTTAAATCATTTCTTGATAAGGTTGATTTAAGAAATTTTAAAACCATTAACATGACCTCTAACCCTCAAACACTTTGATTTTTGCCCTGAAGTCTCTGGTTCAACTCATTCAAGTATTGTGTCAGGTCAGTCATGAAAGCAAGCTGCCTTAGAAAGTCTGGATCTTCAACCCGTCGAACAAGATTTTCACTACTTGCACTCAGTCAGCGTACATTTGAGTGGAGTGATAGATCTCTCATCCAAAAATTCCCCACGTAAAGAACATAATTCAAGAATTTCTTTTTGTGTTGAAAATTCATTGTTGATCATTCGTATGAAAATCAAGAGTTAACTGGTGTCAGTCTGGTCGACACTGTCATCCAAGCATAGTGCATTTTCCAACCATATCTTCTAATTTCTTTGTTATTTTGTCCTCGGGCCACAAAACTGTGAGAGCGGGCCGCATGTGGCCCGAGGGCCGCGGGTTGGACAGGCCTGCTCTAAACAAATGAATCGTCCACGATGGACTTACAAAATCAAGCGATCGCGATGCTTTTATTTCCAAGGTAGGCTATGAGGTATGATGATAAAAATAGCCAAAGCAAACTGTAATTGATTTAACATTGAAATATATTACTGAAACTGATGCTTCGAAATCGCAAAAAATACACGTTTTCTGCCCGTTTTTCACTCATAACTCACGAACGAAAGCGAAAATTAAAATTCCGGCTTCGAGGTGCATTTTCCGACCCTTCAGTCCACATATGTTTAAAATTTCAGATCTCTGCGTTGAGTAGATTTCGCTGGGCATCGCGGACAGACGGAGGACAGACGGAGGACAGACGGAAGACAGACGGAGGACAGACACTTCCTTTAGATAAGATTAACTGGACTCTCACAAAGAACCAGCAATACCCTTTGCTGAATTTGGACTCTAAAACCTCTCTAGTGGTAAGATTTCCAATCCCGAAATGGACTCAACCATCTATGGTGTGATCTTTCAATACAATTTAATTTAATAGAACTGTGTACATTGGAAACATTTGGCAAAACAGTGTTGTCAATGTAATACATTATATACTAAATGTCCAACATTATGGAACAGGTAGAGAAGTTTTGAAAAAATTATCTCAGGTTGTCCACACAAATATCTCCCAATGTGATTGTACCACCTATAAGAACAACCATCAAAAAATATTTCGTGTAATTTTCAAAACTTTTGAGATGGGTGTTTTGGAGAAAATCATTTCTAAAAAACAGTGAAAAATGTGTTTTCTCACTTTTTACAAATATTTATCTACTTAATGTGAGAAGCTAGGGCAGAAATTTTATTGCTAATAATTAGTCCAGTTTCCATACCATATTATCCCAATAAAAGTCATGACCTACGACTGTTCACATTTTCAAAAAAAATACATGAACTTTGGAAAAAAATTCAATTTTTTGTATTTTCATGTTGAATTTCAGAGTTAAAGAGAATTTCAAAAATATCTTCCTATATCATGATTTGAAACTACTATGAACAGGCTTTCAAATAAAAAAACCTCAAGTCTCCATAATTTTTGGTTTCTGATTTATAGAGCTTTGAAAATTGCAATATTTTCCTTGCGTACAACTTTTTACCAAAAATCCCGATTCTTTGTGTGCCTGTAACATTGTTACAAATCAAGTGAGAAGGAAAATATTTCATTTCTGAACATAGGTCATGTGGTCCTTTAACATATATTTTTTTAAGCCGATATTGAAATCCAAAGGTGACACATTTGGTACTAAGCTGTATGATTTGAGATGAAATGGGTTAGCATCAGAATCCGATGCATCCTCGCTATGTCCTACCTGTTCGAACATCTTTAGTAAGGTCGATATACGTATGGGAAGATTTGGAATGCTCGAATCTCGTGAGTTAAAGACCTAGGTTCGATTCAAGCCCAGTACAAATTACGATATGTATATCTCCAGCGAGATGATTGTTTATCGTTTATTCATGAATGTTCATATTTAAGTATAATCAATAATTCCAAAAAAGAAATTGTTCCAAATTATTTTACGCTTAGTATTTAGATATACAAGAACCATTGCAGTCACTTCATATTAAAAACAGTTTTAAAAATTCACCTACTAATCAGATATAAAAACAAAACAGTCATAATTTATTATATTGCTTACAAAGTAGGTTTCAGCTTGGGAGATTGTTCAGGATTTAGAACTTTGCATACTTTACTGTTGTGTGTCTACAGAGAAATTATAAACCCTTCGATGTTCATAATTGCATGTTCCTTCTGTTCTAAGAGTAAGCAAACTGCTGCTATATTATGCATAAGTGGATTACATATCCATCTACATTCTCGCTTCGGACTGTTTCGTATTCGGGTTGCTTCTACGTTGGTACCAGGATCAGGACATTATTGCACCTATGTCTGCGTAAGATATGGATACCGTGGAACAAGCCTTCTTTAATTTACGTTCATGACTACTTGAAATGTTTTTCTACCAGCTGCTAGAGAATATCAGGAGTGGACCTACTATCATTGCATTTTTATGTGAAATATATATAATAGTGTAGCATTCGCATGTTTTATGCTATAAATTATCCGGAGAATACAGAAACCTTGTTAGCAGAATTCTTCCAAATAGTGTACAAACAAATACATAATACAATTTATCGCTATTTGTAGTATGAGGTTATTGTACATAAATTCTGTTGGAACATTTTCAACGCGAGCATTTTTATATTTGTTTAGGACTTTTAAAAATCTAAAAAAATCTAGTATTTTCATTTACTAGAGAAAGTGTTATATTATACTCGGAAATTCGGTGATGCATTTTCAGCAAAACACGTTTTCACCGGTATTGTTTTTCAGGGAAAATATCCTAAACGAGAATAATCTTTTACTGTAGTGTACAGAGTAATTTTATGAGGTTTACAGTTGGTTGAAACACAGCACTACAAATCGGAAGGTCGCGGGTTCGATCGACGATGAGGTCGGTGGGATTTTCTATCGGCCTAATCCTTCTGGTGGCACAATGGCACTGGGGTCGACTCAGCCTACAACATAAATAAGTTCCAGGAGAAATCCTGGGGTAAAGGCGGTCGGTGCGTAAACCTTGCCACCTTCACTTCTGAATGTATCAACATCTGGGAACCTCCATCTCCCGGAACCTCAAGGAACTCTATATAGCTTACAGGGATCACTTTACTTGGCTTTGCGGAGTGATTTTATTCTTAGGATATTAACGAAATCCAGACAAAACTTATTTTAAAGCTTAGAACATGGAACGTAACTTATCAAATTATTATATTATTACAAATATAGCTCACTTTCAAATGAGGATAATATTAATTCCACTTCTACTGTAACGATATTGTTTTAAGTCAGTAATGAACATCGTGCTTTGTTTAATTGCATTTTATATTTTTATGATTTACTGCATTCCAGTAACAAGTATTGATTATATTACAGACTAGCATGTGCCCGCGGCTTCGCCCGCGATAATTATTTCAAAAATTAAAAATTAAGAGCATAATAGTTAAATCATTATATTTATTAACACCTAAATCACGTGGACTACATACCACGATTAGATAGCGTCGCCTGGTAAAAGCGACCTCAGATTCGATTTCCTTGGCCCAGAATACCCCTGTACAGTGAATTTCGTCCAAATCGAACAATGTTTGACCATATTTAGGACTATCCCTCTTCCGTGTAGGTTGAAAATTTCATATGTCTACGGGCCTTGACATTCTAAACAAATGAATCGACCAGCGTGGCCTTACAACAATCTAGCGATTGCGATGCTTTTATTACCACGGTACGACAAAAATAGCCAAAGCCAACTGCAATTGATTTGACATTGAAATGTATTACTGAAATCTGATGCTTCGACAGCGCTAAAATCACGTTTTCTGCCAGTTTTTCACTCACAACTCGCGAACGAAAGCTAAAATTAAAAACCGGCTTCGATGCGCATTCGCCCACCTTTCAGACCATCAATGTTTAAAATTTCAGATCTCTGCGTTCAGTAGATTTCGCTGGGCATCGTGGACAGACAGACAGACACGTCCTTTTATTATTTTAAGATAGCATGTGCCCGCGGCTTCGCCCGCGATAATTATTTCAAAAATTAAAAATTAGGAGCATAATAGTTAAATCATTATATTAACACCTAAATCATGTGGACTATATATCACGATTAGATAGCGTCACCTAGTAGCCTAAAAGCGACCTCAGATTCGAGTTCCTTGGCCCAGAAAACCCCTGTATAGTGAGTTTCGTCCAAATCGAACAACGTTTGACCATATTTAGGCTAATATTGATTATCCCTATAATAATAATAATAATAATAATAATAATAATAATAATAATAATAATAATAATAATAATAATAATAATAATAATCCTCTTCGGTGTAGGTTGAAAATTTCACATTATGTTTGCGTGCCTTGACATTAAAAACAAATGAATCGACCAGCGTGAGCTACAACATTCAAGAGATCGCGATGCTTTTATGTCGAAGGTTTGACAAAAATAGCCAAAGCCTAGTGTAATTGATTTGTATTACTGAAAACTCATGCTTCGAAAACGGAATAAATACACGTTTTCTGCCCGTTTTTCACTCATAACTCACGAACTAAAGCGAAAATTAAAATTCCGGCTTCGAGGTGCACATTCCGACCCTTTAGTCCGCCTATGTATAAAATTTCAGATCTCTGCGTTGAGTAGATTTCGCTGGGCATCGCGGACAGACAGACAGACAGACAGACAGACACTTCCTTTTATTAATATAGATTACTAGCATGTGCCCGCGGCTTCGCCCGCGATAATTATTTCAAAAATTAAAAATTAAGAGCATAATAGTTAAATCATTATATTTATTAACACCTAAATCACGTGGACTACATACCACGATTAGATAGCCTCGCCTGGTAAAAGCGACCTCAGATTCGGGTTCCTTGGCCCAGAATACCCCTGTACAGTGAGTTTCGTCCAAATCGAACAATGTTTGACCATATTTAGGCCTATATTGATTATCCCTCTTCCGTGTAGGTTGAAAATTTCATATGTCTTCGGGCCTTGATATCCTAAACAAATGAATCGTCCAGGATGGACTTACAAAATCAAGCGATCGCCCGCGATAATTATTTCAAGAATTAAAAATTAAGAGCATAATAGTTAAATCATTATATTTATTAACACCTAAATCACGTGAATTATATACCACGATTAGATAGCGTCGCCTGGTAAAAGCGATCTCAGATTCGAGTTCCTTGGCCCAGAAAATCCCTATGTAGTGAGTTTCGGCCAAATCGAACGATGTTTAACCATATTTAGGTCTATGTTGATTATCCCTCTTCCGTGTAGGTTGAAAATTTCATATGTCTACGGGCCTTGACATTCTAAACAAATGAATCGACCAGCGTGGGCTTACAACATTCAAGCGATCGCGATGCTTTTATTTCCACGGTATGACAAAAATAGCCAAAGCCAACTGCAATTGATTTGACATTGAAATGTATTACTGAAATCTGATGCTTCGACAGCGCTAAAATCACGTTTTCTGCCAGTTTTTCACCCATAACTCGCGATCGAAAGCTAAAATTAAAAATTCGGCTTTGAGGTGCATTCGCCCACCTTTCAGTGAATCTATGTTTAAAATTTCAGATCTCTGCGTTCAGTAGATTTCGATGGGCATCGTGGACAGACAGACAAACAGCATGTGCCCGCATGTGCCCGCGGCTTCCCCGCGATAATTATTTCAAATTATAATTATTAACACCTAAATCACGTGGTGTGCATTCCACGATTAGGTAGCGTCCCCTGGTAAAAGGACCTCAGATTCGAGTTAATTGGCCCAGAAAACCCCTGTATAGTGAGTTTCGTTCAAATCGAACAATGTTTGACCATATTTAGGGTTGATTATCCTTCTTCCGTGTAGGTTGAAAATGTCATATGTCTGTGGGCCTTGACACTCTAAACAATTGAATCGTCTAGGATGGACTAACAAAATCAAGCGATCGCGTTGCTTTTTATTTCCAAGGTATGAGGTATGATGACAAAAATAGCCAAAGCCATCTGTAAGTGATTTGATATTGAAATTTATTACTGAAACTGATGCTTCTAAAACGCAAAAAAATGCACGTTTTCTGCCAGTTTTTTACTCATAACTCACAAACGAAAGCGAAAATTAAAATTCCGGCTTCGAGGTGCACATTCCGACCCTTTAGTCCGCCTATGTATAAAATTTCAGATCTCTGCGTTGAGTAGATTTCGCTGGGCATCGCGGACAGACAGAAGGACAGACAGACGGAGGACAGACACTTCCTTTTATTAATATATAGACTAGCTACTAAGTCAACCTGCTGACACGTTTGATGATAGTAGGAATAGCAATAGAGAGATGACAATAATTGCATAAGCGATACCATTTTGAGGTATCTCATCTAAATGCATGCAAGTATTCAAACTAAACTTATATATATATATATATATATATATATATATATATATATATATATATATATAACAGTTAAACTTATAAAATAAGCACAAATTCGAACACATACCAAGCCAATTTTCTTGAAATGAATTTTCTTTCTTTGCCTTGCTTGTTCATTCTAGAAACAACAGTTTTCATTCATAGGAACAGAAGTTTGTTTCAACTCAAATCACATAAATCAATACAGATTATCAAAAATACAAAATAGTATGTTACACAAATCCCGAATCCAATTGTACAATAAGCTGCCATAAGAAATAAAAAGACAATTAATTATAATAATAAAATATGTATGGCGCACAGTGTGCATTTTTTGTAACTTATTAGTTTCCTGCCAGCTCGCTTATTGAGCATGTTCTCTCAGAGCACCTTGTGATGTGATACCTATCACACGGTCTACCACAAAGCTCACACACGCACTGATCACTGGGGTCATGGTAACTTTTCGTTGCACATATCCTGTGGTGGAAGCCGTGCACTGCTAAGCCCGTGACTATCCTTCTTAGCTTGAAGTTGGTCCCTATCCACTCTCGTGTTGTCATCGCCTCTGTCTGGTAGAAACCTTCCCATATATCAGCTTTCTTGCTGTCCAGTTCCACTATTAGTCTATTATATGCCTCCGTAGATGGCACAAGTAGTCTTACTCGCAAGTCTTGAATGAAGTATGGCTCTCTGGCTAGCACATACACCAATCGCGACAAGGTAAATTTTGATAGACCCATTACCCTCTTTAGGTACCGTGCTTTTATGCTTTCAATGGATCTAAGTTGATTCAGTGTCAGGTGCTCCCATATGATATCCAGGCCATATGTGATAGTCGGACCGACTTTCACGACAAATAGCTCCATCGCGGAGCTCATCGATAGCTCAGTGTAATTAATTATGCTCAATTCAAGACAGAAGTCAAACACAGTCTTATAGACCACCTTTATTGTTCTATAAATGATTACTTGGGATCATTCATTTAATGCATACATCGTACATTGAGATTTTACTTCCTCAAGAGACAAAATTGTATTTATAGTAAGCCTATTACAATCACACAGATACTTAACGAGAATCCGCAGGAGTTGCCAATTATTTAATACGAGCGCCGTGGCTTAGTTGGTTAAAGCGGCTGTCTAGTAAACAGGAGATCGAGGGTTCGAATCTCTCCGGCGCCTTGCTCCTGCAGCAAATTTTTTATAGTATTGCCTAATTTCACGTGTTTCTAAGATATGATTTAACATATTGGTTGAAAACAACTAGGTGCGTACAATTAACTGAAGTCCGTACGGTTTTAACTGAGCTAATGCGGAGCATTGAAATGACGAATTTCCATTTTTGTATTTTTGGGTGATTGAAAAACATGTTGCTCACCTTATGCCATGGGCCCATGCTTTTCTTATGTTAGAAGTTCTTTGCAACTTCATGTCTTCTACACTTGGAATGATAATGGGCCCATGGCAACATCTATTTTTCAATACAAAATTGTTATAATAGTAAGCCTATTACAATCGCATAGATATTTAACGAGGATCAGCAGGAGTTGCCGTTTAATTAATACGGGCCCCGTGGCTTAGTTGGTTAAAGCGCCTGTCTAGTAAACAGGAGATCGAGGGTTCGAATCTCTCCGGCGCCTTGCTCCTGCAGCAATTTTTTTATAGTATTGCCTAATTTCACGTGTTTCTAAGATATGATTTAACATAATGGTTGAAAACAACTAGGTGCGTACAATCAACTGAAGTCCGTACGGTTTTAACTGAGCTAATACGGAGCATTGAAATGACGAATTTCCATTTTTGTATTTTTGGGTGATTGAAAAACATGTTGCTCACCTTATGCCATGGGCCCATGCTTTTCTTATGTTAGAAGTTCTTTGCAACTTCATGTCTTCTACACTTGGAATGATAATGGGCCCATGGCAACATCTATTTTTCAATACAAAATTGTATTAATAGTAAGCCTATTACAATCGCATAGATATTTAACGAGGATCAGCCGGAGTTGCCGTTTAATTAATACGGGCGCCGTGGCTTAGTTGGTTAAAGCGCCTGTCTAGTAAACAGGAGATCGAGAGTTCGAATCCCTCCGGCGCCTTGCTCCTGCAGCAAACTCTTTTTATAGTACTGCCTAATTTCACGTGTTTCTAAGATATGATTTAACATAATGGTTGAAAACAACTAGGTGCGTACAATCAACTGAAGTCCGTACGGTTTTAACTGAGCTAATACGGAGCATTGAAATGACGAATTTCCATTTTTGTATTTTTGGGTGATTGAAAAACATGTTGCTCACCTTATGCCATGGGCCCATGCTTTTCTTATGTTAGAAGTTCTTTGCAACTTCATATCTTCTACACTTGGAATGATAATGGGCCCATGGCAACATCTATTTTTCAATACAAAATTGTATTAATAGTAAGCCTATTACAATCGCATAGATATTTAACGAGGATCAGCCGGAGTTGCCGTTTAATTAATACGGGCGCCGTGGCTTAGTTGGTTAAAGCGCCTGTCTAGTAAACAGGAGATCGAGAGTTCGAATCCCTCCGGCGCCTTGCTCCTGCAGCAAACTCTTTTTATAGTACTGCCTAATTTCACGTGTTTCTAAAATATGATTTAACATGATGGTTGAAAATAACTAGGTACGTAGAGTCAACTGAAGTCCGTACGGTTTTAATTGAAATTACGAATTTCCATTTTTGTATTTTTGGGTGATTGAAAAATACATGTTGCTCACGCTTATGCCATGGGCCCATGCTTTTCTTATGTCAGAAGTTCTTTGCAACTTCATGTCTTCTACACATGGAATGAAAATGGGCCCATGGCAACTTCTATTTTTCAATCCCCAAAAATACAAAAAAGGAAATTTGTCATTTCAATGCACGCATTAGCTCAGCTAGAACCGTGCGGAATTTAGATGACTCTAAGGCAAGCACCTAGTTATTTTCAACCACTATCTTAAATTATATTTTAGAAACACGTGAAATTGGGCAGTACTTTAAAAACAGTTTGCTGCATAAGCAAGCCACCGGACAGATTCGAACTATATGTCTCCTGTTTAGTTGACAGGAGCTTTAACCAACTAAGCCAAAGGGGCTTGTATTAAAAAATTGGCACCTCCTGCTGATCCTCGTTCTCCTTTGAAATTCTCCCGTTTGATAGTTTAGTGTTATGTAGTAAGCAATAATACTATTATTTACATTACATCTACAGCATTTCGTACATTAGGCCTAATACTTTATTAATATTATTATTAATATTATTATTATTATTTTATTATTATTTTATTATTATTATTAGTATTATCATTATTTATTACTATTACTATTATTATACTACTGTCATCACTATCATCACCAACATCATTATTAGGAAAAGGATTACTATCTTTGTGTTTCACTTGCATGGTGTAGAGTTGAAAATGCTATTTTTATTCTCCATATTTTTTCATCCTTTAGAGTTTAGCAAATATTGTGATAATTCCCAAACTATTTTCAATATTTAGAAACATTGAAATAAATAAACTCCATATTCAGGCTAAAGAAAGAAAAAGAAAAGATAAAGCGCAAGTGGTAGCACAGTCATACTAACAAAATATGGCATTACAATGAAACAGTAAGTACAACGGAATTACGATATTTACAGGGAATTCAAAAAAATGAGTGATATCGTAGATGACCAGGTATACAGCCAGAGGGGGAACAGGATGGGCTCTGCCCTCCCTCAGATCATATCCCGCCCACCCTTAAACTTTCTTTTCCGTAAAGCCATCTTTTTCAGTTCAATTCATTTATTCGTTCATTAGCATTCCAAGTGTAGAAGATTTGAAGTTGCAAAGAACTTCTGACATAAGAAAAGGATTGAAAAATACCTTTATTTCGAAGAGTACGTGCTTACATACAGTACGTACTTAGGATTTGAGAAGAGAAAAAAGGACATAAAAATGGAAAAGAATCGGAAAATTCAATCTTTGGGAAGAGGGAAAGATTCAGATATACTAGAAGAATTTTTTGGACATAGGGCTATTGTTTTCAAATAAAGCTTAAGTACACTTTTTGTGCTTTCGTAATTGAAGTATTCTGCAATACCTACATGAATGTCACAGATTAGGGTTCCCAGACGTCCCGTAAAATACAAGAACGTCCCTTTTTTCGCTAATGCGGCCCGTTGTCCCGAAAGATGTCTTCGAGACGCAGTTTTGTCCCGTATTTAAATTTTTTAATTGTAATTATTTTTTATCCTCCAAAGACAATCCACAAAGAATGGGACGGCAGTACTGGTTAACAGTTGCTAGCTTCACTGCGATTTGCGGGACCATTCAGGATACTTAGCATTAGTATGATCATGCTTGGTCGTGTCGGTTTGCTCTGTTGTATTTAGGAAAACCCCGTTGGAATTTCATCTTTGTAACTGAATCCTGTTGCACCCAGTGGCGGGGTCCGGACCTCCCCCGAAATCAAAACCTATAATTCTATGTAAGTTGTTTAAGCTCTATTTTGTCAATTATTTAATTATTTTATTTACTAATAAAACACTGAACTTGTAAATGTAGGCCTATTATTTCCATTGTTTCATGAGTTATTTAACTTTTCTTATAAATAGTAATAAGAGTTATAACTTAGGTAACGATTTCTTATTTAAATTGGCTTGTCTTAGAGCATGGTAAACAAATTTGCTAACTAGTTTTTCAGTGCTAAAATAGCGTACAATGTGATTTTCATTAGTTTAATATTTAAAAATGTTCTCGGGGGTGAGCCCCCAAACCCCCCGGCACTTTCGACTCTCCCCAAAATTATTTTCTGGCTACGCCACTGGTTGGACCAGTGACTTAATTATAAAATTTCAACACGGAAATGTGAACATGCTGACAAGTTAATAGCTCATTTTCTATTTTTGAAAGATAAAAATGGAAAAGTTTAATATTCAGAAAAACAAATTGTGTGTAAAAACAGTAAAAGCATTGTTTATCGTTTGTTTTTCAATGAAGATTGTATGGCATTCCAATTTCCATGACATGCTGCCTCAAATAAGCAATTGTTGAATGAAATTCATTCCTTAAAGAAGTATGATTCATAAGTGTGATTTGCAATAAAATTAAAGGTAAGCCTATTATTTATCTTTTGTTGTTTGTTTTAAGTTTGAAATAGACTAGGGCAAACTCACATGTGGTATCCAATGCCTTGGGACTGTACTGTTAAGTTGTTTTCAACAAGATCTAAGTGTCTTGTATTTTTTCCTCATATTTCTGGGAACCCTACACAGGTTCCACATCTTTCAGTTATTGTTAAGTGCATAGTGTTTTGCAGTTCCTGATATTTATTCCCTATCAAGCCCAAATTCATTACTGTTCCATAACATAACACTAGCCCATCCTCAGAAACATTTTACCCATCCTATCTTGAATGCTGGCTATGGGTCTGTACATGACACAAAGTAATGAAATCAGGTAAACTGATATAACCAAGTGCCAGTATGCTTTTTTTAATCAGTGATAAACGAAATTATGATAAGCCAATGCAGAAAATTTATTTTTGTAATAGATCTCCGAGTTAAACTCCAAAAACAAAATGCGCCGGCAATAATAATAATGATGCAATAGGCCTACGATTCGCTGATATGTCTGTTTCAAGTTTAAAGCAGCCTTAAAGGTTATGAATGAATAAAAAGTCAATATGAAATCAATCTGTCAGGAATTACATTATGTATTTGCTCCACAGGAACGAATAAGAAAAATACTCACATTACAATATAGCCTAATGTAAATATCGGTAGTCTGCATATTCATAGAATGCACAGTATAATATCAACATTCAATGGCTAGTTGTTTTAAATCTTTTATTTACATTATTTACATTATTATTTATCCTACACTGATATAGTTATGAAGAAACGAATCAATCAAGGCTGCTATCAATATCAATATCAAAGGTGTAAAGTTTCGTACTTAACCTTAATTCGAACTCGTATACACTGATATAAGACATTCTTAAAATATGTTAACATTTCACAAAATACACAGGCGATGAACTCCACTTAATGTATGTAGGCCTAATTATTTCAGAGTAATATCATAGTATAGAGCTCTGCGCTTTTAAGATGGCCGCCGAGAATGAGGTATTATCCACTTCCGGTTATCTCAGAGGCCTATGTTTACAATACAGTTCTGTGCTTGTGTCTTGTTTTGGAAGTAATTATGTCGATTAACTGCTATGTTTTCGGCTGTTCAGCCGTTGCAAACAAAATTTAGGATTTAGTTTTCCAAAAGAAAGGGCTGTTTTTCAAGAATGAATGATAAAATTACGCCATGGAAAAACACGTTCCCAGTATTCTCGTGTTTGCAGCTGTCACTTCACAGAAGATGATTTTAATGTTCCTTTGAGCAGTTTTGGCGAGTATTTCATGTTTTTTTAGAGTGATTAAGATATTTTTGATATAGTAGATGTTGAGAAAAATATATAAGCCTATGAAATAATAAGTATACCTGACCAACTTAACATCGTTTAGGCTCATAATCAAGTTTCATTTCCATGTTAAATTAGTATTTCATCTTTTCAGTGTAGGCCTAATTTCTGTTGCCAATTTATTTTGACATTTAAGAATGTCAATGCCAATCGAAATTTCTCCCGTAACCGATAAAATGGTCATTCTGTTTTGTAATTGAGTAAAAAACAAACTACATACAAATTTTTAGGAAAACATGGGTCCGGGCTTGATGATTTTTAGAGTAGAATGTGGGCCTGGGCCTAGGCCTAAGGATAGCTTAAATGTATCTGAAAATGTCCAGATTTGTTGTATGCCTGTAATAGAAACTCTTGTAACAAGTAGATCAAAACCTGATAAAGAAAAATGTAATCATAATAGGCCTATAGTTAATTATAACACTAATTTTGTAAATGTCATGTTTCTTAACATTCAAGGTTTTCTAGGTAAATCAGATATGTTATGTATTATGTCATCAGACAATAATTTGGAGGTAATTGGGATGGCGGAACACTGGCTGAGCCCAGAAAATATAAATTTGTCAAATACTCAAAATTTTAAAGTAGCCTCTTATTTTTGTCGTAGTCATAAAAAACATGATGGTTCAGCTATTTTTATTTAAAACAAATCAAAAGACAATAGCAACTGTGCAACTAATCATTTTATTTGTATTTTGCAGAAGAGGCAAAAATACTGTTTGATAATAAACATTTACATTATGAAGTAGCCCCTTAGAAAATGCTTTGTTAAATTTTATGTGTTGAATAATGATGCCCTTCTTAGTCCAAATAAAAAAGTCACACCTGTGAATATCAGTCAGTAACATCTGTGCCTGTACTTGTGCATAATGTTTCTTATTCACTAACTTGAACTTGATGAATTTTCTAATTGCTAGAGTCCGGCCAGCTTTCATACTGCTGCCTGCCCTACGCTTTTCGAACCAAGTGGTTATGGAGTCTTCGTCAAAAAGTTTAAACCGTTCTTTCTTGGATGAATTTATCTTGAAGAAATTTGTCGAAGGAAAGTCGTGGGTACTTTCTGATTCTATAACCTCAACTTCGAATAAGGCAATTTCCTATCCGGATTTTTCTCTCGCCTGAGCAACCTGCAACCAAAACAAACAGCGTCGTATATTAGACTGTGTGTTCAATAAGTTATGATACGAAAAAGTTCATGCATATTTGTAAAAAAACATGAAAATAAATAGTGCAACAGTATACAAAAATATTTGAGACCGCAGGCATATTGCACCATATTAGAACAGTTAGCGAACGTTTCAGAAGACAGGTAGCTTTGATTTCTCACCTTGCAATCAAACTCTTGCTTTGTTAACTATGAAATATTTGTTGCACCATCTTCGGATAACATCCTTTTTAACTCCTTCACTGTAAAATTGGCGAACCGTCCCGAACTCGTATTGAAAACACACAAGAATGAGGAAACCGGAAGTTGACAATACCTGAATGTGGAGAGCAGCGCGCTCAAGTGGCAGGAGGAAAAACTACAAAAGCCCAGAGCTCTATAGTATAACAGTAGCGAAGCTCTAATGAAAGGAAAATGCATCCTTTTGACAGATCGGTGCGACACTAGCACCCCAAGCGGCCAGCAAGATGGAACTAGCAAACAGCCATTTCCAGCATTGGAAAGATACGAATATATGGCTGTATTTCTTTTTATTTTTAAAATTACTAGAACGTGATTGTTACCGGAAAGGCATACTGGTGAACTCATCAAGTCATAGACTTTGTGGGAATATAAAGAAGTTGCAGTTTCAAGACAGATGACATTGAATATCTTATAAAGTAAGTTATCAGACCGGCTTCCGTCCACCATATAAGCTACATCCCTACGACAAATCTTCAAGAATTTAATTGAACTACTACTAACATATACTTACACTGAAAATTCTGACAAATAGGAAAACTTAATAATTTCAATAAGCATGTAGTAGTACCGGTACTAGTTCAGAAATTAGGGGGGAAAGTGAAGTTCTATAGGCATATAGCCCGATATGGTCAGTATCAGATGCAATAGCAAAACACTTCTGTCTTTTTCTTCATTTTGTTAAACACGATAAATTATTAAAAAGTAAAGGATTAAACACGTTATCTTTATTCTCGACAGTTTAATTTTGTTAAATTCAATTATATAGGCCTAACATAACCTCGTGTTAACACATTTTCAAAATTAGTAGGGTCAGGTGGGGTATTTGTAAATAGGCCTATATATTTAGAAACCTTTGCTTCGTTAGGATTTTCATTTATGATATACATATAAAAATAATTAATTGTATATAGCATTTACAAGCCATTTTCTGCTCCTAAAATTAAAAGAAATAGGAGTAAATACACTAGTATGGATGCAAGCATGATAATCACAAATTTGCAATTTAATTTCACAAATAACTGTTTTTGCTTACCTCTCAGGATCTTTAGGGAACCTGAAGAAAGATAAATCGGGAGAATTCCTTTGGCTGTTGGTGCAATTTATAGCACCACAAGCATTTCCATAAAATATTGTTGACATTTTTCATAAGCAACAATGTAACATATTGTGTTGCTTCTAGCTCACCGCTACGAGCGCTGCAGTCGCGCCGGTTGAAAAAAACTGTATGGAGCTTCGCTACTGTTATACTATACTGTGGTAATATAATATCTTCTGTATTTAACAGTATTCAACTTGATGAACGAAGTAAACATCTGACTAGTTCGATACACAGAACACCAATATTATTATTAGAAGTGAACAGCGCATGTCAAAACTCGGAAACAAAAAGCGATTACAGCACTCGAAGGGGCCGGGCAGTTAAGCTGTAAGAATGAAAAATTTACGTGCCAGAACACATGTATGGAAATGCATTCCAAATTCTGTAAAACCATAGCCCACTAGTATATTAGCTACGGCAATGACCATAGCCCACTAATACTAACAGGCTATAGTGATACAAACAATTATCTTTTAAAAGCACATTGACACAGAAATAATGAACACCTTAAATAAGAAAAAATAATAACTTGCAAACAATATGCGTCAGATCTTATACAAACCGTAGATGTAGATGTAGTTATCTCGTTCTGTAGATCCTGTGTTGAGTGGGACTCAAGGATATAGAACACGTCAGATTACAATATACAAGCAAGTAATAAATAATGATATATATATATACACTATAAACTTATTCAAACTGGAAATACTCATCCATATTGTAGAAGGTGTGAGTCATTAAAAATTTCTTGAGAGATCCTTTGAAGGATTTGCTTTTTCTTTGAATACATAATAATTTAATGTTGTTTGGAAGCTTATTGTATATCTGTATTGCGGAGTAATAAGCGCCATTCTGAAAAAGTTTTAATCAGGGTTGTAAAAAAGCCGGCTAAAATTGAAAAAGACCTGACCAGCGGTTTTTTTTTCAATTTTAGCCGGTTAAAATCATGATTTTAGCCGGCTAAAATCAAATTTAGCCGGCTAAAATCAATTTTTCCTGGTTGGGGGAGGTGGGAGCGGGTTGAAATTTTGAAAAAATTATATTTAGGGCCCTATGGGGTTTAGAGGGAAACTTAGTATGCATAAATTAGACACCAATGATTCAGTGGTTGTGGGGGTGAGGGTGGAAATTAAAAATTTTTAAAACCATGTTTGTGGGGTATCGTTGAAAAGCTCTTGATGAGTAATCTCTAAATCAACAACTAGTTTCTCAATAGCGCTCATATAAGGAGAGATTTGAATTTTTGAAAGTCAAAAACACTTTAAAATATACCTCAGCCAATAGGCATGCCGAAATGAATTCATGAGGACCAACTGAGGCTAAAATTACCAATGAAATAAAGTTTGAAATATTAAAAATAATAGTTAAATATCTTTACAACAATAATCCTTGGCCAAATTAAAAATGAAATAATAAAAGATATCAATTAAAACATAATTAACAACTCTCTTTTTATAAAAAAATATTTCAGTTTTTATTCTACATTTACCCCAATAAATTCATAAAAAGCACTATGAAATCTACCTCAGCCTGTGCCCTGTAGGCCTACCTAAAGGGATTTTTTATACTTATTTCTCCATCAATTACACAAATCTGAAGCGTAATCACCTATCGCTGGAATTTTGTCAAGCCATAGAATCTTTACATCGTATGCCAGCCAGTTCTGCATCAATCGAAAGAGTATTTTCTTCATTTGGGTTAATACAAACAAAATTGAGAAACAGACTAGGCAATGAAAAGGCCCAGAAGCTTGTATACATCAACAGGCAGAATAAAGCAAATATGCAAGAGTCTTATGATGAATGGTGAATTTACCATATTTACTTGAATATAACATGCCCTATTTTTGTCCATTTGTAGATTTCAATACTGAGGTGCGCGTTAAATTCTAGTACAAATCCGTTTCGTAGGTCGGAGGTAATATTGATCTACATAAGGCACTGCTATAATTCTCGACTTCGTTCATTTTATCGTTAGCCTACACCATATGAAATTTAATTTCTGAAACATAATGAAAAAATAATTTTTGTCACTTCTATAGTGCAAATGTGGAATATTGTGCATTGTCGATTTTAAACTCATTTAAGAGTGGTATCAGCTTTTATTGTGAAACATGCATTTAGGCTAACATTTTGTTTGTCCATAAGCAATAAAAATAAGCACCTCCGAGGATTCCAGTGATGAACACATTAGTGAATATTGATGAGCCATGCCTATAGGTCTACTTGTAGGCCTAAAACTGGCAGTTAACTGTAAATGTTTATGTGTCGGTTCATTATTCTATAAATACTAAGACAAAATTCCAAATAAAATATCCTATTGATGCGCATTACATTCGCTAACAAACTCTTTTTTTATGATTTTAAGTTTCAAAATCAGGGTGCGCATTAAATTCGAGGGTGCATTATATTGGAGTAAATACGGTAATTAACTATTGCTGGGAATTACACAGTGAAGTGGTACAGTGAGTCCCACGCAAGAGTTGGGCAATGACGTGGGATTCTGCGAAGCAGCGGGCACAGCTCCAACTCCCGAGCGATCGGGTGAAATATCTACGCAAATAAAGCCGCGATTGGTGTAATGATTCAGGTTCTCATATTTACAGTTAAAATTACAATGAAAATAACCACATACCTCATCACAAGAGCTGCTGGAAATGTTCTTCTCTTGCATCCACACAATACTGGCACCTTTTCAGGAAATTTTCTTTCACACGCATAATTTCAGCTTCCGAGACAGAGTTAATTTGTCTTGTGATATTGTTTTTAAGTTCTTCTAACAGCATGTGACTATTATTTATGGGGAAACTTCAAAAATAAAGTGTATAGGTCAATTTCCCATACGTTAGAAGAACTTGAAGACAATATCACAAGAAAAATTAACTCTATTCCGGAAGCTGAACTTAATGCGCGTAAAAGAAAATTTCCAAAAATGGTGCCAGTATTGTGTGGATGCAAGAGCAGAACATTTTTAACATCTCTTGTGATGAGGTACGTGGTTATTTTCATTGTAATTTTAACTGAAAATGTGAGAACCTGAATCATTACACCGATCGCGGCTTTATTTGCTGTGCCCGCCACGACGCAGAAACCCGTGTCATTGGCCAACTCTTGCATGAGACTCACTGTATTAAATTACACTAAATACAATTTTAGGTTTCTGAGCTTGTATCTTTCAAATTTGTGATGTTTGAAAATAAGAACATGAAAGAAACTTCAATTATTTTTACTCAATTTGATTTTATCCAGATAAAATGCCTGGCATTTTTCAAGTGGATAAGACTGGTAGGTCTGCATTTGCACTCAGTAGGCCTAAGTAGGCATACTACTGGTTCTGAGCTTGTAACTTTTAAATTTGTGATGTTTGGAAATAAAAACAAGAAAGGAACTTCAATTATTTTTATTCAATTTGATTTTAGCCGGATAAAATGTCTGGCTTTTTTCAAGTGGATAAAATTGAGGCCTCGTACAGGTTCTGAGCTTGTAACTTTTAAATTTGTGATCTTTGGAAATTTAAACATGAAAGGAACTTCAATTGTTTTTATTCAATTTGATTTTAGCCGGATAAAATGCCTGGCTTTTTTCAAGTGGATAAAACTGGTAGCTCTGCATTTGCACTCAGTAGGCCTAGTAGGCCTACTACAGGTTCTGAGCTTGTATCTTTTAAATTTGTGATGTTTGGAAATAAGAACATGAAAGAAACTTCAATTATTAATACTAGAGCCCGGATTTCCATGCAAATGCATGTTTTTATATACTTTGGTTACACTTCTCAAACTTTGTAGTTACGCATTACATGACTTATGGATTCCAAATAAACATATTTTTTCCGTGCATGTTTGCATATTTCGGCCTTTTTATGGCAAAATTCATGCATAATGCATGTTTTGGATTTTTTGAGCTTAATGTAGCATATTCAGACGTTTTTAACGCATATAAACCCTCATTTTCTGGTTTTAGTGCATAATATCAAGTTACCATGCATAACTGTGCATATTATGAATATGCCTCCCTAAAATCTTGGCTTTTCAAAGAAACGTAAAAATGTTGTATTGCATTACCATTGTTATATTTTGATTGACTTGGCAACAGAGTCTGCCACCTGCATCAATTTGAGAGTGCAAGCTTCTGTTTTCCCCTGAATAAACAGTAACATAATACACAAGGCTACAAAAGAAAATGCCGACTCGCCGACCCCCACCACCTTCCATTGAAAGAAAACTGCTAAACAGAATGTTCACTGCTTGAATTTGTCAGATTGTTGAAGACTTTGAATACTTTAGAATCGTGTTGTGGAGAAACGGGTGTGACAGTCAGGGAAAAACTTAAGAAGGTACTTAGTTCAAACCCTGATCTTAAACTTCTGAAAACGCGAAAGACGTATTATGTGGAGAAAATGTAAAAGACATGGAATTCGATCTCACTCAAATTTCTTCCCTTTAGTAGGCCTATGCACCTGTTACTTCTTGTGAAGTAGATAGATCCTTTTCTGCGTTCAAGAATGTCCTAACTGATAAACACACGAGTTTAAGTGAGGAGAATTTGGAAAAACTCGTTGTTGTATATTGTTTTACGATAAATTGAAATATATTGCAGTACAGTGCGTATTTTTGATAGTGCATGTTTCGCCCTTCATTGTGCATATTTGGAGATACGATAGTGCATGAATGCATGCATATTTTTAAGTTTGATAGTGCATGGAAATCCGGGCTTTAATTATTACTCAATTTGATTTTATCCAGATAAAATGCCAAGCATTTTTCAAGTGGATAAAACTGGTAGCTCTGCATTTGCACTCAGAGGCCTAAGGTTCTGAGCTTGAATCTTTTAAATTTGTGATGTTTGGAAATAAAAGCATGTAAGAAACTTCAATTATTTTTGTTCAATTTGATTTTATCCGGCCTGGCTTTTTTCAAGTGGATAAAACTGGTAGTTCTTCATTTGCACTCAGTAGGCCTAAGTAGGCCTACTACAGGTTCTGAGCTTGTAACTTTTAAATTTGTGATGTTTGGAAATAAAAAACATGAAAGAAACTTGAATTATTTTTATTCAATTTGATTTTATCCGGCCTGGCTTTTTTCAAGTGGATAAAACTGGTAGCTCTGCATTTGCACTCAGTAAGTATTACAGGTTCTGAGCTTGTAACTTTTAAATTTGTGATGTTTGGAAATAAAAGCATGTAAGAAACTTCAATTATTTTTATTCAATTTGATTTTATCCGGCCTGGCTTTTTTCAGGTGGATAAAACTGGTAGCTCTTCATTTGCACTCAGTAGGCCTAAGTAGACCTACTACAGGTTCTGAGCTTGTAACTTTTAAATTTGTGATGTTTGGAAATAAAAACATGAAAGAAACTTGAATTATTTTTATTCAATTTGATTTTATCCGGCCTGGCTTTTTTCAAGTGGATAAAACTGGTAGCTCTGCATTTGCACTCAGTAGTCCTAAGTAGGCCTACTACAGGTTCTGAGCTTGTAACTTAAATTTATGATGATTGGAAATAAAAACATGAAAGAAACTTCCATTATTTTTATTCAATTTGATTTTATCCGGATAAAATTGCCTGGCTTTTTTCAAGTGGATAAAACCGGTTAAAACCGGCCGGTTAAAATCAGGCCGGCTTTTTTCATAACAACCCTGGTTTTAATGCATTAACTGGTCTATGTAAATCATTCCTGTTTCTAGTAATATGTTCATGAACACTGCTATTAGTTTGGAATCTCTCAATATTATCTACCATATAACACATAACAGAGTATATATACTCCCCTGTGAGAGTGAGGACTTTTAATTTTTCAAAGAGCGGTTTGCATGATTCTCTCCTTTTCTTTCCACACATTATTCTAATTGCTTGCTTTTGTAGCTTAAATATTTTATCCCTATGGGTCGAGTTACCCCAGAATATGATTCCATACTTCATTATCGAGTGGAAATTTGCAAAATACACCATGCGTAAGGCATCCTGTTTTAATACCTGATTCAGGACTCTTAAGGTAAAGCATGCTGAACTTAGTTTTGGAATTATCATTTCAATATGTGACTTCCAGTCGAGATGTTGATCAATTTGTAATCCTAAAAATTTGATATTACTAATTTCTTCTATGCTTTGTGTTTGGTACTTAATTACAAGGTTTTGGGTACATCTTTGTTTTGTTCTGAATTGAATAAAGTGGGTTTTTTCGATATTAAGCGTCATTTTATTGGCTTGGAACCATATATTTAATTCGTGAAAAGCCTTTGTAGCAACTCTTGCCAGTTGTTCCTGGGATTTTCCTGTTACAAAAACACTAGTGTCATCCGCGAAAAGCAATACCTTCTAGAATTTCTGCTACTCACAACATACATGTCTCGGTGACTGCTGAAATATGTATTACTTTAGATGACTTTATAAATAAAAAACAAACATCCTTGATTATTGAATTATATTTATAAAAACTTATTTTAAAAATATTACATTACCGTAAATATTAGTACCTTCCTGTCACTTCCTCAGTCATACACAGCGGTATGAACCTACTTTCTATTTTCACAAAAACCAGACGAGGCTTCAGATCACTTCCCACATTAGATTGGGGGCTCACAGGGATTGGGTCTCTGTAAATCACGAGTCCCAGCTGCTTTGGGATAACTTCGTAATTTAACCTATGTCTAGTATGGTTAACGAAATCTATCTCCAGGAAGTGGTCTCACACATTAAATAATTCGCACAATTCACATTATCATCTAGACTGCACTGACGTTTCAGTTGGTTCACGTTTGATTTTGGGTGAAACCTGTAGAAATGTTTGTTTTTGTAGTTCACGTTGGATTTCATACTGAAGTATTTACTTCCGCAGCCAGGGAACTTACAGGAATATGTTACTCGTTTCTGAAACAAAGAATACGAAACCTTAATCTTAATAATTCGTAGAACATGGAATAAATATTAATTCACGATAGTTTTAAGTAGTTAATGTATTTTAACTTACCTTCGCTACTTGACATCTTTATAAAAAGTTAATTAAACCTCCTCCTTTTCCAAACACTAATGCATACAGATCGTTGCAGAAAAAACCAGATATTACCAGTGGCGTAGCAAGCTTAGGTGGTACCCGGTGCGGAAAATTTCTTGTCACCCCCCCCCCCCCCCATTCAAATTATTAAAAAATGGAACAGTTCCAAGTGTTATTTTTTGGATAGTCAAAGGTAATCCCACGAGAGTTTAAGAGTTTATCGATAGATGCAGCTGCAGCGAATTTATCTGATGTAACTCGTAAACTCAACGGATTATGCAAAATTAGTGATAATTACTTTGTTATAAAAAAAACTAAGCTCCGAAATCATGGTATATTATGAATCAACCATCTATGAATCGATTCGAGTTACCATGTTGTGACCAGTGCTACCAATGGTGCATATAAGACATAGTTAACCTAATTCAGCCAATTTTGTTAGGATTACGGAAAGACATACATATCAAGCATATTATGCTGTACATTGTACATTGTAATGTTAAATGACAATAAATGCTATTATTACTACTACTATTATTATTATTATTATTATTACTCATCTAAAGTACGTTATAGACAGACAGATATATATTGTTTTCGTGAGCGACGGACTGTAGGTGTTACCGTTAATAAAGCGAACATCTAGGCCAAAATACACTCCCGAAATTGTGCAAACTTTTATTTTTTGAGTGATTTTTTATATTTTTATATTTTGTTTTCCAAGCGAAATCTCGAATTTTGGAAAGATGAATTTTGATAAAAGGACAAAATTTTGTATTTATGTCAGATACCTTTCAAGTTGTGAACGGAAGATTGGAAACAAGTTTTCCTTATTTTTACATAAAGAAAGTTTTCTCGAAAACGGCTCTAACGATTTTCTTTAAATTTTGCACATGGGTTGCTTATAGAGCTAAAACTTTTATTTCAAACACTTTTTCGAAATAATTCTCTGAAGGGTAGCCACCCACTCTGAATACGCGCTCTTTGCAATATGGCCTCTTGCAACGGAAAATCGTACGAAAACAAAATTTTGTATTTGGGTTAGGTACCTTTTGAGGATGTGACACGAAGATTGGCGACAACTTTCTCTTATTTTTAAGGGGAGGCTAACTTTTATTTGGGCAGAGGAAGTTATGTGAATTATACATCAGATTGTTTTATAGGTTGATCCTAATAAATTTCATAAACAAGTAATGTAACTATTTTACGGAACTGTATTATTAATAACCTATTCTTAAATATGCGCACATCCCAGTTCAAAATCTAGATTGAAGGAGACTTCGGAGTCAACTCACATTCGAAGTTTAATTTCGTCAGTCATGACTGCCGCAGCGGGTAGAATTGGTTGCGGCTTAAGTGATATAAAATATCATTGATTGTTGAAGTCCCATTTCAGTTCAGTCGCGGCCAGTTCAGCCGCGTTTTTTTACCGTTGTTGACAGAATTTAAAACTAAAAGAAGTTTCAATACGCATGTTGACTTGTAGAAAGCTGTTAAGCTTATTTAATTGTCTAAAATGATATTATTATTTTCTTTAAATTCCCTTGAGCGATGTTTTACTTACAAAGACATATTTTTATTTTATCACCCCCCGGGTGATGGCACCCGGGGCGGCCCGCAGCCCCCTTCCTACGCCACTGGATATTACGCCTTTTCGTATATTGCTGTCATATGTTTCGAAACAAACCTGCCGCCATGGCAACAGCGATCACAGTGCATCAACAGGTCGGGCAGTGAACTTATGAGCTGTTGCTATTCTTTCAATGTTACTTTCACCCCCGTGGTTCGATAATCAATGTTTTACGGCCTCGGAATTTGCAATAGTGAGCCATGACACATTATGTTGTCAGAATAACAGATTTGCATTTGTTAAATTTGTTATAATATATTACCGTAAAATAGGCACTAAATTGGGCATTAATCCGATACCGGTCAACCGATTTTATCCAATATCAATAGACGTCCCATGGACATTATAAATGTATATACCAAGTTTCATGAAAATCTGATAACGTGTATTTGAGTTACCGCGTCTTTATAATAGACACTAAATTGGGTTTTACTCCGGTACCGGTCAACCGATTAGGTCCAAATTCAATAGGTTACTTCTCATAGACGTCATAAATGGGTATACCAAATTTCATGAAAATCTGATAAAGTGTATTTGATTTATGGCGCCTTTCTAATATAATAGTATTAAAATAGGCACTAAATTGGGAATTACTCCGGTACCAGTCAACCGATTTGGTCCAATATGAATAGGGTTCTTCTCATGAACATTATAAATGGGTATACCAAGTTTCATTAAAATCCGATTAAGCGTATTTGAGTTATCGCGCGTACAGACACACGGACGGACGGACGGACAGACATTTTCCCGTCCCCACACACAATCTCATAAAGTACCATACTGGCACTTAATAACACAATCATAAGGAATTACAGTTTTAAAAAAGTTATAATGAACACTAAGGAATTCTAATTAGGTAGCATAAAATTCTGAGCAAGGAAATATCTGTGCCATTGGGGTAGGCCATAGGCTTACTATGAATACAATTTTGTCTCTTGAGGAAGTAAAATCTCAATGTAGCCTATGATGGATGTATTAAATGAATAATCCCAAATGATCAACTATAGAAAAATAAAGGTGGTCCATAAGAATGTATTTACTTTTCTCAAGAATTGAGCATAATTAATTGTTTTTATTTCTTATGGGAGCTAATTGTCAGTGGCGTTCCTAGGGCGGGGCGGTCCACCCCGGGCCCCACTTACTAAGGGGTCCCCCAGTGATTCCCCATCCTAATATAAAACTATTTTTTACTCATCGGAATTTTTGTATTAAATAAAAATATAGCGTATTTGACGTGTTACCAATAAAAAAAAATTGACTTCAGTTACTAATGTTTCGGTCTCCGGCAGCGAGAGGTTACTCGGTGATGCGTAGGGGGATAAACTTACTGCGCTGAAATGCATCATTTATCTGATGAAAAATAGAACAGGTCCTAATTTCATTTAACATTGACGGGAAAATTTAACAATGAGTTCATGAGTCGACCGCGAAAGGCTTCTATGGGTCACGTGCAGAAAACGTATCATTTAATGTGTATGATGTTCTTTGTAAGTTCAAAGACTTTCAAGAATCAATTCCAAATTTACGTTTAGCACTAAAGTTGTTTTTAACTATTTACATTTCAGTTGCAACTTGAGAAAGAAGTTCTTTCAAAACTGAAATTAATCAAAAACTATTTGCGCTCAACAATGAGCCAAATGGACTACGTAGCAATTTATGCATAGAGAACACTTAAGCCATGAAATAAACTTTCGTGAGACAATTAGACAATGTTCTGATGTAAAAACTATAAAAAGACTATTTTAAACGCGACTATTACATATTCTGAATTAATATAATCCAGATTTTGCTAATTTATTATCTGACTCTCCGACTAAAATTAAAACTGTTGTTTGTTACCATAAAATTTCTATAACTTTGTCATATTTAAACATAACCTTTTTCTTTCCATTCATTATTATATAATTATGCACACATTTATATTTTGCTAATCAGTTAACTTAATATTATTGGACTAATGCCTGTTTGTATTTAATAAATAAATACATTAAATACTGCATGAGTTCGCTCCCTTATTCTGTCTATTATTTTTTTCATGTAGATTAGCCCATGGTAGATTCTTCTGGGGGGAGGGGGCCTCAAAAATAAATCCGCCCCTGGCCCCAAGTGGTCTAGTTACGCCACTGCTTATTGTACAAATTGATTCCTTTGTGTAGCATACTACTATGAATTTTTCATAATCTGTAGGGCCTATTGATTTATGTGAATTGAGTTGAAATGAATTTTTGTTCCTATGAATGAAAACTGTTGTTTCTAGAATGAACAAGCAAAGTAAAGGAAGACATTTTATTTCAAGGAAATTGACTTGGTATGTGTTTGAATTTGTACTTGTTTCATAGTTTTTCATAATTTCAGTACTTGCATGCAATTAGATGAGATACCTCAAAATGGTATCGCATATGCAATTATTGATTATACATAGCTAAAATAACACGTTATTCTTAGTATTTCTGGAATGCAGGTGTTAGCAAGGACTCTCATAGTGTGTATAGTTTCTCAATGAGGAGAGAAATATGACATGTCCGAGATAAATCACCATCAATCCTTATTCCTAGAAACTTAGTTTTGTTGGTCTCTATTATATCAGTGTTATCAATTAATAATTTACTTGCTTGACATATTTAATACATTGAGCTGAATTTAAGAGAAATTGTTTTATCTAGATTTAAGCAGGTTGCAAACCAAGCTTTTTCTTGAGAGGGGGAAATATTTAGCTCACATTCTTCTTAGGACATTGAAAATTCAGAAATTTGATTTGATTTGATTTGATTTGATTTGATTTGATTTATTAAGTCCATCGGAACATATGCATGTTATGGGACACGTCAATAAAATTACAAATACAAATATAAACTTACAGTTGAAGAAATATGTACAATATGAAAATTTCTTTACAGAGTATAAAATATAGATATTAGCAAATTATTGACTTATATTAATTTATAGCCTAAGTACCAGTTTTATAATTCAGATAAGTAAAATTATAAAAAATAAAAATACAAAAAATAAAAATACAAATACAAATACAAATACAAAGGTGCTGAGTTATCCTGTTGTTTAATTATTTATATCAATAGGTTATAAATACTGAATGATCTCTTCTAGTAATAAAAATTATTAATTAGGAATAGGATAAATACCTGTTAATGTAGTATTCAAATAGTAACTCATAATTACATGACAATGTAACATAATGAAGGTAAATAAATAAGTATAAAATTTAGAACAGGAAAAGTAGATGAAGGTTCCTCCAGCCTTAGCGAGCTCACTCCACCTACAAAACCCTAGCAACAGGGAACCAGAGTCAACCAAGCCGCTCTCCGAAAGATTGAGCCAGTCCTAACTGTTGCATGACCCTATTACCAGAATAATTCAACACCTGTCCTAGTTCTACAGTACATGGAGATTTTAATGATTAAGTCATTTTTCCATAAGTCATCACTACATGAGGCCATTTGGTCCATATCATGTTTCACACTGTCACTATATGAACCCGTGGGCTTATCCGGCCGCAAATCCTCTAGCAGGCTATCTGAAATCAAGATAAATAAAAAATTTTGAAAAATAAAACTGCTTATGAATGATTGTGGTCAAAGAATTCATCCATTGAATAAAAACAGTGGCTGTGAAGAAATTCACATACCTTTCTTTTAAATTTACATAGTGCAGGTATTTCTTTAATGGATTGGGGTAAACCATTGTATAATTTGAGTCCTGTATATGTGAAGCTTTTCTCAAATAAGCTAGTTTTATGTGGTATACTCGCTAAATCATTTTTATTTCTTGTATTATAGGAATGTACCTTTGAGTTTGTTTGGAATGAAGAAAGATTAGTTTTTATAAATATAAGTGTCTCTAATATGTAGATACAGGGGAAGGGTAATATATGAAGATCTTTATATAATTGCCTGCAGCTGGCTGTGTTGTTTGCTTTCATCATTATTCTTATAGCTCTTTTTTGTAATTTAAATATAGCTTCATTGTTAGTTGAATTTCCCCAGAAGATTATTCCGTAAGTTAAGAGGGAGTGAAAGTAGGCATAATAGAGTGAGCGTACTGTGTTTAGGGTGGATACTTTCCTCACTGACCATAGGGCATAACAAATTTTACTCAAATTTTTGGAGAGGACATCAACATGCTTGAACCATTTAAGATTTTGATCAATCCATACCCCCAAGAATTTTGTTGAATCTACATAACTAATAGTTTTATCCTCATATGAGATGTTAGGAAATTCTGTATTCTTATTTTGTACATGCTGAAAGTTTATTGCAACTGTTTTCTCTTTGTTAACTATAAGTCTATTCATTTCGAACCAGTTATGAAGTTTACTTATTGTTTCTGTCATATTAAGTCTAGCAATTTCATTGTTTTCACCTGTTAAAAGGATGCTGGTATCGTCTGCAAAAAGAGTTGTCTTTGTGTGATTTGACTGAATATCTAGATCATTAATGTAAATTAAAAACAATACCGGTCCAAGGATGGAACCTTGTGGAACCCCATACTTGATATACCTCTCACTTGACAGTACATTATTTATTATGTGTGTCCTTTCATCTTTGTGCACGATTTCTACAACTTGTTTGCGGTTTTCTAGATATGATTGGAACCATTTTAATGCTAATCCTCTTATTCCAATAGTTTGAAGTTTGTTGAGTAAGATGTTATGATCTATTACATCGAATGCTTTTGATAAATCTACAAATAGTCCTACACTAGTGTCGTTCCTATCAATGGCCTCATATACTTCTTGAAGAAAATCAATTATCGCAGTATTTGTGGATTTTCCCTGACAAAACCCGTGTTGTATATTAGTTAGGATATTATATTTCTTTATAAATGCTATAAGTCTTGCATACATAACCTTTTCTAAGATTTTTGAGAAACCTGAGAGTAGAGATACTGGTCTATAATTCTCTATTTCCTCTTTGGATCCCTTTTTATACAGTGGTTTCACTTTTGCAATTTTTAATTCATCTGGAAACTGACCACAGCTTAATGATAGATTTGCTATGTAACTTAATGGATGTACAATGTGTCTGTGGCAGTTTTTAATAACGCTGTCCGAGACCTCATCTATTCCTGCTGATTTCTTATTCTTCAATCGCTTTATAATTGATGTGATTTCATTCACTGTTACTGGATTTAAATAAATAGTATGTCGCTGTTGTGGAATATTACTGCTGTCTGAGTCTTGTGTTTGGGCAGTGAAAGTGTTACTTATGAGGTTATGTGCTATGTCTGTATAATAACTGTTGAACAATTCTGCCATTTCTTTTGGATCGGATGATATAACACCGTTGTTATTGATTTTATGGTTTTTCTCCGTTTCCCTCCTTTTACCTATTTCATGCTTAATGATATTCCACATCGCTTTAGATTTATTATTTGATTGCAATATATGTTTGTCGTTCTGTAGTTTCTTTGCTTCCTCTAGTACTTTATTGTATATCTTTTTATACTGTTTATAATATATTTTGAATTCTTCTGTTACATTCCCCAATTTCATAATTTTACTGAGATATTTCAATCGTTTGCTAGATTCCTTAATGCCAGGGGTAATCCATTTATTTTTCTGTTCATGTAGTTTGACTTTAATTTTAGGGAATGCTGTTTCATAGTAGTAACTGAAAGTTTCTAAAAATTCTGCACAAGCTGAGTGAGGCGAGTTTTTGCTATAAACATTATCCCACGATTCTTTGTCAAGTAGATAGTTTAGATACTGGATATTAGTTTCTGTATATGGTCTACTAATCCTATAATGTGAGTTTATTTTCTCTCTTTTCCTAAGGGACTCTTTAGAGTTTATCTCTATGACCTGCGCAAAGTGGTCTGAGAAACCAGTATCAATTACACTGGTTTTGTAATTCCAAGATGTTACATTAAGTATTACCTGATCAATTGCTGAACTAGTCCCATTACTTATTCTAGTTGGGGTCTCTATCACTGCCTGTAAGCCATATGAATTTAGGACTGGCGTTAGTTGATTGGTTATGGTAGTAGGCCTACTTAGAAAATCTATGTTTAGATCGCCAACTATAATAATGTTTTTATTATTATTATGTAGAGAATTAATTATGGAATCTAACCTGTTTATCAATATGTGGCAATCACTACTAGGGGATCTGTATATGCAAATTACAATTGTCTTCAACTGTGGCAGCTCCACCATACAGGCCTCAAAGTGTTCCTCAATATTTAAATTTTGAAATTTCTCATATTCTTTGGCTTCTACAGTGTTTCTAACATAAATGCATGAACCTCCACATTTCTTTCTGGTCCTACAATATTTGGCAAGTAACGAAAAATTCTCGAAATTTAAGTATTCAAACTCTTCTTCCTTTATCCAATGTTCTGTGAAGCATAATAAATCTAAGTTGGGAAATTCATGTGATAGTAAAACCTCAAAATTTAGTTTTTTGTTTTTCAGACTTTGTACATTTTGGTGGAAAATTTTTAGGCCTATAGGTTTATGCTTACCCTGAACATTTGCTGAAATATCTGCACTATGGTTTCTTACTGGCCTAAAAAATCAACACTTAGCTTTTGAGGTGGCCTCCTATTTCTTCCTGAGGTGCGAAGTCCAGATGCTCCATTATCTTGTTCCACTTCTGGTACGGGTACGCCTACTTCGTGTGTATGCCTGGCTTCATTCTCCATTACTGTACCAACAGGTGTTCCTGGTTCCTCTTCTTCCTCGGTAGGGCTAGCTCTATCTTCGACGATATCTTCATGAGGCTCCTCTTCTTGGTCTTCAACTTGCTCGGGGGTTTTCCATTTCATCTTTATAGGGCCTTTCCCCTTGTTTGATGTCCAGAACTGCATTGTGATTTCATTTGCAATTTTTCCGGCCATTTCTGCTTTCCCTCTTGAGTTCATATGTAGTCCATGTTTCGTAAATTTACTTCTGTCCATGTGTATATCCAATACCACTACGTGATCCAGAGTTTTCAACCGTTTCTGTAGTTTCCGATTGAAGTCGCGCACTTCTGTATTTACGCGGGATTCCTTTGTTAGGTCATGTCTGTGGGGTGCTTTCATTATGATGATGTTCGTATTATTGCGCCTATTCGCAAAATCTACTATTCGCTTAATTGCGTCACTTCCGTTATTCGTGCTGATATCATTTGTGCCTCCCCAAACAATTACTGCGTCTTCCTTCGTCAGACATGATATCTCTTCATTTGCACTGTTGACGATCTCTCGAGAAGGTGCTCAGGGTTTCACAAAGCCTGTAACTTCGCAAGATATCCTCAAGTAGTCTTTAATGTTTTCTGCACATTGTCTTGCGTGGCTGTCTCCTATTACAACTATCTTCTTTTGCCCGGTCGTTCGTGGTTTGGGAGCCTTTTTCAGCGAGTTTACGCGGGTGTTACGTCCCAATTTCATTAGTGAATTTGGTGACGGTCTGCTTTCATCTGCCAGCATACCCAATGAAGAAAACCTGTTTTTCGTCTCAATACCTTGATAGATGTGCTGCTGACCCACTGTCCATCGTGATTTCTTCATTTGTGTCCAAGCCTGTGTGTTTACGGGTACTGTAGTAGGCTGGCTGGGCGTGGCTTCATCCTGGGCTCGGGATTTCCTATCTTCTTGCAGTATTCGAATGATTTCCCACGCTGTTTTTAGTTCTTTATTCTTCTGCTCTACTTCTTCTTTCCATCTGATGCACTTCACACAGTTAATTTCTTGATTTTCATTGCGTTTTTCCGAAAATAACGGAGAGCTATCTGCACTGCTTACTGAACCGGGCGCCATCTTGGGTTGAAGCTTCTTGGGTTGAAGCATTTCCTAGTTACATAAATATAACCCATGTATGATGTACCCATGTATGCTAAGCATGTGTAGTTTACATTTACCAGTGGTTACAATTATGTGACTTACAGATCCTGGCAATAGTTGATATGAATATGATTTACAGAGGAAGAGGAGGAAAATAGTTTTCCCTGGCAGGGAAAAATATTGCTATTATCTGCCAGGGTAACAGTCTGACGAGGAAGGAATTTGCACTTTGGATTTAAGAAAATCTTATTACTACTTAACAAATTTTGAAATGTGATTGTGATTACTTTTTGCAGGGATAAGTTACTGTTACTCTTAAAAAGAAGTGCAATGTCATCTACATCAAGATTAGTGTTAGCTTGTGGAACATGCAATGAGAGGTCATTAATATATAGCAAAATAATATGGATCCATGGGTAGAAGTAATTTGTTCAGAGCATGCTTCATTTATTCTGCAATATGTGACCTGTTTTCACGAGATCTTTGCAATGCCTCTAATTCCGCATGACTAGCTTTTCTAGTAGCACTGGTACATCAATGTCTATTAGATTATATACCTTCATAAAGTTTACAAAGAGTCCTAATATTTGTTGTCTTTGCCATGGAGGATGGTTTCTACTAGTGATAATAAGGCATTAATTTTAGGACCTGCCCTTTTGAAAGGGAAATTGAGAGTTGGTGAGCATAATATGTTTCCCTAGGAAAGGAATGAGTCTATTCGTCATAACATTTTCATCCAGTTGATTGTGGATGGCAAGGTGAAGTTCAGCCACAAATCCTCCATCAGGAAAGACTCCTTGTCTAGCTCATAAACAAGTCTTGATTTGGTGTGATTTAACACAGCCTCTAAAGCCTCAAGGCCTTTCAAACTTAGTTTTTCCCGCATGACTTCTATCCCACAGGTAAGGACAGGGACTATTTTTGCCTCAAAGAGAGCCTTGGCGGTTTCAAGAGAGCCTTAGTAGCTGCTGCTGTTCTTGATTTTATGTGGATCCTGAAGGAGTTAGCTGTTGCTTCTTAAGCATTATTTACAGATGCAAAAAGAGTAATGATGTTACAATTGTTGTGAAAATATGAAATTTGTGAAAAGTGTTCTTAGTTTTGAGTTTCATAGTTCTTTTGTGGCCTGTGCAAAATATGTATTAAATTTAATTGATATCTTGTATATATTTTTTTTTTTCACTCAACAGATATTTCTAGAGTATATTTGTTATTCTGGATCTTTGAGCAAATCTCATGCTTTACTACAGACCATACAGATTTCCTTTGTTTTTCTGGCATATTTTAGGGAATTTGAGGTGGCCTTTTTTTTTGCCTCTATAATTACTATATGGAGAGTGGCAGCTTATAATTGATCAGTTTCATTTTTCCAGTGATATAATTATTAGTAAATGTGTTGAGAAATATCCACCTATATCCACTATAAAGCTATAAACAACAGCTGAAGACTATCAGGAAATTCAAATACAGTATTAAATAAGATACAAAAACACGCCTTAGGGTTAACTTAATTGTATTATAATTTTTATTAACTACTATTTTAAGTGTATAGTATTATGTAACGAATTGTAAATTATAGATAGCAATTTAATACCCAAACTGGACTATGGTCAAGCGACAATGAGCTCAATGTTCGCTTGGTCAAGTAATATTTGCAAAAGATAATAGATTAATTATTTGTATAATATTAAAATATGACAGACTAGTCAGAATATATAAGTTAAAAATTAAAATCTACATAAAGCTAATTAAAATTTGAAGGTTGAAAACACAGTTATTCTGTCATTTCATGTGGAATTAGCTGATTGCATATCTTTATGCATGTCTAGTATAAGGTTGAAATAATTGCAAAATACTGTGATCTCTTCTTGTCTGTTGTGCAGTTTTTGCTTGTCACTAAGCATGCCTTGAATAAAATTGGTCTAGATTAATAATAAAATCGGTGCTCTCTTCTATAATTGAGTGGAAAGGGTTCTTGAAGTTCTGAAATTTCCTGTGTAGCTTCAGCCCTCAGTTGTTTTTAGTTTTGCTGAGATGCATTTCGATGTGCATAGACATCATCTTCAGTCACGCCGCTGCTTACTTTTCCAAATATGCTTTTAAAAATGGTATATTTGGTTTCTTTTACTAATTCCTTTTCCTATTGTGGGAGGTCAGTATACCTCATCGTCATACATCATTTAGTTTTTGAAGGGGTTCTTATGAAAGAGTTACTAGGAATTTTACCTAGCAGAAAGTCTATATCATAGTAATGTTCTAGCATATCTATTAAGGTTTAATTCTTCAAATCAGTACTAGTATTATCGACATCTAGTACTGCTTTCCACGATTCTTTGTTTAACATACGAGTATATTTTAAATATTCCATATTTTCTTGGTTATGACTTCTTTTCCAGATAAAATTTTCAGTAGGGTTGAAGTGAATCAGAGATCTCGGTAAGTCTATAAAGAGAAAGGTGCCATTATTGTCTGAAAAAACGATATGGAGATTTCTTGGGAAGAAAAAGGGGAAATTCTGTTCAATTAAAAACTGGTCAAGGCATGTTTATGATAAATTTCTCATATACGAGTCAGGATGTCTATAAATTATAACCAATTTTTCCTAGCAGGAATATTATATTACAATTTTATTATAAACTTGGAAACTAGGAAAATTATATTGAAATCACCACTGATTAGGAAAGGACTCTTTTCTTTTTTAACATTTTCAGAGCTAAATTTATACACTGGTAACAAGGCATTCATGATTTAGGCCATATATGGGCAACGCCCGGCCCGCTGGCCATATGTGGCCCGCCCCGACTTTTGATCCGGCCCGCGGAACATTTTAAAATCGCGCTCGAAAAAGTAAATATTTTAGGTTCTCGCCAACTAGAGAGTGAGAGGGGGAAAACAAAAGCCTGAACTACGAGGGTGTTCCTTCCGGTTAGCGCTAGAAAAATGCTGCAATAGGCCTAAATCAAAGTATCGAACCAGACTTACAGATGAAAATTTTGAAAACACTCTGCGCTTGTGTATTAGTGGGATTGATGCCAACATTTATTATCTTGTTTGTCAAGTTCAAGCTCAAGTTTCTCATTAATTTCTGCTGATAATCAGTTTGATATTGTTCTCATTCATGTATCTTTAATATTATACTTTATAAATATAAAAAACCGTATCATGATTATTTTTCCACAACTACCTATTATCTACGGCCCGCGACTTCATAAATATCGTAAAGTTTAGCCCGCATCTTTCCAAAGGTTGCCCACACCTGATTTAGGCCTATCAACTGAAATCATCAAAGGGCACTGAGTTTGAAATCAATGTGGAAAATTTCCATGCAATAGTTGTTTTCCATAAATGACAATTTTAACACAACGATAAAAATCCTCATATTTTACATAAAGTATTATGTTAATAATCTTAATTTCTATTTATATACAGCTTTTGAGGTGATGCATTTATATGTCAGGAACAGTGAAAAGGTTGAAATGCCTACTAACTCATCGAGTTTTCTAGAAAAATGTGAATCGTTTAGATATTATGAAGTGTGCATTTTATTGTTATATCAAATATTTTTTGTTCGAGTATACTATAATATGCTTATTATATGTGACGAACAAAATCTTAATCATATTGTTTAATGGATTCTTTGTTTAACTACGAGTATATTTGAAATATTCTATATTTTCTTGGCTATGACTTCTTTTCTAAATAAAAGTAAAACATCCATTAAAGTAAAGAGTTTCATTATAACATTGGTGTGGTATCGATTAATATTGAACACTGAACAATCTTGGAACCCTTGAGAGCAGCAATTGTAACTGCGTAGTAACAACCTGTATTTAAAATAAAATCAATTATGTTCATGTTCATTTTAATATTATACTAAATTCAGTTAATTTTGTCTTGAAAGTCCATTGGTTTGACATTAAAAGACCAAGAGCAGCTTTGAGTTCCTATCTCATAGATGAGAACTTACTAACAGTTGATCACCAAGGTCAAACATCTCTTTTGTTTTCTATGAGTTTAAAAACTCAAAATTTAAACATTTAATTATGGTCAAACAAAAACAGTTGTATGCAATTTGCCTATAATGACATTTAATAAGATACAAGTATGTTATTTATGAAATTAATGAAGCAATAATGTACTATTCTTTAACTAATATGGTAGAACATTCATTTATGTGAGTTAAGTACGGTAGTAGAAAATATTAGTAATTTTGTGCTTGTGGATTGTGCAAAGGGTAGAATCAAATTTCTTTATCAATGTTCTGTAAGAAAGAGAGAGCAAATGGAATAGGTTAATGTGCTTAAGAAGGCCTGGATTTCTAAAGATCTTGTATGTAGACAATTATGCAGAGAATTAGACCAACTGTGCTGTGAGACTGTTATTGTTGAGAGAGATTAATTTCCTAATGTTGAGTCAATGCTTTTGGGAGTTATAAAAATCATGATGTTTTGATGGTGGTTTGGGGCTTAACTAAGTAGAGGGATTTTCTATTAGCAACTTGACTAGTATTCATTCAAGTAAAGAATAAAGCAGAAGAAAATAATGTGAATAAAAAACACAAGAGAAATGAGCTTAGAACATTTTGAGAAGAACAGATTCGTATTGTATAAAGCTGACGAGATGATCCTTGGCCTGACTGTGGAGTGTTATCTTGAGCGAAGAAGGACAATCGCGGAAATTATTGCTACTCTCTGACGTGAAGACATTAGTTCCGAAATTCTCTAGCATAATAGCAATAACTTCCTTTATTGTTAATGGTGATATTTTAAGCATCTATGAAGCTAAATATAGCACTTATGGTTGTAATGATCCATGACAACAAACTCTCATAGCGCAAAACAAATTAAAACAAAGTGATGTGAACATTGGAGCATACTGAATATTGAGAAAAGTTGAAAAATAAAAACACTTTTAATTCCACTTACGTCAATTTTTAAAAAACTGGACTAGTTTTGAATACTTGTTTGTTTGAATGCAATTTTCTGTATTCATCAATAAAGTGTTTATACAAGAAATCCTAAAGGCTGAAGCTATACTATGAACTGTAGCTGTATAAAACAATATTTACAGAAAAAGTTGTTATTCTTTGGAAGAATTTGTGCAGCAGTGTAAATATTCAAAACAGTATCTTCTAGAACCAGGGAAGAAGCTATATTTTGTTTGTATTTTTCCCCTCTCTATTATAAAATTGTATTATGGTGCTTATTATCATGTCCAGTGTTCTGATTTTGTCTTGCATTGTTTGCTATTATTTTGGTATTACTGGTTGTAATACTGTTATGAGGACTACTGAGGATACCACATTGTCTCAAGCTTTACTTTGGTTTAAAGCCAACGGTTTTTTATTAAATGAATCTAAAATACAGAAACTGGTTTTTAGTTTAAGAGATATTCCAGAGTCTTACAGCAAATCATCTGGTGTAAAATTCTTGGGTATTTTTATAGATAATCAATTGGCTTTGGATATACATGTTAAATATATTACTGGTAAGCTTTCTCAAGTTATATATCTACTTAGAAGTCTTAAATATCACGTGTCGGACAGTTACGTAAGAACTGCTTACTTTTCATTCCTTCACACTATAATTTCGTACGGAATATTAATATGGGGAAATTGTAGATATATGAATGACATTCTTCTGTTGCAAAAAAAGGCTGTCAGGATAATTACCGATTCAGATAACGTGGCTCACTGTAGACCATTATTTATTAAATCTTGACTGTGATTAATCTAGTATATATTTATACTGTATTGCTCGACACAAGAAAAAAATTGCCGGAATTAGGGTTTAGGCATGATATACATTCTTATAACCCAAGGAGTAACCAATATATTGACATACCTTATCAAAGACTCTCGAAATCCATAAATAACTTTGAAATTCTAGGGTCAAAACTTTACAATAACCTACCAAAAAACATTGCTGATCTGCCTGAGCCATTATTCAAAAGTAAGCTGTATGATATGTTGGTTGGTAAATCCTGTTACTCCATAACCGAGTTTTTTCAACTTTAGCTCTTACTCAAAAACTGTAACGTTTACCTTTTATGTCTCTATGTCTTCTTAAGGGTCTTTTTATGTATTTGATATCACTGTTATTATTGTATCGTTCCAATTTGCTTGTTTCTGTTTTTATTTTTATTTTTGATGTCTGTTGCCATATAGGCTTAACAACAATAGAATGCAAATAAATAAAATATATACAAGGTACAGTGACGTAGGAAACGTTGCAAAATATAACACCCTAAAAGCAAATGAAATATAAATAGTTGGATTTGTCCTTTAAAATATTCAATGTATTCATCAGTACTATAAAAGTATTATATATAAGAAAATGTTTGACATCTCTTTTGAACAACAAGTGAGGTAACTTGCTACTAACTATGTTTGTAATGAGGTTATAAAAATAATTCCCTTATGGAGTGTGGTTGAGTGTTTTGTAGTAGTTCTAATGCTGTCCAAGTGAAATTTATCCTTTTGTATCATAATACAGGAAACATCAATAGTGGGCTAATACAAATAATATAAATCATGAAAATGCTGGATATTTTAATATGTAGTATGAATTAAAGAACACAATACAAGACAAAAACCTTGGACATTGGACACATGAATAAGTAGTACATACTATGAACTGAAGAAAAACTGAAGAAAACATTTGAAGAACAACTGAAGAAAACAACTGAAGAAAAAAACATTTAAAAGTCTTGTCATAAGTAGAGACAGGCACAATATGAAGAAAATTTTGCCAAAATATGAAATTTATTTATGCTAAATATGAAATTATGAAGAAAAAAATTAAAAATATTATGAAATGCAATAAATCACCAGTTTTATCATCTGAATATTTGTTATTTGATTTAAGACAACACACAAAGGAATATCTACCATATTCACAATGAGAGGGCAAAATAAAAACACTAGTTAACTGGTAATTAATACGTTAAATATTCACAATATTCTATTCCCCTACATTTTTCACATCACATCAACTAATATTTATTACAATAAGATAAAAGCAGTTTTTCAATGTTTTCTGGCAAAAAGTGCATCTTCTGTCGGTAAGAAACGTCTGAACTGTGTGTTTGTCTTTTTCATTTTCATTTTTTTTTATGTATAATGCTATTTGTGTGTTGTTTCAGCTGAAACTTTGTGTTTGCAGATACCAGTATTAAAAAATAAATTAATAACAAAATTATTATGTAATTCAGTCACCCATTTGTTCAGAATAAAGATAACGGCGAAAGCCAAATATTAAGTGCACTTTAAGCTCCGCCCACTCGATCACTCAATATTCACATTTTGTTTCTCAGGGAAGCAGGTGACAAACTATCCTTGTATATTGTCGCCGACACTCCCGACAGTATCAAATATTAAAAATGCGAGAGTGCCCCTTGTAACAAATATTAAAACTGCTACCGAATATTAAAAATTCCAGAGCACCCCTTGTACCAAATATTAAAAATTCTAGAGCGCCCCTTGTACCAAATATTAAATGCGAGAATATGTGCCTTGTACCCAACGGTTTGTCAGCCTATTCATCCTCGAAGAATTCGCTAGATCACGGCATAAAATGAATTGCTTCACTGGGGGAGGACTGGCCGGGATATGTCTCATGCGAAGATGCATCTTATATTTGTTCTTTCCCAATATATCAAATGTAGCGTAAACATAATTTGAATGTTAGTACAAATTTCTCTTTAGATAATATTACACAGGTAATAAAAAGGACCGTATTCCATACTTAACACTTTTGTTACAAAATGTGCACAAAACAATCGTTCCATCTGTTTTAAAACAGTTTAACTCTGTCACCAATTGCACATTCCAGATTTAGGCACACGATCCAAATCACCACGAATCGCAAACAACACATAAATGAATATTCCCTCCTCCCTGCTAGTGAGCTGGTTCCTCTAACTGTAAACATTCCCTACCCCCGCCCTTGCTGTCGAGTTATCTTTTGGAATGCAAGGAATGTGACTACTTCCAAACAATACGTAGAAATCCCATTCCCGTTCATAGTGGAAGTAGGCTATTATTAGAGTGGAATTGTGTTGGGTGCCTCTTAACACTTAGAAAGTGTTGCCAAATTTCTTAGCTTTCTGGAGTTTGCCGTATAGGGATTTGAGATGCGATTCCCGGAAAACTTTTCAAAACATTTCAATAGTGTGGAAAACTCGATTTATTTGTCATAGAAGTATTAACGAAGGAAAAATTTGCAAATCATACAAAATATGAAGCTTTATGATGATTTTTACTAATATGAAGATTTTACCAAAATATTATGAAATATGAACTTTTTTCTTACTTGCATTGCCATCTAAACTTCGTGATTCGTAAAGATCCGAGTTTTCAGAGCGCTAGTAGCCATATTTTAGAATATGAAATTTCATATTTTGCCTGTCTCTAGTCATAAGCATATAAAATGGACCTTCTTGTTATTGAAATCGGAAGGTCATTAATCATTACCACAAACAGAAACGGCCCCAGAGCAGACCCCTGCGGAACACCATAATTATTGATCCTGAGAGCTTTGGACCAGTTGTTATCAACATTTACTACCTGTCTATGATTATGTAAATAAGACAGGCGTATAGCCTGCGTACTAACACCATTGTGCAATAATTTATGAAGAAGCAGGTCGTGGTCCACACAGTCAAAGGCCTACGACAAATCGCAAAAGGTGGCAAGAGCAAAATCTTTCGCTTCCAGAGCCTGAAGTGCATTATTTATTAGCATACTAACAGTATGATTAGTCGATCTACCTGACCTAAAACCAAATTGTGAGTTATTGGTTATGTTTTCTTGTTTAAAATAACTATTTAGTTGGGAATATATCACAGAATCGAGAATTTTTTAAAAAACAGGCACAACCGAGATAGGTCGATAACTACATGTGGCCAATTCATCCCCTCTTTTGTATAGGGTTACTGTACCAGTAGTTGACCATTTAAGGCGTTTTATTTCTTTGATAAAGACTATAATACACAATACTGCAAGAACTGAATAAGTAATTTATGTAAAAGAAAGTTTGAAAGCTGCTTTACAAAATGCATATAAAGGTTTTCTATATTAAACAATTGGTGTACTACTTATCTCAGTTCAAAAATAATTTGTTGTGATGTACCTGTAGTTGACCACTACTACCCAGTTCTTGACCACCGCTTGCACCAGTAGTTGACCACAATTTATACTAATGAATTTTGTTGGAAAATATATGAAACTGGTATGTTTGCAGGTTGCAGAATACGTGTTGCATTTAGCAATAAAGCAGATATATGAAAATATATGAAACTGATATGTTTGCAGGTTGCAGAATACGTGTTGCATTTAGCAATAAAGCAGACTGCATAATGTCATTCTCAGAACAAAGTTTAGACACATTGTATGTAACATGTGCTTTACAACCATTCGCTAATAGAAGGATTGGAAACATAATTTGCTAACTCTCCACCCATGAAATCAACACATTTGCAATATAGGCAATTCATGATAAATAGCACCTGTTATCTACCCATTTTTTGATCTACCAATTCCATAGAAATTTAAGGGCCTTCATGTCCTGAATAGGAAACTTCCCTCCCCCTTCCTTTTTCCACTTTTGGGGCAAGTTTGAAAGCCTAACTCGTTCACATTAAACATTCGACAAGAAAACAAAATTTTATTCCACAGATGCAATGGTGAATCGCGAATGGACCCAAGGAGGATATGACTTGCGGCACATAGTGACGAGATTTGCTGTGCATGGCTTCCATCACAGACTGTGTTGCATAAAGAATTTTCATGAACCCAGCATAGACTGTGTCAGTGAGAGATGTGGCTCTGAGTGTGGGAGATATCGTGCGATAAACTGCAGACTCCGCACAGAAACATTAGTGAAGTTCTGCACCGAGAACTAAGTCATGTCCCAAATGCACATTGTGCGCTCTTCCTACTTCATTATTAAACATTCTTGAAGGATCTTTCAAAATATCCAGTACATTCTCTTCTTTTACATAAGCATGCAATTCATTGAACCAGTTTCTATTTCTTCCACATCTGCTCAAGCTGTATGAATACCTTCTAAATACCTTTCTGACATTATTGGACACCACGTTATGAACGATTCGAACCAACGTCTATCTGGTTTGTTGTTTTTAAAAGGAATTTTTCTATTTGCATTTATCTTTAAAATCTTGTTTTACAGTTCCAAACATTGTGTGCCTTTTTATTGCCAGGCACTTCTTTTGCACAAGGAAATATCCCAAGAAACAAATAAATTTTCCTAAATTTTTAATGGAACAGTACATTTTAGTTTAATTAGGAATGAAGAATTTGGTATGCCATATTTCCTTGCAGTTTTTCTTATTTTGGACCATAAATATCACTTGTAAGGTGCTGGTCAACTACTAGAGTAAGGGCTTCCATTTGTTGACCACTAGTGGTCAACTACTAGATACCCGGCCATTTTGGTGTTTCAGTAGTTGTCCAGCCTTTTCTTGCCCTAACAATAAAAAACTGGTTGTTAGCAATACGTCATTAGCATTAAGTAATGTGCATTTTAATCATATGAATTACAAAAGAAATGAATATGTCATTAATCAGTATGGCTGTACAAGAATAATAGAAAAATGCGCAGTTTACCTTCTCTATTAATATTTGAAGCAAGCCACGTTGCACCACCAGAAAACAATGCTATAGAATGGCAACCATTCAGTAGATTCAGTACCTGATAATTGTGTTTGGTGAGGCAATCCCTACTCTTTCAAATGACATATAATTTTATACTCTTTGGTTTAGCACAACAAATCACTGCCTTATATATGCTGATTTGGTCAACTATAGGTGCATGGTCAACTACCGGTACAGTAACCCTATTGGTACAATTCTAGATAATTTTAATTTAGTTGGAAAAGTCCCCTCAGTCAAACACCAGTTTATACAAAATGTAAGGGGTTCAAGTATAGCCTATAATTAATTACATATAACTTATGGGCTATTCTCCAAAAAAAGGGCAGATTCATGTCGCAATTGATTTTCTGGGGTAAAGTAAGTATTTATGGATTATGAATTATTATGATAAGTTAGATTGAAATAAGGTCTATTTGATCCCATAGTCCACTTTTTAAACAAAAGTTACAATTTTCTGCATTTTAGGGCACAGTATGTGAGATCTCACCTCCATGTCATGTCCCCATGCCTGACTTGTCATTTTCATTCTTTCATAATTCAACAGACTTTAATTTGTATTCCATTTTAGTGTTATAACAAGAACAAACAGCTCAAAAAATGAGTCATTAATAATTCAAAAGCAAATATATCATTTTGTAAAGACAATTTTTTGCACTAAACATTCCTGTTCCAAAGTAAGACCTCACCTCCGTGAAACAATATAAAAGTTCAATTATTTCCACAGAGATGGCACTGTAGTCAGTGCTTTAGTTGGAAAATATTTTATGGGGGTACTCACCTTCCATAGAACGCATATCTATTGCGAATTTAATAGTGTTTGTCATTATTAACAAATACACTCTCGTGAATTGGACATTTAATAAGTATTTTAGGACAATATTGTTCCTGTACTGCCAGTACGACGTACCGGAGCACATATTTTTCCCGGTATGGTAGAAGGAAAATAATTTTATACCGGTACTGCGTACCGGTGCGTACCGGCCCAACTAAAGCACTGACTGTAGTCTTTCTATCTTCCTTGGGCTCTAACTTTTGGCAGTTTTCTTATCTAATATATAAAGTCGAATGTGTGTTTGTGGGTATGTATGTATGTATGTATGTTTGTTCCTTATACAAATCTACATTTCTTTACCAATTTACACGGAATTTTGCACACATACCCAGTTAAGCCCGGGAAGTATAGCGGTCAACATTAAAATTCAAACAAAATACTCCTTCCCTTGAAAATTATATAATTTCTGAGAATTTTATACTGAAAAAATGAATTGCTGTTTAGTTCACATGGCAACAGTGAGTTGTTTACTATGATTACATAGGGCCTTGGCAAGTATATAGCCTAATGCTATATTCCATCGATGTAATATATTGGCGAAAATAATTACTGAAAATGAAATCCACGAAAATAAAGCAGTGTGATGTAGTCACGTAACTTTCTCTACCCTCGACATAAGAAATATTTACTCACTTCACATTTTAATGTAGAATAAGAGGGACAACTTAAGTGTGTGAGTATGCTATATCAAAAGTATGTAAATAATCCTTTCCGCTGATAAGTTATCCATACCTGTAGGCTTTGTATTAGTTGAGAAATAGGGATGTTTATCATAGGCCCTAAGCATGGGATGGAACATTTTGAGTCCTATGCTCGCAGTATATTATGTCCCGGGTTCTAGGGGAGGAAAGTATGAAAGTGATACTGCATTTCTCTTTTATTTCAGCTCCGAAACGATTGTATAGTAACATGAGAATGAGAAATAAAATTTTCCGTCAAGTCAGTACAATCTTATGTAATTTGTGTTTCTTCTTATTTCAACCCCTCCCAAGCATGATGTGTAGAAGCAACGGAATGCAGCATTCCACATCCTCTATGAGCCATAAAAAGCTATATCCAGCGTTTTCTGATGGAATAGTTTGAGTGTGATAAATCTTTTTCTTCATTTCAAGTTCTACATACATAAAGTCCTTCATAAGTTAATTTCAAATTAAAAAAATACAAAGCCCGGGCGACGCCGGGCCTTTTCAGCTAGTAATTTATATAAAGCCAAGCTGTCAAGTGTGCTTTTAAGTGTTGTTTTGTTTGTGTAAAAGGGCTAAATACAGAGTTGGTAATTGGACTTTCTCACCTCCGAAACCTACACCCAACAGTAAAGTTGTATGTTTTTATGTTTACTTTTGCTATAAATTATAATAATAAGGAATGCAAAGTTAAACTCTAGAACTGAGATTTTCTAACCTCAAATGTTCTCAAGCTGTTTGACAAATTAGAGAAAAATCTCACCTCCGTTACTGTTACTCTTGAGTCCTATCCATGGAGGTATAATTAATGTTGTAATTGATGACACATTTAACTGTCTGCATTTATTTATTTTTTTAAAGAAGATACTGGTATAGCCTAATAGTTTATGACAAATATCTTGTTTTGATTTAAAGTTTTGATTTGAAGATAAAAATAAGTAAAAAGTTGTGTGTTAATCCATTTGTTTGGTAATAAATATTGTTCTTTTTCATGATAACAGATACTGTAAATATAATAAATTTAATCTAATTCTCACATAACTTCTATAAAATTGCTATTTCTTACTATTTTCTCACCTCCGTGAATGCGCCATTTTCTAACCTTCTTAATTTAATGCAAAATACCACTCGGTAAGTAGGACCAGTACCTCAGTAGTACTCTGCAGAAAGAAATATTACATTAAAAAATTACATGGTCCAAAATAAAAAATATTTTTAAAAAATTCTAACATTGAAATCTGCCCTTCTTTGGAGAATTACCCATATATATCAACACAGTCACTTGCTTTAAGTTTGTTTACTATTTTCAAGATTTCCTTGGAGGACACTTCAGTAAATACAAAGTCATTAGCCATGTGTACACTATTGAATTGAATTAGATAGGCAGCAATTGCCTCAGGACGACCTATGTTCATCTTTATTTCATCTATAGATTTAATAAAATATTCGTTAAAGTCATCTGGTGGGATGCCTATTTCATCATTTTTATTACAAACATTTGTTACTGAGTGAATAACTTGCCAAGACGCTTTACATTTGTTATTTGCAACTTGTATGGTATTTTGATTGAACGCTTTTTAGCCGCAATTAATGCAAATTTATGTTCTCGTCTAGTTCTTAGGTATGTTTGCTTGGTGCTATCAGTCTTAGACAATTTATGTATATTAAAGTAGGCTACATTAAAGTCTTCTTTTTCAGGTTGGCAAGATGAGGTGTATACCACTCAAAATTCCTCTTTGATACGTTAACTTTTCTGAGCAACCCATGCTTAGAATTTTTTTGATGTAGGCCTACTTAATGTTTTATGGTAGACTGGGAGGGTGCAGAGTGTATTGTTGAGGTATGGTATATTGGATGAGAGTTTGAGTGTATGTATGATGTGTGGTATGTATTATGTATGGTATGTAGGTATTATATATGATAAATTAATGTCATATTCTGTTTTATTTTGATACTTATATGTGCAGTGTTCATTATATGTGCAATGTTTTGAAATGTATTTCTACATTATGCAGAGCAGCAAATAAAAGTTACAAGTTAATTTACATTTCCTCAATGGAACAGTGTTTTCAAAATTATTTAAGAATATAGTCAAAAAAGTTCAAATACCATATCTGCTGTATTGTATTGTATAGCTTGTGAGATATGCCTAGTTAGCTGATCATACCAATTAACATTACTGAGGGAATTACAAAAATTATATAGTTTTTCAGGGTTTAAAGGTCTAGTGAATATGGTTTTTACATTATTAATATTGTAATTTACTGGATTAAGATTACAAATTCTAACCCATACTGCATCATGATCTGAAAACAGCATAGTGGTTACATCGTACTCAAGAGGTGAGTGTGTCCTATTAATGTTTGTAAAAATGTTGTCTAGACACGCTCGACGCTTAAATAAGTAAAATTAAATTGCCTTAAAAGATTTCGAAATTCAGTGCCCCAGTTAGTTTCTTTTGTTAGGTCAAAGGCTGAGTTCAAGTCTCCACCAATGACAACCTTGAACATTTTCACTCTGCTATTTAGAGCTAAGAATAAAATTTATAATTTTACCAGGAAATTATTGGGATCACCATTAGGTGACCTGTATAATGAGACTATAACTAGTTTTATAGGTTCAAAGATGATGCCTGTAGCCTCAAATTGTAGTTCCTCACATAAGAAACCTAGGTCTAGCTTCTTAATCTCACAGCCAGGCATGAATCCCTTTTTTGATTGATGGCTACATATGACTATTAAATATTATATGACTTGAAGGGCAATTCAAAGTACCTTGAACATTTATATTTCATAACTTTAATTTCATGTTTCATTATTGAAGTGAAACTTCTTTAGACACGGTAGGGGTAAATCGAGAGCTTGTGTAACGATGAAAATCGTCACAAAAACAGTGTAACGCTCAAAATCGTCACAAAAATAGCGTTACGCTCAAAATTGTCACAAAATTAGTGAGGTGTAACGGAACGGACTGCACAGAAAACAATCAACTCAATGCTTATCGAAAATTTTAAAAATCTAAAAATTAAAAATTAAAAAATCCAAAATTAAAAAAATCTAAAAATCCAAAATTAAAAAATCGAAAATCAAAAATTAAAGAATCCAAAAAAATTCAAAGATCCAAAATTCCAAAATTAAAAAGTTCAAATATCCAAAATTAAAAAGTCCAAAAATACAAAATTTAAAAAATAAAAAATTCCAAATTCCAAATAAGTTATCCAAAATTTAAACAATAAAAAAATTCAGAATTAAAAAATCCAAAAATCCAAAATTTAAAATATAAAAAATTCAAAATTTAAAAATAAAAAATCCAAAATTCCAAAATTAAAAAAATAAAAGGTCAAAAATTTAAAAAATCCAAAATTTAAAAAGTCCAAAAACCCAATATTAAAAGTCCAACAATCCAAAAGTGAAAAATCCAATAAGCCAAAATTGAAAAAATCCAAAAATTAAAACAAATTTCACTTCTGCCGCGTGGCGTTCCACGCACACTTTTTTATTTTTATGTTATTGTATTATTTTATGACGTTTCCTATGTCACTGTACCTTGTACATGGTATGACTTGAAGGAATAAAATGAAAATTAAAAATAAATAAAATCAGGTAAACTGATGTAACAAAGTGTGTTTTTGTTTAATCAGTTATCATTGCAATTATGATACGCACAATATGTATTTTTTTAAATTGATTTCCAAGTTAAGCTCCAGATTTATTCATTAAGCAGGGCTTACGGAAGAACAAAGGTCTATTTTTTTTTTTTAAATCAGATTAAAATCGTCCAGCATCAGCTGTACTGCACAGATTTGTGATATCTTGACAATCGCACACTCACATAAAAATAAATAAAAAATAAAAAAGTCAAATTTGTCGGCTCGGGATTTGTTCCATTGAACTGCAGAATGTGAGTCCAAGACGTTACCATCTTGTCCACCAGGGTCAGATTAACAGTCTAGTTGGATAAGCGTATGTAAAGCAACAATGTTATTTGTCATAGCCAACTGCATTTTAATCTCCAAATCCTTATAAGATCACAGTAAAACAATTGACTATGTTGTCATGTTAACTGATTTGACTTTCATAAATTCTTTCGAATACGTATATTTACATAAAATAGGCACTAAATTGGGAATTACTCCGAAACCGTTCAACCGATTTTATCCAATATCAATAGACATGTTCCCATGGACATTATAAATGTGTACACCAAGTTTCATGAAAATCCGGTAAAGCATGTTTGAGATACCGCGTCTTTAAAATAGACACTAAATTGGGTTTTACTCGGGTACCGGTCTACCGATTTGGTCCAATATCAGTAGACATCTTCTCATGTACATTATAAATGGTTATACAAAGTTTCACGAAAATCCAATAAAGCATATGGGTGATTCTTCAAATACGGGAAAATTTGGAGTGTGTAAAATCCAAATTTTTTACTTTGTTTAAAAAATCTCAAAAAAATCACAAAAATACTTCAGGGGTTACTTGATTATAATATGACACCAGCAGAGCTTAAATGTTTATATTTTTATTTATTTTAATTTCTTTATTTTTTTAAAGCCATGTGGATGACATCCGTGTACATGTGGATGGCAGAAGGCCACATTAATGACTAACTTTGGCAACATCTGCTTTTCTTTATGTGATTTCATATTTTTCTCAGCATACTTCAGTTGATTTTGCATCAAATTTGCAAATTTGTGTGCATAGCCTACTCCGGAATTAATGTAATTTTAATGAGACTGTGTTTTTATGGTTTTGGGGGAGGGGGGAATCAAGCAGAAATTCATTTAATCAGTTTTAAGATCTTAAGTACAGGTCACAGACACCGCAAACACAATAGTATCCTACATGTATCATCTACATGACTTGAGAGTCATCCACATACCCCTTCATGAGACATGTGGATGACACAAAAATCAGGCATGTGGATGACAAAAAAGGAGTTTAAGTGGTCTCAGCAAGCTATTTCTAAATCTCTGTAGGCTCAACTTCAGTCAGGTACTTTGAATTGGAAGGTTTATCATAGTGCATAATCAAAATTAATTAATATTCACTTTCTGCCTATTTTCTAGAAGCCATGTTAATGACGGGGAATAAAAACGTTTTCCTTGAAAATGATACAAAGTCCTTTGTTAATCCCAAACTGTTTGTAAGCAAGCAAAATTCAACCTTACAATTCAACCACAAGCTGCCCTGTTGGCTTTCTAACACTGTTGCCAGTTTTACAAATTTCTCATTTCTGCAGAAAAAATTCCATTCTTTTCAGCCATGTGGATGACCTAAAACCCTTGGGACATTCTTTATGTTCATTAGGTGGGGTGACAATTTTATTTCATTTTATTTTTTAGGGGTTAATATTCTTCACCCATTCATACTCATTGACAGGAAAAAAGTTGAAAAGGAAATAACATTTTGTTTTGTGGAAAAATGCATTAGAATATACAAAACCGAGGTTTGGGACAGGGCATATGGATGACATTTCATTGAATTAAATTCGATTTTGGAATATCAGAATTTAAAGTTAGTGACATTTCAAACTGATAGTTGTAGTATGGAAGTAGTAGAAACAAACTTTTATTTTAATTTTTTTTTAAAGTTGAATTTGAAGGGAAATATCACTCCGGAACGCAAATTTTCCCGTATTTGAAGAATCATCCATATATGAGTTGTCGCGACTTCTTATATGGGTTATTCTCCAGAAAAGGGCAGATTCATGTCGCAGTTGATTTTCTGGTGTAAAATAAGTACTTATGAATTATGAATTATTATGATAAGTTAGATTGAAATAAGGTCTATTTGATCCCATATTCCACTTTTTAAACAAAAGTTACAATTTTCTGCATTTTAGGGCACAGTATGTGAGATCTCACCTCCGTGTCATGTCCCAGTGCCTGGCTTGTCATTTTCATTCTTTCATAATTCAACAGGCTTTAATTTTTATTCCATTTTAGTGTTGTAACAAGAATAAACAGCTCAAAAAATGAGTCATTAATAATTGAAAATAAAATATATCATTTTTTAAAGACAATTTTTTGCACTAAACATGCTTGTCCCAAGGTGAGACCTCACCTCCGTGAAACAATATAAAAGTTCAATTATTTCCACAGATATGGCACTGTAGTCTTTCTATTTTCCTTGGACTCCAACTTTTGGCAGTTTTCTTATCATTTATATAAAGCCAAGCTGTTAGTGTGATTTTAAGTGTTGTTTTGTTTGTGTAAAAGGGCTAAATGCAGAGTTGGTAATTGGACTTCCTCACCTCCGTTACCTACACCCAACGGTAAAGTTGTATGTTTTTATATTTACTTTTGCTACAAATTATAATAATAAGGAATGCTAAGTTAAACTCTAGAACTGAGATTTTCTAACTTCAAATCTTCCCAAGCTGTTTGACAAATTAGAGAAAAATCTCACCTCTGTTACCCTCACCTCCGTTACTGTTACTCTCGAGTCCTATCCATGGAGGTGTAATTAATGTTGTAATTGATGACATATTTAACTGTCTGCATTTTTTATTTTTGTTTAAAGAAGATACTGGTATAGCCTAATAGTTTATAACAATATATCATGTTTTGATTTAAAGTTTTGATTTTAAGGTGATAATCTATTTTAACATAGATAAAAATAAGTAAAAAGTTGTGTGTTAATCCATTTGTATGGTAATAAATATTGTTCTTTTTCATGATAACATTTAATACAGTAAATTAATTCTAATTCTCACATAACTTCTATCATAATTACTATTTCATACTATTTTCTCACCTCCATGAATGCGCCATTTTCTAACCTTGTTAATTTAATGCAAAATACCACTCGGTAAGTAGGGCAAGTACCTCAGTAGTACTCTGCAGAAGGAAATATTACATAAAAAAATTACATGATCCAAAATAAAAAATATTTTTAAAAAATTCTAACATTGAAATCTGCCCTTTTCTGGAGAATGACCCATATATGAACATAAAAGGCACTAAATTGGGCATAATTCCGCTACCGGCCTACCGATTTGGTCGAATATGAATAGAAGTCTTTCCATGGACATTATAAATGGGTATACCAAGTTTCATAAAAATCCGACAAAGCGTATTTGAGTTATTGCGCCTTTTTAAAATAGACACTAAGTTGGGTTTTACTCCGGTACCGGTCAACAGATTAGGTTCAAATTCAATAGGATACTTCTCTTGGACGTCATAAATGCGTATACAAAGTTTCATGAAAATCCGATACAGCGTATTTCAGTTATGGTGCCTTTCTAATATAATACTATTAAAATAGGCACTAAATTGGGCATTACTCCGGTACCGGTGAACCGATTTGGTTCAATAACAATAGGGTTCTTCCCATCGACATTATGAATGTTTATACCAAGTTTCATGAAAATCCGAAAAAGCGTACTTGAGTTATGGTGCGTACAGACGCACGGACAGACAGACAGACAGACGGAGACATTTTTTCGTCCCCCACACAATCTCATAAAGTACCATACTGGCACTTAATAAAGTACATTTTGGTAATCAGTGAATAGAATATAAAAATTCATTACAATAAAAAATAATTAACATTTCTTAATGCATTCAGATGTTACAGTAATAGGCTAGATTCGTTTGTCTTTATAAGGTATGTCCAAAATATTTCCCAGTACCGTAAAATGGATTATTTACTCACCAGTAACGCATCCTAGATTTTGGGAATTGAAGAGTCTTTTTGTCTAAATGGTTGATAAGCGTAATTAGGTTAAACCACACTACAATTTAGGGCATTTATATAGACAGCCATTGCTATAAAAAATTTAAACTGCCTCGTTCCTTGTTTTCACGTCCAGCATGAAACTGGTAGTGTACTCTAGCAGGAATTTGTGTAAATAATCTACCTTGTTTTCTGAATTAACTCCCACCTAGTGTGAGATACGTGAACCTGACATGTGCTCTGAAGTGAAACTCGCATATAGGTTCTTGCGCTAGATTCCTTAGTTAAATTAGCTCGGTGAGTGCTGGTTGGCGAACTCGTTGCCCAGGTCCTTGTTTATGACGTCACAATCTAAACATTGCTCAGCTGTACTGTGGTGTATACTGTGTTGTGCGAGTGGTCAGCATTGGATTCACACAAAATTTCTTCGGAAAGTTTAGTGTGCGCCCCAAAATTTCATCACGGCGACCTGTTAGCAAGCCTGGCCTCGAGCGGAGAGTCGGACGACGGTGGACTTGCTCCGCCACCGCGAAAAAAATCACGTACTTTGGACGCTACAATGCAGCAAGCAGCAAATGGCTGTACGCAACGCAATGGAGTGTCCGAAGACCATTCAGCATCTTCAAGTCAACAGAATGGCACCGAACTCATGCCCGAGAACAATGCCGTTAATGGAGCACCAAATGGAGATATTTCAGCTAAGATAATAGACAAGACCAACCAAGACATTGTGCGACTGATTGGTCAACACCTTAAAACAATAGGGCTTAAGTATGTTTATTTGTTATGGGGTTTAATAGTATTATGAGAATTTTTTATGCCTTCGTTGTAAGAATTCTTTTCGCTGAAGTGACAGCTGAGTTTTGGTAACAGCTGTTCGATGTTGTTCTTCAACTTGACCTATGGGTGACCTCCGTAGTGAATGTGAATTACAGTTTTGGGGATATTTCGCCTACTGTCAAACTCCCATTCTTTATTTGCATTGCGTAATCTAGCAGTAATACAATTTTGAAATGCTTGCTGTTTATTAGCTGTTAAATTAGCACACGGATAAAATAATCTAGTTAAAAACATGAAATTATTCATGTATAATATTGAAACTTATAGTAAATCCAGGAATATATTATATATTTCTCATTGTCCTCTAACCCTAGGTCTATTCAGTGATAACTGCAAGCTCACTAAAATCGACTTCTAAACTTACTCACTTTTTGAGCCTCTGTGACACACTTATTTATGCATATGCATTTTGACAGCTCCAAGTAGGTTATCTGAATTGCCCCCTTTTCTTAAAAATATTATAGGAACATGCTCTCACAAATATTGACTCCACTTTCTCTGCCTTTTAAACTTTCTGGATTTGTTTCATTTCAAGTTCAAAAGCATTTTTCCTGAAGTGCTAACAAAATCTAACAGGTAGGCCTACTTATAATCTACAAGGTAGGCCTATCTTGTAATGAGTGTGCTAAACATATGTGCACAGGGATGCTTAGTCATCGTGTTTATCCGCAGTAAACTAGCCTTTTGAATTAATTTTGGTACATATAATTAATTTGACCCACTTTAAAAAACTAATGCTTTTGATGATAATGTTAGTTTTTTGTAGAGTGCCCTACTTAATGTAACGTGTCAACTGTCTATTGGCTTAAATGTCACTAACTCTCTGTAGGCTTGCACTAATATACTATGGTGTGCTTAAGTTTGGTTGTATTGGATTTATATTGTGTGTAATCTCAAAGGAAGGTGTTCTATGCTGGAAAAAGGTAGGCTATGTTACTTTTTAGTACCAGTAGTGTAACTGGTCTGGCACTGTGAGTTAATTTGCGCAAGTAGTCCCTGAAAGTATACAGTATAGGCTAAGTTAGTGCATGAATTAAAAATTGCATATTATATTTAGTAATATTGCCAAACTAATCTGTTGACTTTCAGTGTACTCTTAAGGTGTGATTGTCCAGTAACTCTGGCTGATAGATCTAAAGGACTGAGTCCCCATATTTGTAAATTTAAGTTGTGTGGCTGCAGGAGTCATTTTAAGAGTTCCAGGGAATGTTCTTATAGTGTTTTATTATCTAAAATAGGGCTGTGTTTTAATTTATGACATTTATGTGCATGTTCAGGGTTTTAAGTTTTACCCCATTCGCATTCAATCTTGGCCCAGGCTGATGGCATTTATGAGTGCATAAATGTGACAGTCCCATGACTGTATATTTACTGGCATGTGAAAGTACTCCTGCGGGACAAAATTCCAGCACACTGGCAATGGTCATAGCATAAGGAGCAATACACCTCATCTTTAAATAACCATAACAAATTACCTCATTCTTCCCAAATTTACATACTAGTAATCTTTATTCTGAATGGATCATGGCATGGAATTATATTTCATTACATTAACTTATTATGTAAAAAGGAGGTAAAATATTTCTGACATGTTAAAATCAGAATCATTCCTCCCTTTTGATTAAGAGACTTTTACAGGGGAACAGAATAGCATAACATGGGCGTAGGAAGGAGCAGGTTTTTATGGAGATAGATTTTATTACCGGTATGTTACTTTAATATTGATGTGGATAGAGATTGGAAATAGCCTTATGCTCTTGGTGGTAATGGAAATCGTGGAAAATATAATTATGGTAAAAGTAAAGTAAAGTATTCCCTACAAAGGCCATGGAGACCCAGAGGGTCCCAGGAAGTTGAGGCTTCCAGATTTTAGACATTTGGTACGTGAAGGTGGTAAGGTTGTTAGCCTTAAGCACTGGCCGCCTTTACCCCCAGGATTGCTCCTGGTACTCATTTCTGTTAGAGGCTGAGTTGACCCCAGGGCCATAGTGTCACGAGAAGGATTAGACCAATTGAAAAACTCCCAACGACCTCTTCAGGGATCGAATCCACGACCTTCCGGTTTGTAGCGCAGCGCCTCAACCACTACGCTATGGTGTATAATTATGGTAATTGGAATTAAATTATTGACTCATGAAATTTCGATAGGATGATTTTGCATGGACCATAAAAAAATAGTGTTTGTGGTATTGTTAGATCGAGAATATACAAAAAGTGTTCTAATTTTGTTAGTACCATATATATGGAAACACTCCTGTAATTGAAATTTTTAAAAATAATTTAAGAAAAACTGATGATTGCCTAATTTTATCACATGATTTCTTACTTTACCCTTAAATTAATACACTACACTACTACATACTATGTCCACTCACTTTTTGCTCATTTTCAGTGAACACATTTTACATTACAGTATCAGTCAAGGGAACCACGAACAAATGGATACATTTTATTTTTGGCTCTTTAAAAAAAAGTCAGATATATAATATAACTTAGTCTGTTTCAATTTTTCCATGGAGAGTTAAACACACAAAGACCTTATTGCTTGGTGGGTCACTAAATGACTTCTGGAACACATGGGACAATTGATAGAAATTTCTGTAGAGCTTCGCAAGAGGCAACGACTTTTGATGTACCGTAGTTAAGGTTGTAGATTCACAATTTGTTTTCTTGTTCCCCTTCCCCTTCTTCCCCTTTTTCTTCCTCTGCCTGGCTTGTTCTGATTTACACCAACCTTTTTATTGTTTATATGGGGGGGGGGGAGTATGTTACAGTGATTCTGAATGTAATTGTAATGGAGAGGTTTATTGTTATTAAGAGTAACTTAAAATCAAGGAGAATTCTAAATTATTTTATTGTAACAAATGTTGGGAGTAAGTTTATAGACCTAATAATTTACAAGAATACAAGAAAATTTATTCCGATGATCATATGATGATACAGGAAACGCCTATTTACATTGTGTCATTACATGTAATAAAACTTATAATAAGATCTCAGAAATTCAATATTACTATCCGTCACATTACACCATTTATGGAGAGGTTTATTGTTATTAAGATTAACTTAAAATCAATGAGATTTAAATTATTTTATTGGAACAAATCGTCGTTAAGATAACAAAACCTCATATCTCAAAAATGTACATCTTTCAGTAAACGAAAAAAAACTGCCTAATTTCCACAATTTCAAACAAGTGAAAGTGATCTCATTATGGACTAATCTCTAGTGGCTAACAAAACATTCAATGTGTGTTACGCATCTTAATAATTAATTACATAGAAATTACGGACATTTTTATGAGATACGAGGTTTTGACACAAACTGTTTTGGAGCTTATTATTCATGTTACGAGTTATTGCACTTAGTTCAAATGATTTCTTATGATGGATGGAGATAAATAATATTGTAACAATACTCCCAAATCATGTTATCTTTTTAATACACAGGAACTTGCAACTAATCAAGTACAGAACTACAACAAATGACGAAATCCTAGTAATTCTTGCGTATTTTTCATTCTTTCTTCACTGATCTAGTTGTGCAGTAGGCCCTCGTAAAATGGATGATAGTCTTTTGGAATAACTGGTTTCAATGACATCAGGGCATTATACTTTTGAGAGGAAATAGGAGTAGGTCCAGGATAAAGCTGTTTCTCACTCCCAATTACAGTATTTGGTCGTCTCGGAAGTAACTTCCAGTCATCATCAAAGTTCAACTTGTACTCAATACCAGCATGCGGATTGTACTTTAGTGCTGACATGTCATTGACACATGGCTCACCCACTTTGTTTCCTGGACGTATTAACTTATGGTATTGAATTTCAGAAAAATCCTTGAAAAAATCATGACATACATATTTTACTTTGTACTGTCCTTGTTTCCAGCACCTAGCTTCTTTTATAACTTGAACATAATTATCTGGAGAGTACAGATCCCATTTTTCTTTCTTCTCTCTATTGTAGAATGAACATTGTCACATTCCATTTGCGTGTGGCCTCTTATTAAATATTTCTGCATAATCGTTGTTCCACTCACAATGCTAAAATTCTGTTAAACATTTGATAGCACAGCATTTCTATTCTGAGCACAACAACCATCACTGTACAATATTTTATCCTTACTTTTGTCGCAATCTTTTATTGCTGTATCCAAGAAATCTGCAATGCACGTGCCGAAAACATTTGCATCCAATCCCCCTTCACCTTCGTGCCAAACACAGCAAACTACTGGCCATCTTCTAAATCGTAAATAGTGAAATTGTGGCATGCTAATTTTTGCTTAAAGTATAGAGAAATTGCTAGAGTAGCAGGCACTAGTTGCACCGCTTGCACATTCATAGTAAAGACACTAATTTTTCCTTCTTCTGCTAACTTTTTGTCGAAAGATTTTTCCTGTCGTGCTCTCCCTTTCTTTAACTGATGAGCATTATAATCAACATCTGAAACATTGCCGATCTTGTGGGAAAAGCACATAACACATTCATGTTTCTTGGGTTTGAAAAGGGCAATATCTCTTTCTTTAATGATCTTCACAAATAAATCTCTCCCAGCAACAGGTTCAATGTTATTGGAGTTGCAGTCTTCTTTAAATACCCTATACAGCTCACTATAAGATGAGAAGTGTGGCTCCAAATAAAGCTTCGAACTAGAAGATCTGCAATAATGGGATGGTAGTTTCGGAATTTTGTCGAGAAATTTAACAACATTATCTCTCATTACACTATTTCCTTCTTTGCATACTTCTTTGATTTTGAATCTTCCTCTAGGGTCACTTTCACCCAGCTTCTAACAGACCATTCACCAATCCCTAATGTTGAAAGGAACATTTCCTTACACACAGGTAGTACATCATCCTTTACTTTTAAATTGTATATTCCTGTTGACCAAAGTAGCAATGTAAATTTTCCTTTGATCCCAATTCATGCTTGACCAGAAAAGCTTAAATACCTCAGCTCTGTCATCTTCTGATATAGTAGAACACTTCCTTTTGTTTTTCGACTTGGTACAGAGTTCAGATGAACACTGTGGTCCAATTACACGTGGTTCTCTTGTTATTTCAATTTTATTTCCATTTTGCTTACTACCACAGCTCTTATATTTCTCGCCCTTCATTCTACAATAATTCTTTGCTTTATTCCTTTTCCTTTCTGAGCACGTTTCTTCATTGTAACTGATTATTTTGCAATGCTTGTTTCCGGTATTTCTGGGACTTCAGTATGTGTAGATAATTGTAAGTTATCTCTCTCGGCAGAGCTCTCATTTTATATGGTAGCTTTACATTTATTTGTAACTTCACGAAGTTTAATTGTTCCCTGTTGACAATCCCTTTTGCCTTTAATTATTTTGCTTGTAACATTCTTCCGGCTTGTATTACTTACTGTCTTTCTTTTTTTCTTTTCTTCTGGTTGCTGGATCATCTGATTCTTCAGATATGGAGTCACTTGTAGGTTCATAATCTCTGCTCAAATCTTCGAAGTCGCTTCCTACTATCTGGCTTATAATTGAAGCATTGTAACTTAAATACTAGTTACCTGCTTTTGTTGTGTTTTGTGGTGGTGGTGATACCTCTGGTGATGGTAACTGCGGTGACAATATGAGGAGAGAGCTGATGAGGATGATTTTTCAGACAGTTGCAGAGCCATTTCAAGCATCCTTCTCCCTCTTGATTCATAATGTGTATTAGATTGCAGTTTGTTATCCTGAAATATTCGAATAGAGCCCTGAATTGTTACACAGTTTTCCATTATGAACTACGAAAATGCATTATTTTCTTTTGTTTGAGATTGATGTATTGAGTTTCTATACAGATATTACAGAATTACTATAAACGTATTGAGATCGTGCAGAGAACAATTCATAAAAACTCTAACTTTATTTTGCAAAATAATATTGCTTTAGAATTACAAATATTTTATTACTTACCATGTTGAGGAGTAACTAGCAAGGTCTTCACATCTGTACTGAATACTACACAGCACGGGAATGAACTTGTATCTAGTGACTCAATAATGAAATTCAGTAGTAAGAAGCGGAAAAAGTACAAAGCAGTAAATGTGTTTGTGAAATACGAGTATTACTAACCTATGATTTAAATGAGGTTGCGCCAAATAGGTGTTCTCGATAACTCGTATTTTGAGATACGGGGTTTAGCATCTTAAATTTTACACGTCGCGAGTACTATAAACTCGTATTTTGAGATATGAGGTTTAGCATCTTATATTTTAAACGTCGCGAGTTATGAGGTTTTGATACTTTTACTTTGTGTCGCTATTATGTACAATATTGAGATGCGGGTTCTTGCATCTTGTACGGAATGCCTTATTTTATACCATGAAGCTAAAATCTCAAAATCGTCAAATTTTGAGATACGAGGTTTTGCTATCTTAACGACGAAATGTTGGGAGAAAGTTTTTAGGCCTAATAATTTACAAGAATACAAGAAAATTTATTCTGATGATCATATGATGATACAGGAAACGTCTACTTAACATTGTGTCATTACTAAGGGGCGGATTTCTATGACATGTCATTTTTTTCCCCTTTGGATTATTTCAGGTTTCCAACTAATTTAAACCCGATTCCAAGCATCCTGGTGGAAATGGAACGGCTTTTATTGTGCATATAACTTCATATTTAGTAAATTTTCAACTATTGTACCGGTAGCATATTTAGTATGAATATGCATATTTAGGTCATATTTTTGGCATATTTGTGTGCATATTAAAGAAATTTTGAAATTTCATATCATATTTTGTAAATTTTGCATTATAATGATACTTTTTGAGAATTTACAGATATTTTAAATAATTAACAAATTACATTTTAATAAAATGAATTGTAATGAAACTTAAAAAAATATACACAATGTGTAAGTGGTAGAGTCATATTTTAAATTTTATTGGTCATATTTTAATGATTGGTTAGGTCATAAATGCATGCATATATCCTATTTTTTTAGGTCATAGAAATCCGCCCCCTAGTCATTACATATAATAAAACTTATAATAAGATCTCAGAAATTCAATATTACTATCCGTCACATTACACCATTTATCCAAAATTAAAATTGCACATTCGTATTGCATAATATTATAATAGTTTATCAGTATCATAGTGATAGGATCTAGAATTTAATATTAACCTCATTATACAAAAATTCTTCCAGTTTGTAAAATGGGTTATCAACTAACCATAAATAGCCTATATTTTCCTTTTAAAACTATTATAACTAATATCTCTAGCAATATCGGGTAACTTAATTTATTAAAAAATTTAACACAATTAATTCTAAAAGAGTTTGCAGTTGTAGCTAACCTATGTGAAGGTAAATCTATCTTATTCCTGCCCATTGTGCAATGTTCATGAATATTCTGTCTAGTGACAAAAAAATGTAAATTTGATTTCATAAATAAAAGAATGTAGATGTAGTTATCTCGTCCTGTAGATCCTGTGTTGAGCGGGGCTCAAGGATATAGAACACATCAGATCAAAAAATACATGCATGTTATATCAATAATATACAGAAACTGCAAGCTGCCAAATTTATCCAAACTGGAAATATTCCTCCAAATTGTAGAAGGTGTGAGTTATTAAAAATTTCTTGAGATGTTTTGAAAGGTTTGCTTTTTCTTTGAATGTTATAAATATATAAATGAATTACAGTTAAAATTTTATATGAGATAAAAAGTGATCTGCAGTGTTCCATAGGACCCATACCTGCCATTATATGCAAACATTTCTTTTGTAACAAAAGTAAGGTATTTATGTGTGAGGAGTGACCCCAAATTATTATAGCCCTACCATAGGAAATATGAGATTGAAAAAGACCAAAATAAGTCACCCTCAAACGATTAAAATTTACTAAATCTCTTAATTTCCACAGTAGATAACTTTTTCTAGACATCTTTTTACAAACATTTTGAATATGTACTGACCAGCTTAATTTTGAATCAATATGAAAACCAAGTCATTTTACAGAATTAAAATCAACTTTTTTAAGAAGACTAAGGGCCTGCATACCACCTGCCGACAATTCCCCCCGATACGTGACTTCCAGATAGCTTAACTGGAAGATGCCTTGTAATACCGCCGCTGAACTGCTACCGGCAAGAACACAGTAAAAATTTGTTTGGACCATTGGTTGATTTGGTGTGGAATGACCCTATTACGCTATTTAATGACAGGGGTGTACTATAGTTTAGCCTTGTAACCATCGCGGTGAGCCGGAATTTTCTCCCTCGGTAGAGGGAGCATGTAAATCTAGAGACATAGGTATGATTTATTAATCGACCCTGATCGGGATAGAACTTGCGATCATGGGCACAGGAAGCTAGTCCCATACAGACTGCGCCACCCAGGTCTACTATGTAAACTACAGTATTTTTCAAATGAGAAGCCAATTCCTTCACCGCCAATCACGTGTACGAGCTAACGAAGTGCCGCTAGCAGTTAGAGTCTTCCCTCCGTCTCGCCGTCTCTGATTGGACCGTGTATCTAAGCAAGAAGAAGAACAAACGGCTTGTCATCTGCAAAACACTGTAGCGATGATTAAAATTACTATTTATCATAGGTAATCCCACGAGAGATTGCGAGTTTATTGATAAATTCGATTGCGCAGCAGAGTTGGATTCATTAAGACTATTCCAATAAGAAAATGTAACAGATTTTATAAATAATATATTATAATATAAGTATTTATTTCTGGTTTGTTTAAAATAAAATCATTAATAGTGTCAGCTGTCAGCATACTAATTTAATGAACAGCCTTCGTTATGTAATACTAAGCAATGCTACCAACGAAGAAGTGACAATAGAGTTAACCTCAAAATTAAGATAATTTAAAATTGGAACAAAATAAAAATACTTGTTTTTCAAGAACGTAATCTATCTGTAAATTTCCACTCTACTTGAATGTGCATTAGTTAAAAACATAAGTTTCTTCTCCACATGATTTCCTCATATTGATAGCCTAATCTGCTGTGTTTGAGCTTTCCTAGTCAATTCAATTCAATTGTACTTAGGTTCTTCACAGAACTTTTAAAGCTGAATTCATATGATTTTATATTTCTTTCAGTTTTATGTAACAAATGCATTACCAAACTTTGTTTTCAATTTAACGCCGACAATGGATGACGTAGCGATATTGTGACGGTTCAGTAACGAGCTGACGTTTTATCAGATAAAATCTCATCCTCGCAAATCTTGCAGGGATTTTGTAAGATAAGCGACCGTGATTGATCAATATTCAAGGAATTGCTAAACGCTATTGGTCAATATCGAATGCGCGGCTTATGAATGGAATAGTCACAGTATTTGATTTTTTCATTATATAGGCTTTAATAAAACATTTATTAGTCACTGTAGTATGACACTATATTACGTGACTTTATCCAGTCTAAAATTCTGTAATTTTTAAAATAATTATGTTCATATTACTACCCATACAAATTACAGTACTTTTAGTAATTTATGACAAGATTTTACATTACTTATCCTGGAGAAAGTTAAATTTCCTTTAAATAATTATATTACTAACCATATTCATTACTTCCAGTAATATATGATATCAATATAATATATAAAACTTCAGTTAGTTGGTACTGACAATTGTTTGCCCACTTCAAGATGGGCCAAAAACTTGAAGTTTGACTCGATTCTTTAGCCTGTGACCGACGGGAAACTCCGAAAAGTTAAAATTTTTAATTTTTAACCCGCAAAAAAACTTCGAAATGTTTTCAATCACTCACTGATATGGTTTACTCACTTCAAGAAGAACTAGAAACTTGAAATTTGCAAACTCATTTCTTAGCCCTTAGCCAACGAAAAAATTCCAAACAGTTCAAATTTTTAATTTTTTATCCCTGGAAAAATTAATGGTTTCCAATCACTCACTGCCATAAATGTTTACCCACCTCCAGAAGAGCTAGAAGATTGAAATTTTCCATTCAGTTACAGCTTTTAGCCTGTAACTGAATGGAAAATTGCGAAAGTTTTTTTTTTTTTTTTACCTCCTTAAAAACCTCACAATCGTTTCACATTTTTTAGGTCTATTGTGGCTAAACTTAATTCTACGGCAGTCTAAATATACAACCTCTACTCTGATACAGTGTCAGCAGTGGCGGACGCAGAAATTTTTTTCGGGGGGGGATTTGACTTTCAACTTACATATAAAATTAGTTTATAAAACTGGCCACTTAGAGTACATATATAGCCTTTTTTCAAATTTCGGGGGGGGATGTAACCCCCCAATCCCCCCCCTGCGTCCGCCACTGAGTGTCAGTTCATGAAACAACTTTTCACGAGAATCTTCCCGGATATTTTGGGACAGAGCCCAGAACAAGCAAAGCGAGTTTCTATATACCTGTAAGTTGTGACTGGAGGTCTTCTATTTTCTTCAGTATGGAATCAATGTATTGAACAATGATTAATAACATAATATTATTACAATACATTTATATTATATGACTACTATCAATTAAAAGGAATATTAACATAATACTGACTACATATACCACAAATATTATTGTTGTATACCTACTTCTGCACAACTTCCTAATTTGAACTAATAATACGTGATTCTCGCGTCTTATCTATAAAAAGGAAAATTATGTAGGCCTATAGGAATGTCTATAAGAAAATAATAGAGCAGTGTGACCCAGGTTTTCATTACCCGAGGTAAAGTTGTACTTGCCTCTCTATCTAAACTGGAAGTCATTCATGGAAAATACAATTTACTCATTTGACATACCTTACACAGTCTTAAGCTTGATTCTAGTAAATTATTTTCAATAGGCCTGCCATTTCTCTTTTTAATAGCTTTCAAAGGTGAAAAGCACTTTCATACACATATGTATTTTATATTTGTAGCAAGTATTTTATTAATAATGATCACAGTTTTTTTTTTTTTAAATCGTGCATTGAATGGCTAAGAAATTATGTACACACTCTACATTAAAGTCAATTGATGTTAATTATTTACAGTATTATGATATAAATAAAGGTAAAGCTGTAATTTGTGAAGGATTAAGAAAAAATAACATTTCCTCCCTATTTCGAATAACAACGTTAGAATAGTTTTTTCTTGTTAAAAGTATAATACATTTAGTTAGCTCGTCATCATCTGCAGACTCAATTTAAACATCTAAAAGAAGCTTCAAAAGATACAATTTTTAAAGCAAACCGTATCAACTTTTACAATTTCTCCCACATCGCCTAATAGAACAGTTATTATACCTGAGGTTGACATCTTACAACACGAGATACTTGCTGCCTGTAATTAAATATTATTTATTTTTAAATTAGCTGTTTTCCATTCACTCCTTACAGGTGAGGGGTGGCATGCCAACCAAGTGACGTCACAAGACAAAACCACGCGGCTGGAGAAAGTTTGAAAACATGGCCAAGTGGCACCCCCATGAGTTGGTACTTTGTCAGCCACTCCATCCTCCTGCTAGCTTCTCTGGAAGTTGTCTTGCCAGACAGATTTTGTCAGGAAACCATAATACGCAATTCTTGGCCAACTTCCAGATAGGTTCTCTATCTGGTAGATAAATATGATATCAGGTGGTCGTCATACAGGCCCTAAGAGTTAGATGTTGAGTTTTTTCTGCATTACAACAGAGTTTATTAGCCGAGAACCACTTAATGGCCTCTTCTTGAATTGATTGCACATATACTTTCTATTGATCTAAATCTTTATTTTTACATATACAGTAGAACCCCGATAATTCGAGCTAATTGGGGCTGAGGCTACCTCGAATTACAAAAAACTCGGATTATACGGAAATTTCACTAAATCAATGGGTAAATCGCAAATAAATGTTTAATGAGCACAATAATGGTTTAAATAATAAATAAATAAACAATATAGTAGGCCTACATGCCTGTGTTACGCCTGTATGTATACCTAGGTATATTGTCAAACATTTCCAATTTGCTACATCGGCATCCTTTAAGGATTAAGTCATTTGTCTGACCCTTAATGGAGTGGAACGGGTAAGCAATGCTACTAGGAAAACAATTTTAATTACCATTGTAGGGATTACTGTAACAATACAGTATTCTTTTCTGAAAGGATGGGGAAATATGCACTGTACAATTGATTGACACGAGGTCCCGACAAAGAAAAATCGAACCTAACGGTTTCTGTCAATCTGTAATAGAAATGCATTAGCAGTCTGAAGCCAAGGTTATTTCTGAGTATTATAAACAAAAACCCTAAGTGGGACAGTTTTACCTGAATTGTGGTACATGGAAAAATTGAAAGAAAGCTCAAAATGTAACGCATTCGGAAGTGCGTAAAACTTACTTGCGGACACCGTATAAAAACGGGATTTTACTCTAGTTTTATGGACAATTTTAATTTTCTTAAGACCAGCTCGAATTACACGGAACCTCGAATTACCGAGGCTCTACTGTAAGGGTAGTATCATCCGCATAAATAGCAGAGTCAGCATTAAGATTACAAGGGAGATCATTAATTTAAACAAGAAAGAAAAAAGGCCCCATTATCGAGCCCTGAGGGGTACCAAACTAAGCCTTGGCGATTTATTTTTGATGAAAGTATACTGTTGTCTATTAATTAGATAGAACTGTATAATTTTTAAACTTTCTAATCCTACACCATAATAGGTCAGCTTCTTTAGCAGAAGATCTAAGGGACCACAATCAAAGGCTTTGCTAAGGTCACACAAAACAAGAGCAGTAATTCTTGTTCTTCGAAAGCTTGCAAATAAGTTTTAACTATTTTTAATGCTGCAGAGATCGTAGATTGTCCTTGACGAAACCCAAATTGGGAGTTAGTTAATAAATTGTTGCTTTAAAAAAATTATTTAATTGACTTAGCATGACTGCCTCCAAAATTTTAGAGAAAATAGGTACAATTGATACTGGTCTATAATACTGAAATTGTGTTTTATCTCCCTTTTTATAGATAGGAATAATTATAGATATTTTCAAAAGAGGAGAAAAATAATCTTCCGATAAGCAATTGGTAATAATGAAAGACAAAGGTTCACTAATAGCATGTATAGTTTGCTTCACAATGTATAGTTTGAAGTTGACAACCAGTTATGCTCCATAGATTTGTAATTAGAAAAATTAGTTACCAACTTAATAATCTCAGAAGGTGTTGTCTTATTCCAACAAAAATGTTGTTGGTGTATTTGGTATTGTTGCAAACATTCTTGTGTATTAATGAGAGCAGGTGGAATATTGTCCTGTAATTGTAGTAGCGAATTTTGAAACAAGGAATTAAGCTCATCTGGGTCAAGTGTGACCTCAGGTATGTACTTAGTTGAAGTTTCATTACTAATAATCTGCCAAGCAGCTTTACAATCATTTGCTGCAGTATTTATATAATTTTCAACCGCAGTTCGTTTAGCTGACGTTAATTTATTTCTACAATTTGTTTTTAATGTGTAGGTATATTTTATAGGCTGCCTTCGTCAAATTGGAATTTTGTTTACACAGATGTTTATACATAGTATAGCAAGCAAGCATCCTATTTTTAATGGTTGCTAACTCAGGAATATACCAGTTTTTTAGTTTAAGTTTAGCTTTAACACCATTATTTTGTTTAACTTTGATTAATGGAGAGCAAAAGTGCCAAAGGTCTACATAAGTCTTAAAAATTAATCAAATAAGAAAGATACATTACTATTATGTTTTATAAAATCCTCAATCATTTCCCACTTTTCCTCTTTTAAACTATAAGTAAAACGATCAATTAAGTTGTCGGATTGTTTCCTTACATATATAAATTTAGATCTATCACACAGTTCATGATTTTACTGTTGGGTTTCTTTATATGATTAAGGATTATAAACCTGTAATAACAACGGTTCATGGTCTGCAAAAGAATGACCGGCTAAGCTAACTTCATATGAATTGTTATAAAAATTTAAAATTATGTTATCTATACAAGACCTTATTCTAGTTGGCTGCTTATTGGTACAAAAAATTTAAAGATCTAAGCAAATTATCAAAGTTATTCGAAGTACAGTTGACTCCCTCTAGTCCGGCCTCGGATGGTCTGGCCGACTTCTTGGAATGAGCCACCTGCGTGCGGAAATGTTTCTCATGGCAGTAATCGACTAGAATAAACATGCCTGTTTAGTTTCCAGTCTTAAGTGTAAACAGATCACATCAGTTCACTTCACGATTGCGTTCATTCAGACCTATGTCGAGCAACAGGCTACCGCATCAGCTGTCGGTGTAATGTTCATGATTATGCTTTAAAAAAAACCAGTTCAACTAAAAAAGCAGAAGAAAATAACATATGTTTTTAAATTTTGAGATTGTAATTGTAAAACTGTATTTTAATTTTTGGGTAAGTACGCTTTAAAAAATCGACAAAACCACCTTAAAAGTTAATTTTTGCTTTAATGGGTTATACTTTACATGTTTAAAAGACCGCCGGATGGTCCGGCTATTTTTTACTGTCGAGGGTCTGGTCCCGGGGTGGCCGGATTAGAGGGAGCCTACTGTACAGCTAGGTACCCATTTCAATATTGAAATCTCCAGCCACAATAATTTTAGTATTAAATTTCAATACTTTCTTTATGGCAGCTTCAAAATTATTTTAAAAAAAGTACCTAAATCCCCAGATGGTGAACGATAAATGCTTAGAATAAAAATATCTTTTTCACTTAATTTTAAACAGCTAATTTCAAAGCACTGTTCTACAAAATATATAGCAAATAAAAAATTGAGTACTCTAAACCATTTTTAAAAAAATGCCTGTACCTCCATTCTTTGTTATAGATCTACATCTAATGTCAGCCGCTATATAATTATTTGGAACAAAAAGGTTAACTTCGTTCTCTGTAAACCAGTGTTCTGCAACACAGACCACATCAATATTCTGACTATTACAGAAAGCCTCAAACTCTAAAAGTTTATTCATTAGACAACTAATATTTACCTGCATAAGCCTGTAAATAGAATTTCCCCCCTCAACTATAGCAGGACCATTATCAGGCCAAGAACAAGCTTGGCCTAGGTAAACCCGGACCTATATTGTCCCTGGCCAAGCTCAGGCATTTCCCTGACCCTGGGAGTTAATAGTAATAGAGGCAGAGCGAGTAACCTTTGTGAAGATATCTCTAACTATTTTAGACAAAACATTTGCCAACACTTTTTTTACCCTTATAGCTAAAATGTTGGCCATGCCTAGTATGGTAGCTCCTATCGCATGATTTAGTATTAACTGTATATACATTTTTATATGACTTACAGATTTCTCTAAGTTCATTATTTGTTTTATATTATTTCTTCATTAATGTAAGAGGGAGGTCAAAACGGTGTGGTATATTTACATAGACTATATTTGTATGACATAGGCTATCAAGAGTTGTTTTCAATGTTGTTGTAGCTTCCATTTTTTCATTGTTGTAAACATCAATGGCTCCTCCGATGATTATTACGACATCATTTGTCCACAAGTAGTTTGCACATTCTGGTTCTAGCATATTTTTATCACAATGTATCACTTGATTAAGTTTGGCTCCAGGCTTCACCAAACCATCCACTTCAGTCTTGTTACCAAGATTGTCTTTCACTATTTTGGTCAGTCCATGTCCAAAACTATCCGTATAGATTTTAACACTATGTAGAGGTTTAGATTTGGGCCTTTATTAAAGGGACTGCCTGCATGGTCTTGTGGTTAGCATCGCTGACTTCAGATCCGTAGGCCTGGGTTCAATCCCCAGTACCACCTCAGATTTTTCTAAGGTAGGGAGGTCTGGAACTGGGTGCTGTCAGCCTCGTGATTCAAATTGAGGAGCTACTTGATAGAGAAGTAGCGGCTCCGGTCTTGGAAACCACCATTAATGGCCATGGGTGTCGGCATGCTGACTACATGCCCCCCAATCCTGCCATTTGCCTTTGGTAGATGACACAGTGGTCAGTTGGTAGGCCTTGTCTATTCAGGGATGTTGCACCACCGAGTTTAGTTTATTTTTAGTTTTTAGTATTAAAGGAGGTATAGTAATAGAAAACATCTCTTATTTATTTAACATGCGATAAGCCATGAACTTGAAAGAACTGGTACTTTCTGAATGTTAACAAATGAAGAAATAAAGATTGATGGAGTAAAAGACATTGAAGGGGACAGCATAGATGTGGTCTAACTCTTTCAACATGGAAAATTAGATAGTGATGTTTTGCATAACCTTGGGGTGAAATTTATTCTTATGATAGCTTAAAAACCCGGCATCGCCCATCTTTTTTTTTTTTTTTTTTTTTTTTTTTTTTTTTTTTTTTTTTTAATTTGAAATTAACTTGATGAAGGACTTTCGATTTTCAGACTCTAGGGCCTTGTATAATATGTACATAGAACTTGAAATGAGGAAGAACGACTTATTACACTAAACTATTCCCCCAGAAAATGCTAGGTATAGCTTTTTATGGCTCATAGAGGATGTCAAATGTTCCATTCCGTTGCTTTTTTTTTTTAAATTTGTTTATTAACTGCATGTCCCATTACAATGAGAGTAATACTACATGCACTAATTACTAATATTACATTTTAATGCATATAATATACTGTCTTTTATCTTCCTTATTCTATGGCTGGTTACTGTGGAACTTATTCATTACCTTATTAAACTAAATTTTCATACTATTCTTTACAATATTATTTAACATGTAGGTATACTCTATTTATATATTAGTTAATCTCCTATATTTCTGATATATTAGTTAACTACTTGTATTACTACTTCATTCTTTTACAGCTTATGTAAATCTATCGAATTAATGAATGAGATTAGTTCTTGTGTATAATAGCGCATTAATTTGATTTTGTCAAATGTCCATTTTCCATGTTTACTTATCATATTGTTCTTAAAAATTTGTCTTTCCCTTTCAAGTTTGATACATTTAAATAGTAGGTGAACCACTGTTTGTTCTTCGTTTCCACACATACACATAGGACTGGTTGTTATATTAAATCGGAAATAGTATGAGTTCATTTTCCCATGGCCTGTTAAGAAGCTAGTTATTTTTCCACTTAGCGGTACCTTTATTTTTGACCTGTCTTTTATACTGGGGAGAAACAACTTTGTCACTGTACCGTTTTTTGTACTGTTCCATTCTTCTTCCCATTTATTAACACTTATTGTCTGTAGTTCGTTTAGCACTGAACTTAGTGGTTTACGATCGTAACTCACTGGTATGTCATCGTTCCCTGCAGCCTCTTTTGCTGGACGGTCAGCTGTTTCGTTACCGGTATTCCCGTTGTGTGCCTTGATCCAGGTAAAGTGGATTGTCCAATGTTTTGCTTCCAATTCTCTAGTTTTTTCTCTGATTGATGTTATTAAGTTAAGTTGATTGGTTGGATTTTTTAACGAATCTAAAGTTATTCTACTATCTGTATGGATAGCTGCTATTTTTTGGTCGTTAGGACTGTGCTGATCTTTTTCTAAATATTCTAGGGCCTTTATGATCGCAAGCTGTTCAGCCTGATTGTTTGAGCAGTGGTCTTTTAGCCTGTATTGTAGCTGGATGGCTGGTTTTTTATCGACAAATATTGCTATACCTGCGCCTACTCCTGTGTCTCCTTTGCTGCCATCAGTATAAATGTCCACTCTGTATTCTATGTTATCTTCCTTTGTTTTTATTGTGTATATATCAGCTGGATGTGGCCATATCGAATAGTGTCTTGGCCTTTCAATTGTGTCCTTCTGGTTTCCTTTTTTGATTTCATATAGTGTTGCCAACTTTTGCAATTCTAAAATTATTGGGGTAGTGTTTGTTAGCGTACACAATGGGGGATATTCTAAAAAAGTAAGCATAAAGTATGAGCGACTTCTTGCTGAGCAGTGTAGTCACTCACAAGTCCTATGCAAAATAACACCGCAACGACAGAAAGTTCTGACTCACCGGCTATCACTTTATGCTCACCCAACCCACACGAAACATGCACCTGCATAAACAAACTTATGAAAATAAACAAGGGTCTTCTCGCAGTGGGAGATGCCAGATCAGCAATATGAAGAGGAAGTTAATTATTTCTGCTCTCTCTGAAGGGACTGCATAGAATGGTCATTTACATCATCATATCAGATACCGCAATGGAAGAAGTACAGGATCACATAATCTATAATATTTTAGGATTAAATTAGTTTAATGAAAATTCATAACATAATTGCAACATTTAATATAATTAGTATTTTTAAATGTGATATGAAACATTCATATAACTCCCTCTACTCTTAATATAGCCTATTCTAGTGTAGAGTACACGGCTGTATTGCAGTAGTGCGCATTCTCTTGTATCTGCCTCGTTTCCAAGTCGCATTATTCGCGAGGCAAGACCAAAAAATCCAAGTCTACATTGTATAAAATGAATGGCTTATAACTAGCCTTCAGAGAATTTCTTGGGAGAAGTTTTTCAAATAGTACTTATTACAATATATTATAGTAGGCCTACATAATAAGCCTATAAAATTGTTAAAACTATTTCGAGAAAATTAAGAAAAATTAAATTTTCGTCAAATAAAGTGCTTGTAAAAATGAAAAGAAAGTCGTTGCCGTACCTCGTGTCGCATCCCTGAAGGATACACAATCCAAATAAAATCTTAATAAATGCACTCGAATACTTTTGTATAACCTAGGCGTGGCAGTACACCTTTCTTCAAATTCTAATATAGAATAAGAGGCCGTGTTGCACAGAATAGGTATTCAGTTGTATTAGCCTGATGCAAAGCTTTACCGTTCACCAGACAAGATTGAGTTTCTGTGAACGATGCCTGCCTTGTAACTACCCGTCAGAATTTTTTTTTCGAAAAAAATATTTCAAATAAAAGTTTAGCTCTTAGCATAAGCACCTCAATTACAAAATTTAAACAAAATTTTTAAACCCCTAGTACCTAGTACTGATAGACGGATTAAAACTAAAAATTTGTAGTTTTCATTCTTTCTGGAATGTCCATATATTCCACGCGAATCATCCTAATAGCATGCTGTGAGTGAAGTGAGTGTGCTGTTTTGGTAACTCACAAATCTCCTACTTAATACTCCCGCCGCTCATTCTTATAGCATGAGGAATTGAAGCAGGCACTAAGCGACAGAGTACAAAGAGCATCATGTCACGTGGGCGCAGTGGGTGGGGGAGTCCTCAGGCTTTTTATGCATACGACTGCAAGCGCAAACTTGAAATCTGCCAGTAAGAACTTCATACTCTTTTTTTTTTAGAATGTCCCCCAATGCTTCATATGAAGTTGTACGGAATGCCTTTGCTATTTTGATATTGATTAATCTCTGTACTCGCTTAAGTTTTGCAGCATTATGTTTTTTTTATTAATGGCCTCACTCCAGACCGGTACTCCATATGATAGAATTGGTAAGATAGCACCTTTGTAAATAACTCTCATTACATCGTGGCTTAATCCCCAATTTATTTTTGCCGATTTTGCCAATGAATGTATGAGATGAGTACATTTTTGGGTTACTTCATTGATATATTCTTGGAAATTAAACTTCCTATCAATTATTATGCCAAGATACTTTATACTTTCCGATTGTGGAATATTCTTGTTATTCAGAAAAATTTTAAGATCAATTGCTGTCCTTGGTCTTTTCCTTGTTATTACCAACAGTCTCGATTTCTGCTCATTGAATATGATTTTGTGATTCTTAGCCCAATTCTCTACTTTGTACAAGTCGTGGTTGGCATAGTTTTCTAGTTCAAGGAGGCTTCTTCCCTTGACAATCATCAGGAAATCGTCAGCAAAGGCCAATACTGTTGTGTGTGTGCTGTATTCTACATTCAAAAGTGCATTATATTGGACATTCCAAAAACCCGGTCCACAGCACGACCCTTGTGGACAGCCCTTGCTTATGGTTTTTTGAATAGAGATACTGTTTAGTGTTATTGAAGCTGTTCTCTCACTAAAGTAGCTTTTAGACAGTTCATAGATATTTCCAGGACATCGCGCGTCTCTTAGTGCTTTAAGTATATACGGCCACCATGCCGCATCGAAGGCCCCTTTAACATCTAAACTGATGAGAGCAACGTAATGACCTTCTTGTAAGCTTTCTTGTATTGTTTTCTTTAGTTCCATTACTGCATCTACTGTATTAGTTTGAGGTGTAAATCCAAATTGGCGTTGATTCATAATATTGTTACTATACATATGGTGCATTATTCTGCGTATTAAGAGCTTTTCTAGAACTTTTCCTGATACATTTAGAAGGCTAATTGGTCTAAATTTGGTTACCTCTTCTGAGTTTTCTTTCCCTGGTTTTACTATTGGTATTATTTTTGCTCGCTTCCATATTTTGGGAAAACATCCATTCCTGAGGCATCCATTGTATAGTTCTGTTAAGAATTTGGGTAGTAGGTTGAAGACTTGCCTAATTATATAAACTGTAATGCCATTTTCTCCTGGTGCCTTGCTTGCATCCATTGAATTAATAACCATTTCAATTTCTTCTTTTGTAAATGTTCTATTGTTCGGAGTATCTAGTGGTTTTCCAGCTTCGTTTCTGATTTCCACATGCCGATCATTGTCGTCACTTCCGTCATCCAAGGGAGCAAACGATTCCATCATTAATTTGATTGTTTCTTTTAAGCTTCCTGTATAGGAATCGTCATTGATAAATTTCATCTTGGTTCTTTGAGGGAAATATTAGATGTATAAAGAAGTATTTAGTCTTAACCTTATAATAATCTATCATCACGAAGCATCAAGCTTTTGTATACATGTATATATGTGAACAATAATTACGAGAATCTGGACATTCAAGTATTAATTACAAAATCATAGAATATAATTATAATAGTCACGCACAAGTATATGCTTGTAAGCTCTTCTTTTAATCACAATTTCAAGATATTTATAAATTTTAATTTTAAATGTGACATTTTAACATTATGACATGCAAGAATTACTCTTGCTACTTATTTTATTAACCATTATAACCATTAATGTAACAGCTATAACAATCCAAAGTTGATCCTATATATTGATCTCATATATTAATTCAACTATATGGACTATGCACATATGTAATCGCTTGATATATAAGTTGATCAAAAATTTTAACTCTTGACTATATGATATAGATGTTTTATGTATAGCCAATCCAATATTAATCTTAGAATTTTATCTTGCTAACTTTAATTACAAGTTGCCATATATCATACAATGTAAGAATCAACTAATAAAATATTATTGATTTATAATTTACAAATTATATTATAACAATTTATATTGTAAAAGGTTGTCCCCTCTTTCCTGTGTTGTTCATATATCTTAGTATTTTATTTTGAGGGTATAAGACTAAATACTTCTTTATACATCTAGGAATCGTCAGGTTTGCGTAGAGTTGTCATCATAAGATTCGGTTTTAGCTTCCCGGATGCAACTTTGTATGCTGGGTTCCATGGATTTGACGTTGTGGTTAAATTGCAATAGTTTTTCCAGGATTCGTATTTCGCTTTTTTGATTTCTATCTGATATTTTCTCTTACATTCTAAGTATAGGCCTTTCCTATTTTCCCTAAGGTTTTCATTGTTTATTGTCCGTTGATATCTTCGTCTGAGTGCACCGATCTTCTTCCTCATTATAGTTAAATCTTGTGACCACCATGGGACTGAGTGTTGTTCGGATGGGTTGGAACTGGGACCTCTAATCTTGAAGGACCTATTACTTGCGCTTCTGATAGCCTTTTCAAACTTTTCCGCAGCTTTTTCCATATTTGTTTCCACTACCATTTTCTCCTTTAAGATATTATCAAGATCCTTTTGTTCTCCGTTTTCCATGTCACAATTTTTGTCGTGTGTACCATAATTAAATTTGACTTCTTCTATGAACTTTTCCTTAAATTCAATATAGGCCTAGTTTTCTTCCTTGACGATGTATCTGATCCCTTGGAAATTATACACTGTGTTATTGCCTTTCTGGTTAATACAATATGTAATCAGCTTATGGTCTGAAAAGCTTTCTTCGTCTGAACAATTCCAATTACTCATCCATTTTAGCATGTTCTGATTAGTAATAGTCAAATCTATATTGTTAGTAGCCCCTGTGCTCGATTCGAAGGTTGTATTATTTGTGTTATTGTTCAGCAGGTGTAAGTTATTTCCCATAAGGAATTCTTCAAGAATTTTTCCTCTATTATTTGTTACTTTATCATGCCATGTTTTTGATCGTGCTTTACTATCCATGGCCAATATTAGTCCTTTCCCCTTTGCCAGCTTTATTATTCCTTCTATTTTGTACAAGTCATTGTTTATATCATTTTCGATGTCCATGTATATGCTTGCAGCTATAAATTTAAATTGTCCATAAGAACATTCTATTACCACCATGTCTTCACCTGACAACTGATTGATTTGAAGAGCATCTATTTGTTTATTAGATACAACAATTGCAGCTTTTTTACTCCGATTCCGTGGGTAAAGATTCTATGTCTTCTAGATATTCCGCATACTTTGTTTTGGTATACGTAAGGCTCCTGCATGTATGTTATATCTATGCTTTGTTGAATAATTAGCTGATCTAGGCTGCCTTAGAGTGTTTCAAGTTTATCTATACTATTACTATATTATTTTTCCGGTGTCTCTTACTATTTCCATTGATAATAGTTGCCATTTTAATAGTCGGTGTTCTCTTTATATCTTGCAATGGCAGCTATTAAGCTGGGGCAATTTCTGTCTGTGGCGCTATGGTTTTCATTAACTTGGTCATTCTTGCGAAATTTATTCCAGTTAAGCAGTCTATACATTTCATTTCATTATTGGTCGATTGACATTCTTTCAAATTGCGATTTCCTGCGCATCTGGAACAGGTATCTTCTCCTCTACAGTCTCTCGCTCTATGATTGTATCGACATCATTTGTAGCAGCGAGACACTCTAATGTAATCTTCCGCATTGCAAATAAGCCAGCCAATTTTTACTTTCTTATGCAACAATTGTTTCCTTGTCTGTGAGCTTACTTCAACTACCACATTACGGATTTTCCTCTTAGTGGTGTAGATAAATTTTGGTTTGATATCTCCCTCCTTTAGTTCTAATTCTGGGTTTTGTGCTATGATCGTTTCTTCTACATCTTGTAATTCCATTTCCTCAGGAATGTTATATATTATAACATTCGGGTTCCATCTTTTCGGGAGATTTGCTTCCAATTGTTGGCAGCACTTCTCATTGATGGTGGATTTTCAAAAAAATTTCTTCAATACAAACCTTGTCCTGAGAATTACGAACACAACAACAACAAAATCAGCCAAATCGGTCTAGCCGTTCTCAAGTGATGCTCCGTCATACATGTGGCAATTGATTTTAATGGCTTGGTTGCAAGACTCACACTTTTTTTTGTCTTGTTATGAAAACATGTGACAGCAGAACTCTCAACCTATGTCATGCTTCTTTTGTCACACTTCTATGAAAACATGTGACAGCAAAACTCTCAAACTGTGCCTCATTTCACATTTCCGACTTTTTTCCATGGATTTTCCAAAAACTTTCTTTCATACAGACCTTGTCCTGACAAGTACGAACACAATAAAAATATTTAAAAAATCCATCCAAATCGGTCGAGCCGTTCTCAAGTGGTATGGCAACATACATTTCGGCAATTGATTTTTATTTAGCCTAGATCATTGACGTATCATATCACAGGTAGTTCTGAAGTCGATAAATTTAATCCCTGAAACAAAATTCCTCTTTTAAGTGCAACCAAATTTTTTAAAACAAAGATAAATAATTCCAAAGAATCTGGAGGATGCTATTAATGATCATCTCAAATATGGTATGTACTGCCCATTCGCAGGGCCGTAGCAAGGTCCTTCTGCGCCCTTGGCGAGTTTGACAATCTGCGCCCTCCAATACTGGGGGAGGGGGGGGTCTGAATAATTGTTTTAAATTTCTGTAAAGTTGTTTATTATTTTAATATAAAAACACTGTTATTATCAAAGAAAACCTAAACCTCAATTTGAAAATGGACTTTCAAGGTACTAAAATCTTATTTTCAGACAATTTAACTACTTAAAAAATAATTAAATTATAAAATCTAGTATCAAGAGTAAAGTACATAATAGGCCTGAGGCCTACTAAACTGTTTAACACATTAATATAGGTAAAAGTATTTTTTTTTCGAATAGAAACTTTTTAAAACAGCTTCTGCAACATGCAATGAGAAAATGAAAAAAATGCATAGTATTTTTTATTAACAATTAAATCGATCTGTAGGCCCGGGTTCGATCCCCGGTACGTCCTCGGATTTTTCTGAGGGATGGAGGTCAGGAACGGAGTGCACTCAGCCTCGTGATCCAAACTCCATTGGAGTGATCTGGCTGTGGTCGTCTTCTGAAACTGTCTCAGTCTTAATATCTTCCTTTTAATTTTCTCCTTCATTTCCTTTTTGGTCGTCTTCCTTTGCTTCTTCGTGAAGTGCATTACTAATACAAGTTTCGCCAATTTCCTTATCTTCATTTCGCAGCCAATTTCCAAGCACCGATGCTACATCTTTTGTCTTTTCGTTTTCTGATTTTCTTAAATTCGCTTCCAGAAGGTTTTTTTTGTCTCATTTCTGTAAAAAACCACTGCCTAATAGATGAAAACTAATATTGTGGACTAAGCTATGATGATGATGGTAGTTTTAGTTGCCACATTTTTTTTACTGAAATCATTCTTACCTACACAACAGAAGCAACGCCAACATCAAAAAGAGACGAAACAACACAAACACTAATATTGTTTCACTGTTTAATTTCAAAATCGCTTAGTTAAAAAATACAGTAATAATATAATATAATAAAAAATAATACCAGCGACTATACCAGCGCCGGCCTTAGAAGGGACTTGATCAAAACAAATAGCACGTGTACTGCCAGCTGGCAGAGCTGTTCATCGGCCACGGATCACAACACATATTCCATGTAAAGTTACAGAAATTAATTTTGATGTACCGGTACATTAACACATTGTGTGATTAAAAAAAACTAAACATTTTTAAAATAATAAATTTTAGTTCACACTTTATTTATAAACATTAGTAAATAGTAATAACAAATGGAATTGAGATCTGCGCATTTGACTTTTTCTGTTGTTATAATATTTGTCAGTCATTTTTGCATGTAGCATATAACAGTATGTGCGATGCCATTGTTGATCGCTTTGTAATCAATCCTGCCGACAGCAGTAGCACTGAGGACAACAGTCAGCTGGAAAGGGATTGAGTTGAACCACTTTCATCTCAATAATAACGTACTAATTTTTTTTGTCGTTACATCTTTCCATACTGTTCATGATTTTTTTGTCGTTACATCTCTCCATACTGTTCATGATTTATGTTGTCATACTCTGTCAATATAAGAAACGTGTAAATTAAATAACGTTGCATGACAGCTTTTTGTTTGTAGACAATCAGCATAATACTACAGATGGTTCACGTGCAGTAATTTTTAATAACCTGAAAGATTTCTTCCATTAACGTGGAATTTTTATTGCTTGATAAATTGCACCAATCTAAAAAAGGCGGGATTTTTCATGGTTAATTTTGCACCCTCTTTGTACCTGCGTCCTTGGCGGGGGCCCACTTCGCCACCGCCTAGCTACGGCCCTGCCCATTCGTCATTCATTTTATGACAGTCTGATTTCTGTAACAGAGGCAGGTGTTGCAGGAACTGTGGAGAATGGCAGTGAGCTTTTTCATGTACATCATCATGTGCAAATTGAGCACCCGCAATCATTGAAACTTATCAATAAAACTTACACAAGCCCGTTCCTCTTAATATGTTTCATTACATGTACAGAGGTGCCAACTATTACGGATTATTTATTACGATTTTCCACTCATTGCTACAAAATTACAACAGAAAACTCTTTTTCAAAAAGTAATCAGTAAAATTACAATTACTTTACAAAAGGGCAGAACCTGTTGGCCATTCGGTGGTAAAACTGCTCACCATGTCTCAAATTGTTAACCTTTTCACTGCTACTCACATATATATAAATGTATGTGTGTGTGTATATATATATATATATTAGAGGTGTACAAATCTCGATTTTAGCTTGCCCATACCCGCTTGAACGCCAGGCAAGCAAGTTGCCAGCGTCATAGCTAGGAAGCAGGCAGGTTCCTGTAAGCTTGGTGGGTCAGGTCAAACCCAACCTAGGCAAGCCAGAATAAGCTTGTGACATTCCTATCAGCTAAACAACTGTAGTTGCTAAGTGTTGGTAATACTTTCTTGCTTTTCTACATGCAGGTAGAAGAAATTCACCATTCAGATGAATAAAAGGTGGATAAAGTATTAAAAATCGTTTTAGCGTCTTAACACAATTATTATTTTTATTATTAGGTAGATTTTGAAGAAAAATCTACCTAATGACTTTCAAAAAATTCGTTCATATCTTTACGTTTCATGCCTCCCTAAGTACGAAACCACCGCCTGTTAAAAAAAATTGTGATATTTATATTTATATACAGTAATGCATATATATATATCTTTACACGCTAGCGGCCGTAATTTTCAAGATATTTGAATCAAATTTTATTATGTTATTTCTAGGCCCAATAGTTCAGATAAGTTCGTTAATGAGGAAAATTGGCGCAAGAGGGTGGTTGGGGGAGGGGGTTGAAATTTTAAAATATTTATATCTCGGCCCCTATGAAGTATAGAGGGAGACTTTGATTGAATAAATTAGAGTACTCCTTATGGAGTTCACAGTGACACCAACGATTCGGGGGTTTTGGGAGTATGAGTGGGGGTGGGGGTATGGGGATGGAAATTCGAAGTTTTCGAAACTACGTCTTGTGGGGTATCGTTGAAAAGCTCTTGATGAGCACTCTACAAATCAATAACTAGTTTCTTGATAGTTCTCATATAAGGCGAGATTTGAATGTTTGAAAAAGTTCTCTTTCCTCTTTTTTGCAGTTATTATTGCGGGTTTGTCATGCCAAGGCTAAAGAAGAAGAGTGCTACGCAGTGACAGTAAATTAAAACAAAAGCACTTCGAAATCTACCTCAGCTTGTAGGCTTGCCTAAAGGGATTTTTGTTATTGTTATTAATGATTTTATGATGTTTTCTCGAAAATGTTTGAAAATTTTTCCCATGCCGGACTAGTACCTTTGTTCATTGATAATTCAAACTGTCCACATTTTAGTTTCTCCTCGGCTTCCTTCAGGGTAAAATTCTCTAAACACATCTGAAGTTCCTCAACTACGTAACTGCACGACTTACCAGTGCACTGCTATACCCAGTTTCATATTCTTACTGCCAGGCCTTGCAGTTTCCTTAGGTCCTGTGCAACCCACCAAGTTATGAAGAGCTTGTGACTCATAGCGACAGTATTTCTTATCATTGTTGTAATCTGGCTTGCTTTCTAATCAAGCCAGTTAAAAGCTGTGACTGGTTGCAGAATTTCAAAGGGGCAAGCAAGCTAAAATCAGAATATGTACACCTCTAATATATATACACACACATCACAAGTATTGCATAAAAGGAGAAATATAAAATTAATAGAGTAATGTTTTATGTTAAAATGTGAGGATTTTTATACCAGTGTTAGGGTTAGCAAAGATGGAAACCAGCTTTCTACTGAAATCTTCCCAAGTCAGTTTAAACACAAGTCAGTGGTGGTTTCAGTTGAAGGGTGCATATATCAATATTTTTAATTCAGCTCTGAAAGGGTTCATGAACAAACAAAAAAACACATCAATACCAATATTTCCAGACACATTGATATTAGTTGTGAAAACAGTGATGAATATGGATTCGGTTACAAAAGTTCTGTGAATATCGTAAGTACAATTGAATTGAATTGACTAGGCAAGCAAGAATGAGAAACAAGTTTCAAATACTTTACTTTAGTAAATGATCCTATTGAAAACATTTAACTGAAAACAGTTTTAAGTGGAAAGAAATAGGTATTTATTTATTTATTGATTTTCCATGACTTAGAATATTATGCATAATCTTTCAACATCAAATAATGAAGATGTACGTAGTTATCCCAATGCCATTTTAAAAATGATTTCTGATGTTATTGTAGAACTGCGTCCTGTCCTGTGTGTGATGCTTTCCGTGCGTTCCTTTTTAAACCAAATCTGTAAAGCACTTCAGTTTCGTTGCAACCAACTAGGATTAAAAAAAAGGGCCACAACATGCGGCATGATATTTGGTTTTCACATTGTAGAATTGGTTCACAATAGATTAGATTAGAATTAGAAATAGACTAATTCCGGGATGCAGAATCCTACTATCAGAATTATATGTGAATATTACCTTCTTGCAAATCACTGGTTCTCATGCAGCATACATGAATTTTCAATGCCAAGAAGCAGTATATCTAGCAGAGCCTCTATTGCTTGGTAATTAACTATGAAATTGAGCTTAGTTTATACCCAAGGTTCTTAAAATACTAAAGGTTAGACCACTAGCCACCCTGAGTGGTCATTGGATGTGGGGTGTGACGTGGCAAGGGTGACAGACAGCCCCTCTCTCATATAAGACGTGAATGGAAAACAGATGGTTTTTAAACTTTAATATTTAATTTCAGGCAACAACTATCTAGTGTTCTAACATTTTTTTTTTTTTTTTTAATTAGTTTTATTCTGCAGATTTACAATCTGTTCAAATATGAACATTCAGTAAATGGTATAAATGACACAGTAATGATGTGAGAGCTGTAAAATACAACTCTTTAAGGGAAGTCATGTGTTCTAATATGTCAACCCAAAGTATAATAACTATTCTTCGAGGCTGTCTGGTAGAAATTTTAAAAATTGATTGGGTTTGCTTAAAAATCGTAGTTATTGAAGCTGTTTTTACAGGCTAGAGTTTTATGAGACTATAATACAGGACTGTTGCTATTGTTCTTATTCGAAATAGGCAGGAAATATAATCCACATTGTTAATTTACAGTGTTTTGCAGATGACAAACAGTTTGTCCATCTCCTTGCTTAGATACGTGGTCCAATCAGAGACGGCGAGACGGAGGGAAGACTCTTACTGCTAGCGGCTCTTCGTAAGCTCGTACACGTGATTGGCGGTGAAGGAATCTGCTTCTCATTTGAAAAATACTGTAATTTTAATACTCCACTATTACAATACCGTAAGTTATTATTTATACACTACTTGCAGGAAAAAATCTATACAGTACTAATTAGGCCTATATTAGTTACTGAATTACCATAAGGTAATGTATCACCGGACAGTGGAAGTATTTTTATACCACACACCAAGTCGTTTGTTTTTACGATATTTAATGACAGAGGTGTACTATAATTTAACCTTGTAACTGTCGCTGGTGAGCCAGAATTTTCTCCCTCAGTAGAGGAGCATGTAAATCTAGAGACATAGGTAGGCCTATGTTTTATTTATGCACATATAAATGTCATCGCGATAGAACCTGCGACCAGGGGCACAGAAAGTCAGTGCCGTACAGTCTGCGTCACCCAGGCCTACTACGTAAACTAGCAATGATTAAAATTATTATATTACTTTTTATCATAGATCATCCCGCAAGAGATGAGTTTATCGATAGATTCGCGACTGTGCAGCAAGAGCAAATTTATCTGATGAAACTTGTAATCTCAAGTTGGATTTATGAAGACTGTTTCATGAATAAAATGTAACGGATATTATAATATGTTCTAATATAAATATTTATTTTTGGTTTGTTTAAAATAAAATTGTTAATAGTTTCAGCTGTCAGATCACAGCATATTAAATGAATGAACAGTCTGCATTATGGAATACTAAGTAATGCTACCAACAAAGTAGTGACAAAAGAGTTAACCTCAAAATTAAGACAAGCTAAAACTGGAACAAAATAAAAACACTTTTTTTTCAAGAACGTAATTTATTTGTTAATTGCCACTGTCTACTTGAATGTGCATTGGTTAAAAATACAATTTTCTTCTCCGTTGGATTTTCTCATATTAATAGCCCAATCTGCTGCATTTGAGATTCCCTAGTCAATTCAATTCAATTGTACTTACGTTCTTCACAGAACTTTTGTAACTGAATCCATATGCGTTTTATATTTCTTTCAATATTATGTGGTTTGGTTTCCTTTATGATAATATCAATTTCGTCAACCCAACTTTCAGCTTACCATTTTTGGGCACGTGAAGTCAGAATGAAAAATTCAATGCCATAGCCGGGATTTGAACCAGGATCTTCGGCTCTCCGTGCTGATGCTCTAACCAACTGAGCTACCATGGCAACGTGCCGGTACAACATTAAATTCTCCAACTGACTCACGTTGCCAAGGTAGCTCAGTTGGTTAGAGCATCGGCACGGAGAGCCGAAGATCCTGGTTCAAATCCCGGCTATGGCATTGAATTTTTCATTCTGACTTCACGTGTACATCTTAGCCTACACGGCCAGTGTGAAAGAATTATCATTCCACTGTGACCTACTAGTGGTTTACTATAAAGCCCGGGTCTTTAAGCACTTACAGCTTGTAAGTCGCCACTAGGTTCGTATCTCATATTGAGAACGCCTGGTGGTATTTTGGGATTGTGAGTCAGTTGGAGAATTTAATGTTGTACCGGCACGTTGCCATGGTAGCTCAGTTGGTTAGAGCATCGGCACGGAGAGCCGAAGATCCTGGTTCAAATCCCGGCTATGGCATTGAATTTTTCATTCTGACTTCACGTGTCCATCTTAGCCTACACACGGCCAGTGTGAAAGAATTATCATTACCTTCGGGTAAAATAAGGTTAAAACTTGGATAAATAATAATAATAATAATAATAATAATAATACCATTTTTGTTTCGAATTTAGCTCCGGAAATGGATGACATAATCTAGTAATCACTGCATTAGCGATACTGTAACAGTTCAGTAATGAGCTGACATTTTATCGGATAAAATTGTATCCCTGCAAATCTTGCAGGGATTTTGTAAGATAAACGACCGTGATTGGTTGATATCTGAGGCATTGCTAAACATTATTGGTCAATATCGAATATGCGGCATATGAATGGAGTAGTCACAGTAATTAATGTTTTCAATATACAGGCCATAGTAAAACATTTATTAGTTGCTGTAGTATGACATGATTTTACATGACTTTATCCAGTCTAAAATTCTGTAATTTTTAAAATAATTATAGGCATATTACTAACATACAAACTACAGTCGTTTCAGTAATTTATAACAAGATTTTACATGACTTATGCAGGATAAATTGCATTTAAATAAAATCAGATAAACTGATATAACAAAGTGCCAGAATGTTTTTGTTGAATCACTTATAATTGCAATTATGATATGCAGAAAATAAGTTTTTTTTTTATCAGATTAAAATCGACCAGCGTCAGCAGAACTACAGATTTGTGATATCTTGACATTCGCGCACTCACATAAAAATAAAAAATAAAATAAAAAAAATCCATGTCAAATCGGCCGGCTCCAGCCTTTCATCCAGGGACCTCCAGAATACGAGTCCAAGACGTTACCATTCGGCCAACTCAGTCAGTTTGGCGGTCTAGTTTGATAAGCATATGTGAAAGAGTAGTGTTATTTGTCAATTCTAAAATGTATTCCAACTTGAAATTCAGTGGAAAATAACTCAGCTAATTATTTGATAGTAATGTGCCTTCTGTACGGGGAAGGAATGGTTTGTTTGGATTTTTATTGTTCACGATATTTCCAGGTTTAAATTATCAATATTTTACAGCTGATGCTTGCGGCTTCGCCCACCATTATTAATTGACTCCAGGATTTTTAAGAAATTTACACTGGCAGTCTATTAAAAATGTTTGTGATTCAGAGCTATGAAAATTGTAAGTAAAAATAAAATTAGAATATTTGTTCATTGTGTTCATTTCACTTAGGCCTTATATAGTAAAGAAACTGTTTTCCTAATTTTGTACTATTCGTGAAAGTTTTGCTGATTGGTTGGCCTTGAGCCAATCAATCATCGGAGAATGAAGATTACATTATAATAGATGTGACTGTTAATTACTTGTTATTTTGGTACCGGTCAACCAATTTGGTCCAAATTCAGTCTACAGGCTTCTTTCCATGTAAGTCATAAATGCTTATACCAAGTTTCATGTAACTCCGATAAAGCGTATTTGAGTTATCGCACCTTTTTCATATATTTCCATTAAAATAGGCACTAAATTGGGCATTACTCCGATACCGGTCAACCGATTTGGTCCAATATCAATAGGGTTCTTCCCATAGACGTTATAAATGCACATATCAAGTATCATAAAAATCCAATAAAGCTTATTTGAGTTATGGTGCATACAGACACACGGACAGACATTTTCTGTCCCCCACACAATCTCATGAAGTACCATTCTGGCACTTAATAATTATATAACTAACCATACTCATTGCTTCCAGTAATATCTACTCTTATACAATTCAACGGCCCTAAATAGCGTGCTTGCTCGCCCGCTTCGTGAGGCATCGGGTATACTCGGCGATGTTCGTCTCTCGCAGTCTAAACTTTCATGACGACTACAAAATTAGGAAGGAAAACCGTTTCTTTATTATGTAAGGCCTAAGTGAAATGAACACAATGAACAAATATTCTAATTTTATTTTTACTTACAATTTTCATAGCTCTGAACCACAAACATTTTTAATAATCTACCAGTGTAATTTTCTTAAAAATCCTGGAGCACGGCCTCCTTTGAGTCAATGAATAATGGCGGGCGAAGCCGGGGGTAACAGCTGTAAAATATTGATGCTTTTATCTCTTGAAATATCGCTGATAATAATAATCCAAACAAACCATTCCTTCCCTTGAAACATTATATAATTTCTGAAAATTACATGGAATTGATAAAATAAAATTCACATCATATTCATGTCAATAAACAGTTGAGAAACAATAGTTATTATGTGTTCACAGGTTCTCTGGAACTGCATAATCGATTCTGATATAGTTTTCCCAGGGGGCGCTTTCTAATCGTAGAATGTATTCTGAAGCCGGAATTTTAGCTGTTTCATTAATATTATTAATGGCTTAGTTTATAAATGATTCGCGTGCAAGTGTTAATAAATATAATGTTTTAATAATTATTATACTCTTAATTTTTAATTTTTAAATGAATTATCGTGGGCGAAGCCACGGGCACTTCCTAGTATGATATCAATGTAATATAAAACATCAGTCAGTTGTTTGGTGTGACATGGCAATATATGATGTTACCCAGAATAAAGACTTTTAATAGTTAAAATAATTATTTTACTAAGTAGCTATAGCCTAAACTACTTCCAGTAATTCATAGAGTCACTATACTATAAAGCGGCATGGCTAACACATTCACTGATGTAATTGTTTTTCCCACTTCAAGAAGGACCAGAAACTTGAAGTTTGGCAAGTATATAGCGTTTAACCTTTAATCAATGGGAAAACTCTGAAAAGTTACCCCGCAAAAAAACTTTTAATGGTTTTGAATCACTCACTTTTGTGGTTTACCCACTTCAAGATGAATTAGAAATTTGAAATTTGCAAACTCATTTTTTAACCCTTATCCGGCGAAAAAATTCCAAATAGTTCAAATTTTAAACTTTTTATCCTTGGACAAAATTAAGGGTTTCCAATAATTCACTGCCATTAATGTTTACCCACTTCCAGATAAACTAACAACTTGAAATTTGGCAAGCTTATAGCTTTTAGCCTGTAACCGAAGGAAAAATTGCAAAAAGTATTTTTTGTTCCATTTTAACCCCAGAAAAAGCCTTAATGTCGTTCCACATTTTTTAGATCTATTGTGGCTAAACTTAATTTTACAGCACTCTGAACAGACAAACTCTACTCCGAAACAATGTCAGTTCATGAAACAGCTTTTTTTGAGAACTTTCCCAGAGGTTTGGGGGCAGAGCCCAGACCAAGTAAAACAAGTCTATATAAAGTTGTGACTTGGAGGTCGGTATGATATAGGCATTTCTGTTTTCTGCAGTTATGGAATAAATATATATAGAACATTGATTAATAATATAATACTAATATTATTACAATTTATTTATATTATATGGCTACTATCAATTAAAGGGAATATTAACATATTACTGACTATATATACCACAAATATTATTGTTACTGTAGACCTATGTCTGTACAATCTTATGTCAATAGTTCCTCATTTGAACTAATACATTATTCTCATGTCATAGCTATAAAAAGGAAAATCATGTATAGGAGTGTCTATAAGAAAATAACAGAGCAGTGTGATCCAGTTTTTACCCGAGGTAAAGTTGTACTATCTAACCTGGAAGTCATTCATACCTTACACAGTGAAGATTGATTATAGTAAATTATTTTCAATGCCATTTCTATTTTTTTAATAGCTTTCAAACATGAAAAGCACTTTCATACACATATGTATTTTATTTTTACTGCAAGTAGTTTATAAATAATTATAACTCGCAGTTTTTTTAAACCTTGAATCGAACGACTAATACAAGAAATGATGTACACACTATACATCAAAGTTAATTGATGTTAATTATTTACAGTATTATGATATTGATAAAGGTAAAGCTGTAGTTAGTGAAGGATTAAGAAAAATTAACATTTACTCCAGTTTTCGAATGATGTTAGAATAGTCTTGTCTTATTAAAGAATAATGCATTAAACTAGCTCAACATCATCTGCAGAATCAATTTAAATCTCTAAAAACAGCTCCAAAAGATACAATTTTTAAACCAAAACGTATCGACTTTTACAATTTCTCGCACATGGCCTAATAGAACAGTTATTATACCTGAGGTTGACATCTTACAACACGAGATACTTAATGTCTATAACTAAATATTAATTTTTTAAATCACCTGTTTTCCATTCACTCCTTACGGATGAGGGGTGGCCTGTCAACCTAGTGATGTCACATGACAAACCCGCGTGGCTGGAGAAAGTTTGAAAACATGGCCAAGTGGTACCTCCGTGGTTTATGCCGTGGAACACGTAACCTTCTTTTCAAAGAAAGGGCTATAGCCTATATATAGGTTGAGAACAGCAATTTTAATTGTTTGAACACATCTTGAAATGAATGGAAACCACCCAGAAATCTAAATAAATGTAGGATCGGTCCCTGTATAAATTGCTCTGACTGCGGTCACCATTGAAAAAGAAAAATGCTCAGCTGATGTCTCAGTTAACACCAACTCAACTTTTGTTGTATTGCCATCATGATATTTTGCCGCAGAAATGCTGGCCTTTTATTAGTCAATAAATGTCGAATGTCGCGTTGCTGCGTGAAGCACTTCAGTTATGCTGCAGCAAACTAGAGTGTAAAAATAATGGTCATGACAGCCCGTGTAGCAAAACCCATAAAGCGATGCTTCAGCAACTGTTAAGTGCTTTATGTTCACTTTAAAAAGTACACAAAGTTCACCGCCACTGCAGCAACAGCAACTGCTATTGAGTAGAAGGAAGCAACGTTGCCAAATTCTCAATTTGATACATTTTGATTACTGGAATATAACGATTAAACAATTACTTCCCATCACTGAATCCAACTAGCATGTTGGAATATATTCTTCCAATAGTATTTTATGTGTAACTTCTTGTAACTGTCTAATATGTTCCTCAATCACCTGAAATTCGCATATAAGTTAAATCAGTGAACTGACTACCTGCATGGTCTCGTGGTTAGCATCGCTGGCTAGAGATCTGCAGGCCTGTGTTCGATCCCTGTACCTCCTCAAATTTTTCTGAGGTAGGGAGGTCTGGAACAGTGTGCACTCAGCCTCGTGATCCAAACTGAGGAGCTACTTGATAGAGAAGTAGCAGCTCTGGTCATGGAAACCATCATTGGCTAAAGATAAGATTAAGTCGCCCCTTACGCTCCGAACAATGCGTTGCTGTTCGCTTGTTATCTCGGCACACCCGATCGTTCCTTCTCTCCAAACTCCCGATCGTACCAAATACAAGCTACCAACCCTTACACCAAAATGACAACCCTCTAGCTCACTCGGCACTCCCGATCAGACCACAAACACCTCTTCACATAGTCTAAATAATGCAAAACACTAACCACATTAGTTAAGTGCGCGAGCGGAGGCGGAAGCCGAAGCGAAGCGCCCTTGCATTTTCGAATAATTTACGATACACTGTTTGTAGGTTTCGAAAATGTGGCATATTATATCTTCCAGACGTTAGTAAGCCTGTCAACTTTTACGTAAGACATGAGGCTTTTGTTTACCGGTATGACGTCATACTACCAACGTCCAATCACGAGTTTCTACGTAATATGAGGACAGAAGAAGTGGTATAAAAGAAAGTGCATCGCGAGGGAGTGGATGGGTGGGAACATTCATCCAAGGTGCGACTTAAATTTATTTTTTCCCCCATCATTAACGGCAGTGGGTGTCGGCATGCTGACCAGATGCCCCCAAATTCTGCCATCTGCCTGTGGTAGATGATGCAGCAGTTGGATCAAAGTTTCTAACGCCATTTATTTTTAATATTTAACATAGGGAGATCATTTAATCTCTCTTCCTCCATGCAATTCTTGAAATAATTTTTAAATAGTTTAATGTTGAAAAAACATTGTTCACTTTGTGATATTGACATAGTCAAGGTAATAAAAATTCTTAACACTTTACATACATCTCAGAATTCATCATTGTCAGTTCATAAGAAACAAGACATCAAGAGCTTCATCCACCCACTTTTAACTTGAAATTCTGCCATTCATAAAAAACTATTTAATTCTGTCTTCAACATCTCCTTAATAACTATTGGGAAAAAACATCACAGAAGGATTCTTTCAGCAATGTGGAAATGTCTTGCACTTGCAATTTGGCTCCTGAAAGGTGATTTATAAATTAGAATCTTTCCCTTACAACTTAACACTTCTACACACAAACTTTCATTTTTCACATAAACAAACTTTCATATTTCACATAAACAAACTTTGTTACTGCCGGTAACTATTTTCACAGGAAAAATAATATTAACAAAATGCATAGTGATAATATCGTCGTTCCGACAGAAGTCACTAAGTCCAGAATTTTAGTTTTGAGATAAAAGTGTTTTAAAGTTTGAGTAAACCATTGCATACATGGGCAAGGTGAAAATAGAAGTATTATTTAGTTGGAAATGGGTCGGGATATTAATTAGTGAGTTCTACCTGCCTATAAAGCACCCTTTCAGCAATGTAGTGGTATATACAGATCAAAACGGGCATTTTTGGAGTTAGTGACTTCTGACATAACGACGATATAGTCTTACCATAGTCATCTCGTGCTCCCTCAGCAAAATTTTATTTATTTTTATTAGTAAGTTACTCCATTGTTTTATCAAATTATGTTCACCCAGTTACTATTAATACTAATATTAATTTCAAAAATTAAAAAAAAAAAATGAAAAATAACTCTTTTCACTTTAGATAGAAGATGCCACTCCAAAGATCCCCAACAACTGGTCTAGAGGCAGGGCAGCCCATGCTGTGGCAGTTGTGTTTGCTGTTACCATGGCAACAGTATTTACATTAGCTAGCTAAAGCTTCATTCATGATCTAATTCAAAATCACTGCCTTCTAGACTGTATTACTCGTGTATACACTGCCTGTCCTATACGGCTAATTTTGTGTACGCGGCGACATTACAGATGGCAGCACCTTTCACACCCAGCTGCAATACCCTTTACATTACCGTATGCTGTGTTGCCCTCTGAAGTATAAACTTGGAAACTGAAATATGCTGGAATTTCATGCTATCTGGGTGTGAACTGTGTCGCCTCTACTGGAGAAATTAGGCAATTTAACAATACTCTGAACTCCATGTTAAAATTAAGCATGGACAGGCAATGTAATTCTTGAGACGGCGGTGTTCAAAATTCAATGACAGTGAAATGCACAATGTGCACATTCTCTTTTTAAGACAGTTCTTCACTCTTGGGCGACATAAAATCCCTTTTATAGTGTAGATGAATACTTTGAGTCTTTACTGATGGCATTAATTTTTAAACTGATAATGATATAATATAATCGTGTTAAGTTTGTAATTTTAACTTTGTGTTGGATTTAATTTTTGCTTTGTTTAGTCTTTAAGGTAGTCTTAATTCCATGCTTGTAACTTTGATGTGATCTATTGGAATTCTGCTCAATGATCGAATCAACTGTATCTATTATTACCTATTAATTATTAATTCAGAACAATACTAATGTTCTGTGTATCAATAACAATTTTTAACAACGTGACTATGAATAAATAATATTATAGTATGTGAATTAATTTTTTTTTTTCATTTCATTTCAAACTTACATTCTGAGTTCACATATTTTATGATAAATTATTAATCATATCTTATTTTTAAATATTTTTGAATTACAGTGTTTTACATTTATTTGTTTCACGTAACTTGCTATTTGATATAAATTTAACTATTTTACTTATCAGATTTTAAGCCTTCCGTATATCTTAACTCTAACTCCAAGTGGTATGCATATTGCAGGAGAATTATTGCACTTGGCTGCAAGGACATCACCTTGAATTAATGAGAACTAGTATGACTTGAATTAGTATTCTGAATGCAAAATGACTGAGCGATAAATAAATCTAAACATTGAATTTTCACCTTCGTTTTTCATTTTATTTTTTGTTTAAAATCAATATTATTTTTAAAGATTTTGTGATATTTAATAAGAATTCTGCATTATTACTTCTCTCTCGTGCCATAGGTAGGCATACTATATATAGGTAGAGAAAGTATTGTAGTCAATTCAATGTCAAGGTTTCAGTAGAAATTCACGTTTTGAGGTTCCCTGAATTCAAAAATACAATTTTCAGAAACTTCTCTGAGTTATACAACTGTGAACAGCATACATTGAGAATCAAAATTTGTATAAAAGCAAAATTTTATATTTGGTTATCTACATAAGGATTTGACTCGAAGATTGGGGACAACAATTTCATACTGCTATTACCACTTTGCATAAAGGAAATTACATTTATCGTGTTTTTCTCAAACAGTTCTTACAATTTTGTTTAAACTTTGTACACAAGATGCTTAATCCAAGAGCTAAAGCATTAATTTTATTATTGTTATTATTATTTTTATTTATTTTATGTTTATGTATTTTTTTGCAAAATTCTCAGAAGGGAGTAACAAGCCAACCATCATTTGCACAGACTCAGGCTATGTCTTGCATGGCAAACAGTACATTACTGTATGAGGCTGAAACAACTGAATATGCAGTCCTTGCAATGTGGTCTCTTTTTGCATATCAAAATGTGAAGTGAGACAGTTGTATTGCCCATGCTTAGAGGAGAAAAAGTTATGCAAGTGTGACACATCACATTTTTTAATGGATTTATGTATATTTAAGGGAAGTCTGTTATTTTTACAGTTTACATTTCAATGATTTTGAGATTTTTTTTATAAAACTTCCTGCATATAACTCATTAAAATATTGAACTTTTATTACAGAAGAAATGTTTAGATCTGTAAAGTAACTAAAATCGGTACTAATCAGCTCATGTGAGAATGATGCGGACTGTGGCTTGGAAGCTGCTCTCTGCTGTGACATGTTACCTTCTTAGCTTGATATCATGACGCTTGTCATTGTTCAAGTATGGGGTTGAATAAACTCTTAAAAATCGGAAAGTAATACCACCCAAGAACTGTGATTTCATGCTATTATTTACATACAGATACTATGATGTATGCCCCTTTCCTGGAGCCCCCATTTGAATGAACCTAGACAATGAGCCAGTTGCAGGACTTGCTGAGTTTGGTTTAGATATATGGAACTGTAGTGCATAATTGTCATATTGTTTCATTTATACCTAGGTATATTCAACAGCTTGTTATGTGTGTTATATTTTCAGTTTTGCTTGTAAATGATTATTATCAGACATATTTTGAAACTAAATAAAAAGATAAATTCCTGTCACTTCTCTTTTCATTTCTTCCTACCTAAAAATTATTTCAGTTAGAACCAACTCGATTCTTTTCACAGTTTTTTCTCTGCATTATCGTATGAGGAATAATCTATAATGAATATAAGGTTTTCTCTGAGAACTAAATAATAAATGTATCAATTTTCAAATGTATTATAAAGAAAAAATAAGTAACATGATTAAAAAGTACCTTCATATTTAACAATTCAAATAAAATGTTAATTTCCTTCATCTTTTTGTTACAAGCTTATGTTTATGTTTGCAATCATCAATTTTTTAAATCCAACATTCATTTTCTATCGTATTCCATGTATTCTTATTTTTCCTTGTCACAAACGTAAATTAAAATTGATTGTATAGTTAATTTTCAATTGTTTAATACAGATTATTAAATTATTTCGATACCATTCAAAATAATATCAACTTCACTTATCAACCGTCACACTTTGCACAATAGCAAACTTGAGTTGCAAGAAAAATGCAAATTTTTTTTTATGAAACCTGAATTATAAAACTTTCTAAACTGACCTTCTTACAGGCCTGATTCTTACTAAAAGTCAAAAGTAGTAAGCCTACACTAAAATTATATTTGTTTTTGCGTAAATAGCTCTAAAGTATCTATCAGAGGCTTTATTGCCTAAGGTTATCTAAATCAATAACGTTTATTTTGTCTATGTATGTCGATATATTTCATTTTTCTGATGAGGGGATAATTTATAAATAAGAGTATATGATAAGCAATGTTATTCACTCAATAAGAAGAAACTAACCTAGAAAAGAAAAAATAATCTAAACTTAAAATTTATCTATACAGAAATTTGGGTCCTTCTTGTTATTTAAACCATCAAAAATTAAAAAAAAAAAAAAAAAAATTATATGTAATAAATTATATTTACAAAGTCTGCAAATGTCTATAAAGCTTATAGTGACAATTTTCTTATATCCTTGAGAAATTGCCAGCCCAACGAGTTTTGGAACGTAATTAACAAGGAGCAGTAACTTATCCAAACTTGCGAATTTGTGCTTTGAAAACACAATCCATATTTGGCAGTAGGTGTATGTTTGACTGGTCATTTTCTACCATGAAATTATTAAAAAATTATGCAGAGGAACAAGTTGTTACAAGATTTATTTAAGTCGTCACTTTGGCTTGCCATTACTCAAATGGAAGTAGATGCTGCTTATGCAGTAAACCAACACGTAGCACAATTTTCTTATTAAGTATTTGTGATTATTGTCATTGTATTATTTGAGTTTGTGAAATAGGCTTCTAAAACAATCTAGTTTGTTGTAACATATATTTATTTCCATTTTATAGTAATTTAATTTTTAATGTTAATAGGCCTATATTATTCCAGCCAGCGAATTAATTTTGGAGGTGTCATCTAGCCCTTCACCCAAAAACAGTTGAACCCACTCACTAGTTGAGACCATAATACTCTTTTTGAACTTGCTCCAGTTGCCCTATCTAGTAAACAGCTGACTGTAAACTTATGATAGTATAAATAAAATCAGGTAAACTGATGTAAAAAAGTGCCAGTATGTTTTTGTTTAATCAGTTATGACTGCAATTATGATATACAGAATATGTTTTTTTTAAATTGATTTCCAAGTTAAGCTCCAGATTTATTCATTAAGCAGGGCTTACGGAAGAAGAAAGGTCTACCATCTCGGCCACCTGGGTCATTTTAACGGTCTAGTTGGATAAGAGCATGTAAAACAATAGTGTTTTTTGTCATAGCTACCTGTATTTTAATTTCCAAGGCCTTATAAGATCACAGTAAAACAATAGGCTATGTTGTCAAGATAACTGATTTTCATTTTTTTTATAAATTCTTTCGAATACGTATATTGCCATAAAATAGGCACTAAATTGAGCATTACTCCGAAACAGATCAACCTATTTTATCCATTATGAATAGACGTCTTCCCATGGACATTGTAAATGTGTATACCAAGTTTCATAAAAATCCGGTAAAGCGTATTTGAGTTACCGCGTCTTTAAAATATACACTAAATTGGGTTTTACTCCGGTACCGGTCAACAGATTAGGTTCAAATTCAATAGGGCACTTCTCATGGACGTCATAAATGGGTATACCAAGTTTCATGACAATCTGTTACAGCGTATTTGAGTGATGGCGTATTTGAGTGATGAGAAAGGCGCCATAATCTATTAAAATAGGCACTAAATTTGGCATTACTCCGGTACCGGTGAACCGATTTGGTTCAATATCAATAGGGTTCTTCCCATCGACATTATGAATGTTTATACCAAGTTTCATGAAAATCCGAAAAAGCGTACTTGAGTTATGGTGCATACAGACGCACGGACAGACGGACAGACATTTTTTCGTCCCCCACACAATCTCATAAAGTACCATACTGGCACTTAATAACAAGAAGGATTTCTATTTCTGTGCAGATAAATTTTAAGCTCAGGTTATTTTTACTTCCTCTGCCCATATCATAGGTACTATAGGTAGAGAAATTATTGTTTTCGATCCCCAGATTCAAAGTTGAGTTTTTAACATAAATATACCTTTTGAGTTGCCCTGAATCCAAAAATACTATTTTCAGAAACATGTCTGTATGTCTGTGAACAGCTTACCTCCAGAACGGAGATTCCTATGAAAATAAAATTATGTATTTGGGTTAGGTACCTTCTGAGGATGTGACACGAAGATTGCCAACAACTTTCTCTTATTTTTAAGAGGGCTTTACATGATGAAAATTTAGTTTTTCATGATTTTCTCGAAAACAATTTTCTTTAATTTTTGTATATGTGGTTTTTATAGCAAAAGCTAAAACTTATTTGAAATATTTTTTTTTTTTAATTCTTAAAAGCCTAATTATAAGTCACCCACTGTTAATAGAAACTCGATCTTGCCTGGTGAACAATAAAGCTTTGCATCAGGTTAGAAAGAACTGAATACATGCTCTTTCACAGCCTCTTATTCTATATCAGAATGTGAAGTGAAAAAGATGTATTGTTGGCCATGCTTAGAGTAAAGAAAGTTATGTGAGTGCATTAATCAGATTTTAGTTGGGTTCTGTATCCTTTAGGGATGTGATACGATGTGAAAATTACAGTCTCTTCTTTACCGGTATTTATAACTAGGGTTCGGATGTTTATGACATGTCATATTTTTATCCTGACCTCCTTTCTCGCCGCAAACACAAATTAAACGCGAATTGGACGCTTGTTACCCTAATCGGACCGTTTTTATTTTGCATATAAAGTCATATTTTGGGCATTTTATGGTCTAGGTCATATTGTGGTCATATTTGTAATTTAACGTCACATTTCAGTTATAACTGAGCGCAATTACAATGTAAAAATGGTCTAAATGCACCAAATGGCCAAGTTAAATTTGAAATTTATTTAATTAATTAATTAAATGTTTATTCCCAATTAATAGGTAACTTAATTTTAAAATTAATGCAATTATTTATATTTTATAGGGACATGCATGGTGTACAAAATATTATTTGGAGCTGATGAAGCGAGCAAAGAGGAGCAATTTCTTTAAAATTAGAAGTTCATTACAAGTAAAAGCGTAGCCTAAATCACCTGTAAAATTGTTAAAAAAATTATTACCTCATTGATTTCATGTGATGTAATAATTTAGTGTCATTAAACGTTTTAAGTAGGAACATCTATTTTTAGAAAATATGTTCTTTTATTAGTTTATTTTTCGGAATTTTTAGTCATATTTGGTCATTTTTAAGGGCATATTTGCAGTCATATTTTCCACTTTTTTAGGTCATAAACATCCGAACCCTATTTATAACCAATTTACATACATTATACTAAGAGGAAAACTATTTGGACAGATGAAGTTATGTGAGTTTTACATCAGTTATTTTCTATTAGTATATGATTGAAGGGACAAGGTTGCTTATCATATATTCTTACTTATAAAAATGTTTATTTTCTCCACATGTAGGTATAGTTCGTGGAATAGTTGAATCAAACATTTTGCATTACACACATTTACCACACTTACAGTTGCATTACCAGAATTTTAATCATGTAACTAATCTAAATCAATTCATTTTGAAGAACAATCAAATCAAACTTCTTGTATAAACACACTGAAAGTATTTATCAGAAGGTTTATTGCCTGTACTTACTCGAAATAATGACACTTGAAATATTTCCACACGTTTTATAGCTAGCAGAACAACCAAACCATACATTGCAAGAAATTGTTCCTTTTCTGAATAAGTGTAAATATTATTATATTATTTCTTGCAGCCCTTTGGCCTTCATACTTGTCTGGGTTAGATTAAAAAAGAATTTTAAAAAAGTTCAAAATTTGTCATCTTTTCATTTAAATGGAATGTCTTCTGTTAACAATTGAGAACTGATCCTTTTTATACACACTTGCACACATGGCCTGGTAGGCATTTAAGGTATTGGAAAATTTCCATTTTCTTAAATCCTTTACTTGGAAGGTTAAGTTTGATCACTACATAGCATTACTAATTGGTTGGTATATGGCGATGTAACGATGGGGATGTACTGCAACTTAGGCTTGTGACCATCGCCGGTGTGCCGAAATTTTGTCCTACAGAAGTTCTTTTACATGTCAGTAAATCTACTGAGATGGGCCTGTCACATTTATGCACACATGAATGCCGATCAACCTGGGCCAGGATCAAGCATGATATTAACTGCATTACTTTCCAGGTGATAATTTGTTCTAAAATATTGTCTTAATGATAGAAAATCCTGATTGGCACCATAATAGCTTATTGTATTTATTGTTTTTAGCTTTATATCCTTGGCCACATGGTCTAGTGTTCGTAGCTTATGACTGCCAATCATGAGTTTTGAGTTCGATTCTCATTCTACCCAAGGAGAATTTTACCTGGTTAGTTACTAAGGATTTAAGTTTAAAAATCCCATCATATCTCATTTGGGATAATAATGCTCCGCCTAATATGTGTCCCAACTAAAGAAAGAGGTCTACACTTCCCCCAAGCCAGGGGGAATGCCATAATCCCTAACAGGGTAAGAGTAAAAAAATCTTTAGCCTACATAACAGTAATGAAGGGCTAAGATTTTTATGTTTTAGCATTTTTTCCTAAGTTGTTAAAATTAAAAAAATGTATGAGATAAAGAATGAAATGAATATATTTGTTATGCTCTCTCACTCGAATCCTATGCCCCCATGTTGGGGCGAAGAGCCTCCAAGTGGAGGTTTCTGTTTACCGATGTGAATTTTTGTTACACTTATTTTCCTAAAGAGGGCAGAGGGACAGATGGTAATCTCATCGCCCCTTAACCCCCCTCCAGAAACTAGGGTATTACTTGGACGTGAAAGGGCCCAGAAATTTTGTCCAGAGGCTCAGATTTAGGCTTGGAGTTCTTTTACGTGCCATAAATCTACGAAACGGTGCCCCCCAGCTTAAAGTCCCTCCCGGAGGACTCCGTGCCCAGGATTTTTACGTCCTGAAAAACCCATCAACTGTGGCCGGGTTTGATCCCGCGACCTTCGGATCTAGAAGCGGGCACGCTAACTCTAGATCACCGCAACCGACATTTGTTATGCTAGTGATACATATTTAGCCTGTATATCAAGACAGAGCATATTTTAATGATTTTTTGGTCATATCATATTCATCCATATTCAAGCATTTTCATATCCAGTAACCATATATTTTATTCTTTAAATTTATTACAAGTAAGGTACTTAATTTTTCATGGAAAACTGTAAAATTACCTTCCTTCCTTTCGTATAGAATGCTTAAAATCTATGGTAGAAATATTTGTTTTGGTGAGAACAGATAGAGAAAGGGATGGACAGCCATATCTTTTGTTTTGTTGTCAAATGTACCTATGAAATGGAGGGTGAACATAAGAGAGAAGAAAGAGTGACTTTTCTTGGATTATTGTATTCTAGTCACATTAAAGAAACATTGAATTTTTCTGTCGATAAACCAGAGTTAGAGTGAGCCAGAGTGATATTGTTCGTTTTAAACTTGCGCCCGTTGTATCAATAGAAATAAAAAGAAGCTTTTCTCTGTAAAGAGCTTTGTAAGCTGATAACATGCAAATTTTAATTGGAAAATTTGTGAAAGCTATTAACTGTATATTGCTACTAAGGTCTAATAAAATAGGTGCAGTTGAAAAAAGCTGGTAAAAATATCCCAGCATTTCTTGTTTCGAATCAGATTTACATGTCTTGAAATTCTTTAAATCTTTTTTATTAGGTTACATCTCCAAATAAGTCAGTTATAAAAAATGAATTGTTTAATTTGCTAAGACATACTTTTTATATAATATGGCATATTTTTGAGATCATGTATGCATCGCTAGTAATATAGTCAAGTTAATAAAAATACCTTTAGTTCCACTTAAATCAGTCTAAAGCGGTCTAGTTTCTAGGGAATAACCCCCATTCTCAGCCGGTGGTCGACTGATGCTTGTGTGGCTGTGGCTGGTAGTTTTTGTAGTCTGCTCTGTGCTGCCCTCCGTCTTCCTCATAGTGAGTCTGATGATGTCTGCCATCAGATTTCAAAATTCATTCGCTGTCTTCATTCTTTATTATAAATATATTTTCCCAGGTGTTGAGCTCTGATGTTTTCTTCATATGTTTTAATAATTCAATGTCCTTTTTAAAATAAATGTCGTTATGAATATCAAGACTGTCATAAGATATATTATATATTGGAAAAGCCAGAAGAAATAAGGAAATTAGAATGAAGGAACATTTTAAAAAGGTAAAATTCATGCAAACAGAAAAGTGCAGTGGAACACCATTTCTGGATATGCAACTACCATATGCACAAGAAAAGCACAACATATGTTTTTTCTGCTTTGCTATTGTGGCGGGGATGTTGAAATTTCACCGAGATATAGTTTTAAGTTAGTGCTGCAATCACAGTTTTTTTCCAGGTGCAGCTCTAGCAAGAGAAGCGTGACCTACATAGCAAAGGTAGCCTACATGTTACTGCCATCTACTTGTGAAGAGCACCGATTTTTGTGGGCTACAAAACCGAGTGAAATTCACAGGGACATGTGTGGCATGTATGGGTGACACTGTATGAGCCATAGCAATGTCTCCAGGTGGTGCTCGTTCTTCATTGACGGCTGCAACACTGCAAAATGTCACAGCCATTGAGGAGGCAATTCTGATTGACCTGCGGATCCATCTGTGAACATTATCTGAGCAGTTCAACATTTTGTATGGTGCAGTGTACGATATTGTGCATGTCACACTGAAAATTCGTAAAGTTATTGCCCACTGAGTGCCTCAGAGTTTGACAGATGACCACAAGGTCCATCTCTCTGTTACCAGCGAATCACAAAGGTTTCCGCGGCTGTCATTGGAGAATGCATACCACCTGGTCCATACAATTGCTATGGTTTGTACTCTCTCACCCTTACATGCCACATATGTCCCTGTGAATTTCATTCAGATTATGTCCTTTAGCTCTTGCTGCTCTTTACAAGTGGATGACATTAACATGCATGCCATCTTTGCAACATAGTTCATGCTTCTCTCACTAGAGCTGCAACTGAAACAAAATTGATCTTTAGTGCAAACTTCAAACTACATCTCGGTAAAATTTCAACAAGTACAGGAAAAAATTATTGTTCGTTACTTTCCAATCCACCCTTGTATCAGCAAACGATTAATAATCTGATATTGATGTTTTGTTAACTTGTCTGTCTTATTGAATTATCCAAGAACAGTTACTAGACTAACAATCCAAATACAGTAAAATTTCTGTAAGACACTTTTTTAAGGAACCAGAGTTAGGAGTGGAAGCTTCTTAGAGGGGAATCACCTCCAGTGTTGCTGCTGAAACTAAGATATGGATATAAGATAACAGTAGATGATGATGATGATAATAATAATAATAATAATAATAATAATAATAATAATAATATTATATGTGTCACCATTAGGTAATACAAGATTACAATAGGTTAAGTCAAATGGTAAAAAATTAAAAATCGCAATTCAAATATTCTTCAACAGTGTAAAAGTTCTTTGAAAGAAGGATGTTCCTTACTTTATTCTTAAAAATTCTTATGTTGTTTGTATTTCTAACATCAATGGGGACTTTATTAAAAAGTTTGATACCTAAAACAACATGGCTGTCACAGGTTCTTGTTAGCCTAGATTTAGGAACAATTATGTTAAAATGATTTCGAGTATCATGTGAATGAACTGCGCTGACCAGAATAAATTAATTTTGACGCTCAAAAACATACATTATGTTTGTCAATACATACAATGAAGCAACAGTCAGCACTTTAAATTCTGTAAAAATAGGTCTGCAATGCACTTTGTTTATCACACCCTTTGACAATTTGTAAGGCCTTCTTTTGTAAAAGGAACACATCCTTCGCATGAGCGCTGTGACCCCATAATAAAATTCCATAGTTTAGTTGGGACTGGAAAAATCCATAATAAGCATTTAACAGAGCAGTAATTGATAGCAGCTGTTTAAGTCTATGTAAAAGAAAGATTACTTTTGAAAGTTTGGTACAAACACCTTCAACATGTTGCTTCCAAGTAAGTTTACTGTCAAGATAAAATCCTAATAACTTGGTTGAGCTTTCGGTACATAAGTTGTTATAGAGGCTAAAAACAAAGGTCTGTGTCTTATCTACATTTAGACATAATCCATTTGCATTAAACCACCTTAAAAGACATTTTTAAAGAATTACTCATGTCTATTTCATGATCGTCAAAACATTTTAAAACAGTGGTGTCATCAGCATACGAAACTATTTTATCATGAGAGACAGCTGGCAAATCATTGACAAAGACGATAAAAAGAAAAAGACCCAATATGGAACCTTGTGGGACCCCAACGTTGAATGGCCTAGAAGAAGAACATTTGCCATTAATTTCAACGATCTGCGTTCTGCCCGTGAGATAAGACTGCAGCATAGATATTGCATTCCCTTTTACACCATAATACTTAAGCTTACTTATCAAAATGTCATGGCTTTACTAAGATCACACATACAAATAGCAGCACTTTGTTTATCTTCAAAAGCTTCTAGCACCCATCTGACCAACTTCTCAACAACTAATGTAGTTGATTTTCCAGTCCTGAAGCCAACCTGTTCTGTGCACAAAATATTGTTTTCCTCAAAATATTTAACCAACTGATTCAATATAACACTCTCAAATATCTTAGACAGCACAGGTACTAAAGATATGGGTCTGTAATTGGCTGGATAATGAAGAATATATTTTAAATTACAACAAAGAAATACAATGGATTGTTACAATAACAACAATTAAAATAAATACATTTCGTCAAGGGCTGAAGACTGCGGAAAGGTTCCCATCACACTAGTGGCATTCCCCCTTTGTATAGCAATGCTGATTCGTTGTCTCAAATATTCACCAGCCCTAGGATCCCCTGTTGCAGTAGCAAGTCTTCTACCTATCTCCGAAGTTAACTTCTTGGCTTCTGCACACCAAGTACAAAGTGTCTCGACAGCAAACACAACAAAATGATACTGGTCAACTATGTGAGAGTACTTTTTTAACTTTAAAGACACAGCAGAAATCGCAGCCGAGCCAGAATTTTTGCAGGTGACCGGCAAATGTGATGAAGCTAGTGTGTCGACATAGGTTGCATCCCATAAAAGTGATTTACCCCTGACCCAAGGGATAAAGGTCAATCCGTCGGGTCTCTTGCCACCTGATCGACTAAGGCCAAGATAGTCAGGACACCAGCAGAGACTAAGGCTCTTTTAATTAGGTCATTGATCATGGAATGCCTGGAAAACTTCCTGTGTTCTTCGGACAGCTTAACCCATGATGGCCGTAAGGGTCAACTCTGGCGCCGCACTGGCATAGGTGTGGTTGACGGATTTTACTACCAAGCAGCAAGCCTACAGCGATCCTGAAAGGCACATCATCCATTAGAGTCCCTAAGTTAGATGAAGGTAAAGCTCTCAGCCAGGAGCCAGCTTCGTATTCACGAATGGCAAGAAAACGTGCTTGATCATGGTCAGAAGGAGAAGAAGAAACGAGAAGTTGGTGTATACGCATAGTGTTTATATGATCCCACTCTTTCTGTACCTTAGGATGAGCTGGAAAATCCTGTTCAGAGTTTAAAAGTCTCCAACTTGCAAGAGCCTCCGACAAATGGCAGATCTCAATTTCATCACCATGATTTAAAAGAATAGATTTGACAAAATTAGAAACGTCATGAGCCGAAGCCAAGAAAGCAGGAAGACAAATATCGTTAATCTTGCGCACACCAACTCCTCCAAACCTAATAGGTAAACTCGCCAGTAACCAGCTTTTATCATCAAGAGTCAGATTAAGTATGGATTGTAAACAATTTCTCACAGTATCATCAGCTTCATTGACAGTAGATGGATATAACCACAAAGGGGTGGTGCGAAGAAAGTATGTTAATTTGGGAACAAAAAAACTACTTTTTAGGAGAAAATACGCCGTGTGAGAATGAAGCGAATGCAAACAGTCAAACATGTTCTTCATCAATTCCAAGTTCTGCCTTGCATTATGTTCCACAACATCAAGCATGATGGGAGAACCAAGTAGGTTTAACTCAGAACTAGATATTATTTTAATTCCTGGTGTAATTTTCTGAAAAGCAGAAACAACGTCGTCATCTCTGGCAGAGCAGAAGTTTAGCTCACATTTATTAGGATTAATTTCCAATCCAATAGCCCCACATTCATCAATGATCTTCTGAAGATCATCAAAGACAATATTAGGTTCGTCTCCTAGAGTTCCATCGTCCAAATAGAAAAAATTTAACTTACTCTGTAAGTGTGAAATTGTGGGATGAATTGCAAGACTAAAAACCATAGGGCCCGTGGGATCACCTTGTTGTGCTCCTCTCTGAGATGGAATAGTTTCGGAATTGAAGAAAAGGTGTGATGGTGTCCTAAATGCTTGCCATAGAAAGGGGAATAGGTTGGGAACTTTCTCCTTAACCATTGCTAACAAAGAATCTCGTTTGATACAATTGAATGCATTTCTGAAATCAATTTGAAGGAGAACCTTATTACTACCTGCGTTCTGGCTAAGATATGTGCGGACAGTGTGAATAATTTTCTCGCATCCCTTTGGAGTTCCAAATCCTAGTTGATGAGGGCAAAAATATTCCCCTAGGGCCTCCCTTGTAGATGTACAAGCCAATTTAGCCACAAGCCTCCGGAAAGTATTTCCAATTGCAATTGGACGGATGCCACCATCTTTCTTCTGAAGCGATATAAGTGAAGCTCCAAATAAATAAGGTGTAATGGCTTCGGGAACAATGCCTTCTAAGATGAGGTTACATAGTTTTGTTATGCTGTACAATAGTCGTCTACCAGCATCCCCTACAGATGGAGAGGTAAGATCTTTCAGATGTTGAGGCCGTATGCCATCTAACCCAGCAGCAGAACCAGACGGGAAACTTCTTATTGCTTGCAAAACACTGTCTTCGGAAACTGATAAATGGGGATCATCAGAAGAAGGGGGATCGGGAAATGACAAAGACCTGGGAGGAGACGGATGTTTTTTAAGAAGTGCCTCAAAAGTATCTTTGCTATTATTCGCAACACCTAAATCAGAAGAGAGGAGTATGACGGCTCCTCGAATATCGCCATCAGAAACTTTGGCTTCAACTATGCGGGGAAGGGACAGTTTTGTCCTAGGTCTATTAGATGCAGGTGTTGATTAGGTTGATTCTCGAAGATTGTCTTTAATTTTTGAAACCAAAGACTTTTCAGGTCCTTTATTTGTTTTTCCTGGAACGCGGAAGGCTATGTATGCGAATAACAGGAGATCTTGCCAACTTTTCTCTGAATTTTGTGTTAGACATGGTTCAATGAGATTATGTAATTTATCTGCTGCACAGCTTCTTGCACCCTTAGGTATTCTTCGTAAAACCTTGGCTGGATTGTCAGTATCACCTTTCTTGTACACAGGAATAACTTTGGAAATTTTTAGTTCATCAGGAAAACACCCTTGTTCTAAACACTGGTTAATAATAAATACTAACGGATCTAAAATTGGATTAACAATCGATTTTAAAATAAAATTTGATAAACCATAAAAATCTTGACATCTAGAGTTGCTCAATTTTATGACTGAATCATAAACTTTTTGACGTGTAACAATATGCCAATTGAAATTACATTCTACTATGCTACAATTATTTAAAAGTTCCTCGGCAGTAGTCTCAGGACATTGTATCGAGTCTTTAACTTTGTAACTGAGTCAATTATGAAGTTACTATAATTTTCAGCATTAATGTTTGTAGGTTCAATTTGGGTTTTATTTTTACGTGCTACCTTATTAATTATTTCCCATGCTTTTTTCCACTTATTACTGGAATTGCTGATTAGGGATTCATTGTGAGTGATCATTGCTTGCTTCAATTTGTGTTTATATTCATGCCTTTTCTCTCTGTATAAATTTCCAACGTTAACATTATCTGTCAGTTTCCTCAAATCATTCAATAACAAGATAAAATTCGCAGATTTCGCAACTCTTCACCAAACCAGTGTCTACTCAAAGCCTTTTTCCTAGTTTGTTTAATGTTTACAAATTTAAAACACTGGTTAAAATATTCAAGAACAGTACTGAACATGGCTTTAAAATTCAATAAAGACTCTTGGTAAATAAAGACATATTGCCAGTCAATATCGTATAAAAGATTAATAAAACGTAAAATCCTTTCATGAGAATAAATTCTTAGTTTTCTGGGAACAAATAATACATGGTTACTAACAATCTTTTTGTTAACTTCAAACCAGACAGCACAGTGATCAGATAGTCCTGGGTCAATAACTCCATAAGTGTATTCATGCTTACTATAATTCGTAATAATGTTGTCAAGACAAGCGCTTAAACGAGTAGGAGTATTATTAACAAAATGAGAATTATTTTGAGTTAACATACTTAATAGTTTTGTGAGTGTTCTGTTATCAACATTGACGTCGATATTGAAGTCTCCACAAAAAATTATTTTAGTTTGCGGGTTAGCAGTGATAATTTCAAAAACTCTTTCTAGTCTGTCTATAAACAAGTCAATGTCACCATCAGGTGATCAATAAGCAGAAACCACAGTAAGGTTAAGATCAACCAATTTGGCAGCAGAAAATTTGGCATGTAGTTCAATGGAAAGATCATTGACTCTAAGAATTGAGCGAGTTTTGTAGTCATTTAATACATAAACACAGGCACCATCATTTAAATGTTTAGTTCTGCAGAAACTACTCACCAAGTGGTAATCATTAAAATTAAAGAACTCAATTTCATCTTTATGCAGCCAGTGTTCACATAAAGTCAATATAGCGTATTGTTTACTTTCTACATATTCACTTATATCAACCATTTTGTTACGTAGACACTGTATGTTTAAGTGGAAAACACTCAAAGTGTCAGCCTTTATTTGTTGATTACCGTTGGCGTCTGTTGAAGGTGTAAAAAACGCCTAATATGAGTATTATTAGGCCATATTCCGTTGAAGGGATTACGAAAGCACTGAATAAGTATGGTGCTTTGAACTTTTAACTAGCCTATACTGTATGCAACACTATATTGCATTATTAAATCATAAAAACACTGTATAATTATGTACTTTGATTAGTTAGTGTGAATCTTGACGAAACTTTCAGTAGTGTTTTAGTGACCTACTTTACTGCACTAGATTATTACTACACTACTTCAAAACTTTACCACATTACTGTATAAATTATAATTCAACTAAAATCATGAAATCACTCCAAAACTTATTTATTATACACATTAAGTACAACCTTTGAACAATTTGTAAAAGTGATTCCTCCAGGTGTTGAAGCTAATCAATTAATGTTTTCCTCGATAGTTGAAAAGCCACTGTGTTTTTGCCCATGATTCTGCATGCTATTGTTTTTCTCTTTTTCTCTTCAACAACTGAACTGGATTTCTATCCACCATGTTTCTTTAGCGTTCCATGTCAGCTTCTGCCTCGGCTTGGAAGGAAGCAGAAGATCTGTGATATTGAATTGGGTCAAAACTGATCAAAAGCTGATTTTATCGTCAACAGTGACAAAAGATTACTCATCCTCCCAGTCACTATGAAACACGCTATGTTGGTTTGAAGAACTCGTATTAGACAAAAGATTACTCATCCTTCCAGTCGCTATGAAACACGTAATGTCAGTTTGAAGAACTCATATTAGAAACTCCACTACTGATGTTGTGTAGATATGCCATTGATACATTGGGACGGGCGACCATTGAATATTATGTAAAGAGGAGTGGAGAAGGAGGTCATAGTGCATGACTGATTTATACCAACAGGTTGTGATAGGCATAAATGTTTACCATTTCTATAGCTTGCACAAAATACCATGAGTTGTACTTGATGTCCATGAGACCATAATATTTTATAAAAGTTTCTCTCTCTCTCTCTCTCTCTATCCTTCTCTCTCTCTCTCTCTCTCTCTCTCTCTGTCTCTCTGTCTTTGTCTCTCTGTCTCTGTCTCTGTCTCTGTCTCTGTCTGTCTCTCTCTCTCTCTCTCTCTCTCTGTCTCTCTCTCTCTCTCTGTCTCTGTCTCTTTCTCTCTCTCTGTCTTGCTCTCTCTGTCTCTGTCTCTGTCTCTCTCTCAATGTTTTCTTGACAGATAATAAATTCTCTAATAATTTTCGATTTTGAAATTGGTATGGTAATTTTAATAAAAGATTCTTCAATTCTTCTAAATTATTGGCTCCAAAAATGCAAAAAATTACTAACCACAACCTTTTTCATCAAATATTTACAATCATTAGCCTGTATGAAAAAACTATATTGCATTTGAAAGTACTAGTACTATGTTGATATTTTTCATGAAATCCGCCTATTCCGAATTCCCGTTAAACTGAACAGTGTTCGGTCCCAATTAGTTTGGAATAGCGGGACTCTACTGTATATGCATAACGATGGAGAAGGTGGAAAAAATAACATTGATTGAATTTTTATGATGCCATATGTCATTATTAAAGAGATCCAGTATTAAATTATTTGTCTAGTCAATAGTTTTGCATAATTAATTATAAGGACATCTCCATTTTCTTGGTAAGTGCGCTTTAGCTTTTAGATAGTTATACATGCTTGAACTCATGAGTTTTACATGCTTGAAACATCATTTTTCTCCATTTTCATCATTTTGCACGTTAGCAATAATCTTAGCTCACATATTAATTGTACTTTCACTGTGCAGTATTGAAAGTTAATACATTGGCAGACAAAAAATGCTGGACACTTCAATTTTACATCTTAAGTCTGTCTTAAATGAACAGAAAACCTTTTTAAATTTAGAACAACCTTACATTTTGAACAAAGCAATCCATCAACAGAAAGACTGTTGCATTTATGAACAATTCACAGCAATGATATGCAAAAAGTCTTCTTTTTTTTTCATTTACAGCAAATAAGTGTTCTTTAATCTTTTTAACTTTTTTTTTTTCACTTCTGTTACTTCAGTAGCATGTATTGCCACCCGAGCTCTAATGACTTCTTGTAGGCAATGTCGCATGCTTTGGATAATTCTTGCAATTCTTCTAAAGTTGCCTGAAGTTCTTTTATGGTTTCAGGAACAGCTCTTCTTGGACAAATCTCTCTCAGTACAATGTCCCAAACATGTTCAGTGGGTTTTAAATTGTATTGGAAGTTTACACAGTGAAGTTATATAATAATATAATTATATAGGGAGTTGAAATTAACACTAAACTTCACTTTTGGTAAATTTTACCTGAACTGGTTTTGGTGTCATTGCTATCATTTCCAACAGCTATACTTCAACTGCCATGGCACCCTCATGTGGACGTTGGATAAATTTAGAGATGAGGTCATCATCAGTGTGGATATCGATGTTCATGAAATGGTTCCTATTCTGAATAAAATTGTATGGAAATCATCTGTAGTGGCCCATTTTTGGGATGCAGGGCATAATGTCAGTAGGGATCCAGAACTATTAAAATGTGTTCATGGGCACAAGGAGCTTTCTATCTGGGAGAAGATTTTTATTCAGAAGAATAGGAATAATCTATGAACTTTGATATCCTGACCAATGGTGACATCTGTAAATTTATCCAATGTCCACAGGAGGATGCTGTGGCAGTTGAAGTGTAGCTGTTGAAAATGATAGCGATGACGCCGAAACTAGTTCAGATAAAATATACCAAAAGTGAAGTTTAATGTTAATTTCAGTTTCCTATATAATTATTATGTTCAATGGGATTTAGGACGGTATTGCATGCTGGCCAATCCATAACAATGATACCATCTTCATTTAGTACAATTGAAACTTGTTTTGCAGTGTGTGCACTAGTACTAGTACTGGTGAATATGGCACAAATCCTTGCCTTATGCATGCTTCAACTTGCCTTTGTGCTGTCATGATGCTGCTGGGCATACATATAAGCTCCATATGGGCTATGATGGAAATTCCAGCACAGATCATGATCGATCCTCAACTGAAGAGTACACTTGGTGACAATACTGCTGGTGAATGCTTCTTTCCTCGCCTTCTCCACACACATTCTTGTCCATTTGATGAATACTGGGCAAAATGGGACTCGTCCATAAACAAGACAGACTCCCAGTTTTCCATAGTTCAGTTCTGTGTTGATGAACAAAGTGCAGACATGCTACTCGCAGCTCTGCAAGAAGGTTTGATACCCTGAAATGCCATCTTTATACCAATCCATGTTCCCAGAGTCATCTTCTTATGGTACTAGCAAACACCACTACATTTCGAGCAACACAATAATGCCAGGGCGCACATTACGGAAATATTTCCTTTGTACTTGATGAAGTTGGTATCAATGTTTTGGATTGGCCAAAATTTCAGTCCCGATCTAAATTCCGTTGGATATGTGGGCTCTTCTACTGAGGGGGATTCACCAAAGAAGAGCTGTTCTTGAAACCATAACAGGACTTTGAGCAGCTTTAGAAGAAGAATGGGAGAGCATCCTCTAAGAAAGGATTGTGAGAATAATCCAAAGTATGCCATATTGCCAACAAAAAATCATTAGAGCTAGGGTGGCAACACACACTACTGAAGTCACTGAACTCAAATAATCGTTAAGAAAATTAGAGAACTCTTGTTTGCTGTAAATGAAAAAATTACTTTTAGGTAGCATTGTTGTGAATTTTTAATAAAGGGAACAGTTTTTCCTGTTGATGTAAAGCTTGAAAGCTTTTTTCAAAATGTAAAGTTATTCTCAGTTGAGTTGCAATAGTTCTCTTCATTTAAGACAGACTTAAGGTGTAAAATTCAAGCATCCAGCATTTTTGTCCGCCTATTTTAGATCAGTTATGGGAAATAACTTCACTCAAAAAATTGTATTTTTTATTTCTGCATTTTAAGCATATTTTGGAAATATGTTTGTTTTCTTAAGTTACCATTAAATTTAACTTGCATTTGCATATAACAAAGGCTGCTACTTAGGTCTGTAACAGTGATTGGTGTCTAGGATTTCATCCTGCAGAAGGTCTTTTACATGCCTGAAAATCTACAGTCATGAGAGTGTTTCATTTAAGTTCACATGAAACTGCCTTCAATTTGGATTGAGATTGAACCTTAGAACTTGGGAACAGAAAGCCAGGCTGACATCAAAAATCTCACTTTCAGACTTTGAACTTTTCAGCTCTTTATTTAACCTGAAATTTCAGATTTGAATTCGCAGTGTCTCCTGATTGGTTAAAAAAAAAAAATTGTCGCAAAATCTATCACCTTAGCCGAGTTGAAACATGAAACACTTGGGCTCATGCATCCAGTAGGCTTTGATAAATTTCATGTTTGCCGCAGAGGGAGGATTATTTTAGACAGTATTTGCCTCCTTATACCCTCTAATAATAAAAATAAACACACAACACACTGTTACACTGATATTAATATTATATTTATATTTTTCCAATGATATATTTAGAGTGTCTTATAAAATGTAAGTAAGATTTGTGTGTAAAGCATTAAAAGACCATTAAAAATATATGTACAGATTAAAATTAAATTTATCACAAATTACACACAGGTCTATGCTGTAATACACTGAAATGTATATGTGAAATGAATTTCCCTATTATTGGGAGTCTTTGCACCATACATATTGATGATAGTGTTTGGACACTATGTTGTGTGCTTATTTTTATTATTAGAGGGAGGCAAATACTGTCTAAAATAATCCAGTAGGCTGACTAGGCATCCCCAGTTTCTGGGGGCAGTCCATGATTTTGAGTTGCTGTCTTCAACTTAACTCTGTTTTATCATCTAAAAACAGTTTGATCACTGGGAGTTTCTAAGTGAATAAAAAATAAATAGTAATTTTATGACAAGCCAAATTGGTGAAAAGTAGTTTGATACAATTTAACACTTCATAAAAAAATTCCATCCCTTAAAAAAAAAATTTGAACAGTGTCATTAGGTGTGTGACTTCCATGTAGTAATTTCTCTTATGAACAATTTTCCCATGCAATAAACTTAATCTGAATTTGATACAAGTAAAGAAAAAAGTTTTTAATAGATAAACTTTTCAGGACATAAAGGGCCTGGGGATGAAGAATCCTGTAAATTTAAATTAGAGCCTCTGTGCTAAATTCCCCAGCCATTTTGCATCCAAGTAATACCTTAGTTTCAACTAGGTGATCGTCGAGGGGAGGGATTACCAGATGTTCCCCTGTCCTCTAAGGGAAGATAAGCCTAATTAAATTTGTGGTAACATAACCTCCAATCAAAGCAGCCAAGATCCTTTCAGGACTGTAATACCAGAATTCTGATGATGAAAAAGAAAACTTCGTACAAGTTAACAAATGTTCATTTTCTTCTGAAAAGTTTTTATAAAGTATCATTGAGAAGTATTTCTAAAATATGTACTTTAGAGTTTTAATTTCTGTAACAATATGTGAGAGATATTTCTAATATACGATTATTGTACAATTAATTTTAATATCGACATTGACAGTGTCCTTTGTTCAAGGTTTCCATTTCTACCCAATTAGGTACTGTATGTTACATTCTATTCTGGAAATTGGCTTTTTTCCCCTCTTGGACTGTAAAATATCTGGTCAGCCTAGTATACAGTAAAATATGTCACCAGTAGTGCCAAGGACATTGGAATCAAAATTTGTATTATGTATATATTAATTTTTTTCTGTCTTTTACAGTCGAACTGCTGACTTGTTAATGCAAGAGTCTGGTTGCCGGCTGGATCATCCTGCAGCTGCCAAGTTCCGACAACATGTCATGGACGGAGACTGGAACAAGGTAAGAAATTTCAAACATCTGGATGTCATGACTTTAGGAGTGGTGGTTGTAAGTCAGGAACCGTCATTTTTGAAAATTTGTTGTATTAAATATTTACTCATAAACAAACATTGAGTTGAATCCAAAAATGCATGATGCAGAACTTACACTATTGACTTGAATGGAAAATGTAAATTATGCGTGGATAGAAACTTATCTTACTTTTACTGCCACTTTACATGAACAAAACATTTTTTGTAGCAATTTTCTCAAAACTGCCTATAACAATTATTCTCTTTAAATTCTTAAAACTAACTACATATACAAAGATCTAGAATTTCTTTGAAATATTTTTAATAGAAATTCTCTGAAGGGTAGTTATAAATCAGTCACCTCTAAACACTTAGGCTTTAAGTGAACAATAGGCCTACTGCTTTGCATGAAGCTAAGACAACTAAATGCACATTCCTGGCCACTTGCTCAATGTGCAAAAATTGCATTGTTTGAATATAGAAAATCACATGAGTTTATTACATCAAAATTTTGGGATCTTAGAAGGTGACCGTGTTGTGTTAAGTTCTGAACTTCTAATTTGTATCACCTAATAACAGAATCTCTAGACTTGAATATCAATTATTAAACTAAAGAGAAAATATTACGGCCTTGGAAACAGTTGCACGTCAGTAGTTAATGGCCCTCTGCTACACCCAAAGATTCTAAAACACACAGTATGACTATACTGAATGATGTAGTTGGGACATTAAAGTCATAGACTCACATAAGGAGGTTGCGAGTTCAAATCATGTAGACAGCCATTTTGAATGTGGGTTTTTTGGAGGTTTTGCCCACTTGCAATACTTACCTGAACATTCTCGTCAATTGTCCTATGAGTTTGCGATATCCAAGAAAGAGGCCCTACTTCAAGTTGATCCCTCACCAGGGAGTCCACCATATCTTGTCTAGTGTTATCTCTCCTACAGGCATTGGTATGTAAGTTTTTCGAAAAGGGGAATTAAGTGGGTTAAAAAATACAGTATATGAGCTTATTATAAAGTTGGATATAATTAAAAACATTTCTAAAATGTGCATTTTTTCAAACTCTTGGCACTGAATCAGCATGGAAAATTTATTAACATTCTTGAATTTTATTCCTTTCAGGCGGATAATGATTTGACAGAATTGAAATCTCTATTGGAGAGCTCTTCTCAGAGTCTTGTTGTAAGTAATTAATTTTAAAATTGCAATACAGTTATTAAGAATAGATATTTTTATTATATCTTATGTGATCTTCCAGTGTTATTTTTTAATTACTGCTTTTCAGTTTGAAAATAGTGTAACCTATGGTACCTATCTGTATTGCAGGAAATGAAATTCCTGCTTCTTGAGCAGAAATACCTGGAATACCTAGAGGACGGCCGGGTGTTGGATGCTCTCCATGTACTTCGCAATGAACTGACTCCACTGCAGCATAATACAGTCAGAGTTCACGAGCTCAGCAGGTATGTTATCAGATCATAGAAGAGTGAAGTCCTTCAAATTAACTCACTGTAGATTTAAATTATTTGTTTGTTTTCTTATTTGAAAAACAGTTACCAAGTACAGGTTGGCATTAAAAAATCCGGTGACCTCCTAACCTGAGAATTGCCAGATTTTAAAAATGCCAATTTTTTACACAAACTTTTTATCATACACAGTTGAATAGCCAATGTCATATGTTTCACAAATGGTTCACACAGACATGCCGCTATCAGCTTTTTTTAGCATTTTCACTTTCTCTGCTATCGACAGTGTATGTTTTTTCCCACCTCTTTTCTTGGCTGAAGCAGGAAATAAATTATAAAATGAGAAAGAATAAGGAGAAATGCCTGCAACACCCAACAGCTGATTCTGGAATACAGCATTAGCAGAACATAAATGGTGCTTCCAGAAAACAGTGGCATGCAATTATAAGTAAAATAACAACATTTGCATTGAAGACACATTTACATCATTGACATACTTCCCGTAAATGTTGCATTGCTTTATGAAAGTACAACAAAAATATGAGCCAATAAAAGTTAAAACAATATTAACAGATGAACTACAGAACAAAAAAATAATAAATAAAATTAGCTTACCGTTAAATTAATAGAAAGTTATGACTTTGTTTAATTTTGTATTTGACCACCATTACAAAAAATCACCATATTTTTCCATATATGTTTTTTTTCTCCATTCAAGATATATATTAAAATGTATTAAAATTCACAGTTACATGATGTGCAGTGGTCGTGAAGAACTTCAAGTTCGAGCCAGCTGGGAAGGCAAAGGTATAAAGTCTCGAACCCAGCTCATGGATAAGCTGCAGGAATTTCTTCCTCCCTCCATAATGCTTCCTCCTCGCAGGTTTGAAGTATTTTAAATTATTTATTGTTCTGGCTGATCCAGTGAACTCCCGGTTGTATGTGCAGATTATCTGGTTTGCGGGTTATTTGTGCATCGTTTCCCCTCCTTTTTTTTCTCCCTCACTTACGAACTAGACTTGAACATTGACTCATGTGTTCCTGGCTTTTAGCACCATATGCGTAACTAGAACAACTTATTAGGGTGTGCCTGTATAAAACCTAATGAGCAGAGTTTGGGGAAAAAGAAATTACTCTTTTAATTTCATGTTTTTGCTTTTATACAGTTTTTGAGGTAACGAATTTGTACATCAGAAGCAGTGAAAAGATTAAGAAAGTTTGGCACCGGCCTGGTGCTTTGTTAGTCAGGAAACATGAGTGTTGTTCATTGGCTACTGAGTTCTGTATGGAAACCTTTCTAAATAAAGGCTTGTTTTTTTTTGCCATGTTTTCCAATAATTTTACCAAAAAAAGGGGATTTGCAATCCCCTCCATTAGCCCAAATAATTGGAAGTTCACTGAATTTCTTTAAAATTGTGCAGTTATTGAAAGTTATAAGCACCAATGATTAAAACGAAGCATTGTTTCAATAACTGCCATTTGAATTTGAGAAAAGTGCAGTGCTGAAGTTGGAAATTTTTTGTTGGGGAAACCCATAAAGTTATAATTTACAGGTATTTATTTATTTTTCATTTTATGATACCAAATATTATAATCAAATTGCCTTTTTAAATGAATCACATAGGAATTATATTACAATAACAACCAATGCAACCAACTTTGACATTATGCATTGAATGTACGGCAACTGCACAGCACTGTCGCGACAGGAACAGAAGATTATGATCCTAATAATGGTTCTTTGTTAAAAAAGTGTTGCTAAAATATTTGCCAATTTCATATGTACTTTTTTCCTTGCTGTGTTTATGCCGGAGCAATGGAAAACTGTTCCGGCCCAACTTTAGTACTGGAAAAGGGTTTTCTTTTTTAACCATATTTTCACTTTTGGTGTTCTGTTTTATGTTTAGATTATTTTATTCTCAGATTAAAAAGGAAATTAATGATAATTGCTATTATAATTTTGCAGGCTGCATACATTGTTATGCCAAGCAGTGGAACACCAAAAGCACCAATGTCCATATCACAATACAAAAACTGAAGATGGTCTTGAAAATATTTCTTTACTTGTAGACCATCATTGCACCAGGTAAGAGGAATAATGTACAGTATAATTTTATGCATATGAGTTTATGACAAAGGAAAACTGCTTTGCACAGAGTAGAAGAGAAGTAACACTGCAGATTGAGGGGACAATAAAGTATAGAGCCTACATTGTAAGTTGCATCTGCATGAGCGGTGTTTTCACTCTCCACTAAGTATCTTGCATTAGCCGCACCCAATGCATGCACATCTTCCCTGCTTTAATTGGATAAAAAGGTTTACATATAGTCTTACCTTATAACATATGTTGAAAGTATTTTATCTGGAAGCCACATTCTGGCTGACATGAGTGAGATCTTCCACTGTAATGTTTTTAATTTCATTTGTAATGTTTTCTTTTAGTTCCTTCAATGTGTGAGGAATTGTTCCATAAACCTTATCATTCAGGTTACCCCACAAGTAAAAATGACACACTGTTAGGTGTGGGGAGCGAGGTGGAAAGAGACCAGCACTGATCACTCTGTCTGCAAACACTTCCGAGATTTTAAGAAGGGAGACTTCCGCTGTGTGAGCGGTGGCTGAATCTTGTTAAAACCACCTGCGTGTTTTTTTCTTCTTCTGTCAACTGTTGGAAGAACAACATCAAAATGTCATCCTGGTACATCTCTGAATCTACTGTAGTCTCGTAAAAAAATAGACTCAATTATTCGTCTTGCATTAATAGCACACCAAACCCCAATCTTCCTATTATAATGAGGGATTTTATTCACACCATTAGGATTTTCTTGCACACCAATAGCAAGAGTTATGACTTTTCACATGACCACTAAAATGGAACCAGACCTCATCTGAAAAGAACACAATCTGGGATTAGATTAAACCATTATCCACTGATGACAGATTCCACTCACAATATCTCAGTCTTGCTGCTGGATCGGCAAGTTTTAAACATTGGGCCCATGTAAACCTGTATGGTTTGAGGTTTAATAGCTTTGTTGTTTGTGTGCAGAAAAACTGAAACCCCTACTTGTTGGGCTAATTTTTAGTGATTTATTTGGAAAATGTCCAAGATTCGCACCAATCTCATCTAGATTTTCTTCTGTTTAAACGGTTGGTGTGCACATGTGTTTTTTGTTTTGCAAGGAACCGTTATTTTCAAATTTATTAACCATTCTGTGAATTTGTATTCTTGAAAATGGCACTAAAGCAGGAGATGTCGGGATAAATTCATCACATACCCATCGAGCAGACTTGTACTTAAAATAATTTTTACACACAAAAATACAATGCACCAGCGAAATCAGTCTCACTATCTTGGTAAGTTAACCCTTTGTGAGCAGCGAGTTTTATGGTTGTACGCAGCAGATTCTCCTCAAAATAAAAAAATCCTGTAAATTATAAAATGTTTCTCAAAAGACATGCAATATTGCATAACATTAAACATTTACCTTGTTCTGAAGATAACATTCACAGCTGGAGATGAAAGAAAAATTTCTGTGAGAATTAGTTACCATAATAGTGGCATAAGGGATATTCCACTAATTTCCAAGATCTAATCATTAAAGAATAAAAAGTAATCTATTGGATCTGTGTATCTATTGAACTTCGATGGTAATTTGGGACCTTGGTTGGTATTGTAAATGGGCCTGGATCTGAATCAGTCACGTCTATGCAGCCGGAACTGCTAAGCCTGCGTTTATTGTGTCACTGTCACTTGTGTTTGCTCTCAGCAGCATCATCTGGTAGAAATTCTTCCTCACCATTACTACAATCACTAATATGTTTCGTTTAACACTAAATCTATTACAGAGTTAAGTTGTTCGTCACTTAGCATCCTCTTGGATTCCATTTCACTACCAAAACAGTAAATAAATACAAAAAAAAGACACCAAAAAAATAAATAAAAATGTACGGCAGCCCTTCTTCCTTGACTGAGGCAACACACGAGCAAATGATGTGCTGAAGAGGATTCACTGCAGTGTGAAAGAGACTTTCAATGACATCTAGTATCAATTTTGTGCACTGCGTCGCCAGAGAGACAGGCCAGAGATGTGATTTTAATATATTAAATTCCGTGCGCTCCCAGAGACGACATTGGATTTAATATATTAAATTCCGCTCGCAAAGGGTTAAAGCTGTCTAACTGCATCCACATGCCATGAGGGCCAAACTTGATGCACATGCCACCTGCTGAAGCAAGTCACATAGCACACTTTAAAAACCCTGCTCGAGCAGTTGCAACTTATAATGTAGGCTCTTTAGATTTAAATAAGCAGAATAATAAGTTTTGTGTTTAAATGTATCATTCTATAAAATGGGATAGAAAATTTAAAATGTGACCAAGTATGATATGCAAGGATTGTCTGCTTTTCAGGTAGTAGAAGTAGTGACTCCTTTTTACATAAGATGTAGACATAACATTGTTTGTGTAATTGAATCAATAAACTCTCTTCATCATACATGACATTACGTTATTCATTTTGTAAATTGAACAGAAAAAAAATATATCAAAATAATATATCGTTACTAGTGTTCATTAAATATAACGTGAATTTCAAGGTCTTTGAAGTATTTTAACTCTTCTCTAAAATACATGGAAAGATATTTTCAGAGATGTTCCATATGTCCACCATTTACATGCTGCATGTCTTTTTAACAAATTTTAATACATCCTAGAAAAAACTTCAGATTGTTTTGAATATCCTCAGCTCCTGCAAAGTTGCTGATGCTGCTCATTGGCAGTAGGTACTTACTTTGTCCCTTTATGTTTCTGTTTTCATATTACCCCACAAATAAAAATAATGGGGATCTAGCAGGCTATCAACACTACTTTGTTACTGGTGAAGTTTTGAAAATTTGTAATAAGAGTTCACCATTTTTGGTCAAAATTAGCATTATTTGTTTTTATTTTGTATTAAAAAGGAACTAAGTACCTTAATGCAATATGTTGCCTAAGTTTCAGTGCCTTCAGGCACTCTTAAGTCTCCGTAATTATTAGATATTACAAAGGCTACACTTGTTCATTGTTTAAATCTTAGCGATGAAAATAAATAATTTTTGAACAAATTAAACTTTCTTCAGAAGATTAACCCTAAAAAAGAAAAGTATTATTCAAGTTGGTTTAATTTTTTAAAAAAAGAATCAGATGTAAGGCTTGAGTAGCAGTACTTCTAAAAGGCTGCATGTACAATTTTTCATTTAAATATCATGCAAATGTTTAAAGTAATTTTCCCATGCTTTTATTTCTACTGTATTTGTTATATATTCAGAACTAAATGGGTTCTACAGGTTTAACGCAAGGAGTCTGAAATGTTTACTGTACATTCTACAGAGTATGATTAAGAGCATAGCACATGGAGTTTTTGAAAATGTCAATAGTTTTTACAATAAAAAATAAAATATGCTTGGTGACCATACATTTTTTCTTAAATTTGAAACATACATTGAATATTAATTTTTTCCCTCCATTTGTAGTCAAGAGACATGAAAACTATAATGCATAATATTTTTCTTAGTATGTCATTGGTCCTATACTGAAAAATTACAAGTTTCATTTTAAAATATACAATTTTTTTTGATTAATTTTTTAATAACTCAAAAACTAATGAAATGACAAAAATGCAACTTCATCACAACATTATCTATTACATCACAAGTATACGTACGAAAAATCAAGTATCTAGCTTTAAAAATGTAGAAAATAGAAGTGGGTGACACTACCCCACTTAACTTTTGTGTGAATACACACGTATTGTTAATAATAATATGGATTATGATGTGACAGAAAAATTGTACACTGAGTTACGTCTTAATTTCTGTTGTGTTCTAGGGACCAGTTCCCATGTGAAACGATACAAATTCTCAACGATCACTGTGATGAAGTATGGTTTTGTCGATTTTCACCAGATGGCCTGAAACTAGCAACAGGTTCAAAAGATACAACGGTTGTGATATGGGATGTCGACCCAGTAAGTACAACAGTACTTTTTAATCACAATAAAGTCTGCTACACAATATACATTAAGGATAATAAAAAACATTTTTCTCATTTTACATTGTAAGTCATAGATAATGTAACAAATACTATTGAAATTGCCGATAATTGCATGATGCATGTAGTGGGGTTGGGGACATGTTATGTCTCTAATGATTATCTTATTTAAAAGTATGAATCTACTGACAAAAATTCATAAAATAATTACTGTTATAATAAAAATACTGTTATAATAAAAATAATTATAATACAGATTGATATCCAAAAGTATGGCAACCTCTGGACCCGAGGAGTGCCAGATTTTCGCACAGACATGCCATTATCATTTCCACTTTCTCTGTGATCAACAATGCATGATGTTTACCTCTTTTCTTTGCTAAATCCATAACGGGCTATAGGCCTACTGCAACAAGTAAAAGATAAAATAAGCAGGAATGCCTGTTAGCAGGTGCAAGCAACATCCAACAGCTGAGACTGGAGTACAGCACCATCAGAACATAAACAGTGAATTTGAAAATGCACTCCGAAAATCTTGCTGGAAATTTGAAGGAAACAGATTTTCAACAGCTGGATTTTTTTGTGTTAACTAAAGTAATACCACTGGAAATAAGGAAATAAGGATGTTCGAACAAATTATATTGAAACTCACCAAAACATCAGATGTAAAATTCTGACTGGAGTTGCAGTGCACAACAAATGTCATCTCCAGGATCACAAATCCTTGCCTATTATCCAAGAATAATGCCTCATATTGAGAAAAGGAACGTTCTACATCACACGATGTTAACCTTGCATATTTGAAGAGGAGTATATCACTAACACAAACACGATCAAGTTCATTTATGTTTTGGCCTTCCAAAACTTGAGCGACTTTGCAGAGGGTTTGGTAGCCACCATTTTTCTCAAACATACCTTTAAATTTTGTTCTTAGAACTTCTATTTTTGAACCTGAGATAGTGTTAAGTTGCCTTTCAACGTATTGTATTTCTTTAACTGAATTAATAAATCTACAGAAGTTTCTAGTTTCTTTATTGAGTGAATCAAGAAGCCGAAATTAGCCGATGTGAAAGCCAAGTCACATTTTAAAGTAGTATCACATATTAAATTCTGAATAATCTCAATTGCAGAGGCATCGTCTTTGTCCAGTTCACTTACTACAGATGCAAATGCTTCAAAATGATCTGCATAATACAACACGGCACTCAGCCAGGTGTCCCAACGCGTGACAACAGGTGTAGGAGGCAATGGAAGATCAGGATTTATCTTTTTGAAAAGATCAATTCGCGATAGTGATTTACAAAGACTTTTTTACTGTTGAACACTAACTTGTCCACATTAGGATAAATGGATCAAATTGTTTCACATGCAGGGCTTGAACGACACAAGTTACATGAATCATGTTAAGGTAACTTACACAAAGACCTTCAGCAGCTTTCTTCATATATGCCGTAGAGTCGGTAAACAGAAGCAATACATTGTCATATTTCACACCATTCGGCCACAAGATCTTCAATGATTGATTAAATAACCTAGCTGTTGTTACATGATTTGCAGCTGGCATTTCTTTACAGGCAAGCAAGAAAATGTGCTTGGAAACGATAAGTACAACTACTATTACATTTCCCACTTTTCGACCACTGGCATCTGTAGTTTTGTCAATACTTAACCAGATTTTTTATTTTCACAAATAGACCTAATGTTTTATCGTAGCACTTTGGAAGATAATTTTTCCTTAACGTCGACTCAACAGGAGGACTTATGTTCGTGTATTTAGTAAGAAACTTTCTGAGCTCGGGATTGTTCACCTTTTAAAGGGGAATGTCTGCTGAAAGAAAGGCTTTACATAAATCTAAAGTGTAAATATTAAATAAATGTTGACTCTGTACAAGTTTTACAACATGCTCTACTGTTTATAGTACTTCAATTAATTATTTTAACACTTGAATAATCTGAATGTTTTGGAATGTTGGAAGATGAGGATGGTGTTGATTCTCCAATAAGAAATTGTCTCGATAAAACACGCGATGCAGCTGCGATGTGCTTATTTTCTGACATATGTTGCAATACCTGGGATCATTGGTCTGCACCTACCAATTTCGCACATGGCTGGCAAAATAATATTTTACCATCAGTGATAAAAGTGTTTTTAAACTCTAGAACGTACTGTTGCAGACGCTCGTGGACACATGATTTCATTTTAGGCATTCTTACACTTCACAAAATAAAGCAACTGCTGTCTTAGTGATCTGATTCTAAGTAACAAACAGGCAAGAATATTGGCTACCGACTGCATTGAATCACTATTTACAGAAGCAGAAAACAACCACGCACATTGACATAGAGGTCACTCACTGTATGATGCAATGTTGAAATTGGGTTCTGTTGTTCCTCGATAAGCAAGTGCAAGTGAATCACTCTCACCTCATTGCAAGTGAAGCATTTGTATTGAATTCTTTTGAGATACAAATTTTTGTTTGAAAAATGTTAAAAGAGAATGAGGAAAAGTACTAAAATATTTATTTATGGAGAATGTATCGTAAATATTTATTCACATAACTTTCTTGTAAAACGTGTTTTTGTGTAAAATAAAATTTGGAATTTGCGCTTGTCAAACCTTGATATGAGCATTAGGAAAAAACAATTACATAAAAAATCCGGAAAAGTACTAAAATATGTATTTATGGAGAAATATGGAAAACATTTATTCAAATAACTTTTTTTTGTAAAATATGAGTTTTTATGTGAAATAAAATTTAGAATTTGTGTTTGTTTATATCTCGATTTGGATATTAAACTTGTTTTAGGAATGTACGCATCAGGAAAAAATACATTTTTTTTCATACAAATCCAGGCCCTACTAATAAGACATACCTGCATTTATTGTTCAGTTTATTTATGCAAATATTGTAATGAGTTTAAAGTACCTTTAATCTTATATAGTCTAAAGTTCTATGTAATGTTCCCCCAAATATGTAGTTAACTACACCCTGGTATGTAGGGAATGTCAATAGTACAAGTATAAATGCAATTATTAGTGAAAATATTTAAATTAAATTATAGAAATACTATATTATTAGAATTAATTCACAACATGAGATCTATAGAGTGTTGTTTTGTGAGTAAAATACTATTGCAAGAATTGTTCACCCATACTTATTTTCTTATTTACTTACTCATTTTCTAAGCAAGCTAAAGGAATATTTTTTATTTTATGGAACCTGGAGATTCATTACCATACTCACATGAGTCCGCCATTCAACCCTATTTTGTGTAACACCATCCAACCTTCCCTTGCAAATCCTGCTTCCCTTAAAGCTATTCTAATATTGTCCTCCCATGTACGAGGGTGTATCAGTAAATAACCGGACTGATTTAATTGTATTTAAATAAACCGCCCTGGAACGAAACGGCTGCTAGCCGCGGAAAGGTGAATCCTTTGTCTAGCAGTGCTATGAATCCCAGTCATTCAGAAGGATTCAGTTAGGAGTTAAACCTGGATATCGCAGGTGGCGTTTACTGTACCCAACACAGAACTGAAATTTCAGCAATGCGCATCGATAAAGTTTTGTGTTATTCTAGACAAAACTCCTACAGAAACCTTAGAAATGGTGCAGCAAGCATATAAAGACCATGCTTTAGGCAGAACACAAGTCTTTGAGTGGCACAAACGTTTCAAAGAGGGTTATGAAGACCTTTAAGATTCTCCGCGCCCTGGAAGACCCTTAACAGCAAAAACGAAAGTTATCATCAACACAATTGACGCAACTGTGCAAGAAGATCATCGCATAACAATTGCAAAGGTTGCAGATATAATGAATTTGTCTTTAGGAACCAGATCTTGCCAGGACAGGATGGATCTTGCACCAAGACAACACGCCGGCTCATCGAGCGCGTGCAACTCAAGATGTCGAAGAATTGGACATTGAGATCATGCCTCATCCACTGCATTCTCCGAATCTCGCACCTTGCGATTTTCACCTCTTCCCTAAAGTGAAAAAGGAGCCACGTGGTCGCCATTTTCAAAGTGATAAGGAGTTGAACATCGATGCGCATTACTGGAATTTCTGTTCCATGTTGGGTACAGTAAACACCACCTGCGATATCCAGGTGTAACTCCTAACTGAATCGTTCTGAATGACTGGGATTCATAGCACTGCTAGACAAAGGATTCACCTTTCCGCGGCTAGCAGCCGTTTTGTTCCAGGGCGGTTTATTTAAATACAATTAAATCAGTCCGGTTATTTATTGATACACCCTCGTACATCTATGTCTTCCAAGTGGTCTTTTTTCCTTGGGTCTCCCAGTCATTATTTTTGAGACATGTCTTTCTTCCTCCATGCATGGAACTTATCCTACACATTTCTTCCTCTGTGATTTAATTACCCTCACTATATTCTAACAACATCTTCAGACTTATCACTTGCACTATCTTCCACAGCAGGTTCTGGAATCAGTGCTTGATAATCAACATGATCTAAACTACTAAACTCGTATTGCGCTTCATCCTTGAAGGGACTAGGCCTACCACCCGACCGCTGCGTCACCTACCATAGGCAGATGGCAGGATTGGAGGCATGTGGTCAGCACCCACACCCACGGTCGTTAATGGTAGTTTCCGTGACCGGAGCCACTACTTCTCTATCAGTTAGCTCCTCCCTACCTCAGAAAAATCTGAGGAGGTACCAGGGATCGAACCCGGTCCTACGGATCTGTAGTCAGCGACGCTAACCACAAGACCACACAGGCGGTCAATCAACATGATCAGTTAACAAATTAAATCATTCTGCCTGCAGAGATATGTTATATTTGACATTTTCCCTGTGACAGTTTCATTGCTCAGGATGGCCTTAACTCTGCCAGGCAAAATAAAACCTTATTATCATTATTATTATTATAAGGGGTAGGATTTGGTTCGTTTTCCCAGTGCATACAGCACAATGTATTGTACTTATTACTAGGGGGTGGATTTCTATGACATGTCATATTTTCCCTCTTTACGTTATTTCAAGTTTCCGACTATTTTAAACCCGATTCCAAGCATCCTGGTGAAAATGGAACGGCTTTTATTGTACATATAACTGCATATTTAGGAAATTTTCAACTACTGTAGCATATTTAGTATGAATATGGATATTTAGGTCATATTTGTGTGCATATTAAAGAAATTTTGAAGTTTCATATTATATTTTTAAAATTTTGCATTATAATGATACTATTTGAGAATTTGCAGATATTTTAAATAATTAACACTATATTTTAATAAAATGAATTGTAATGAAACTTTAAAAAATTATACAAAATGTGTAAGTGGTAAAGTCATATTTTTTTATTTTATTGGTCATATTTTAATGTTTTTTAGGTCATAAGTGCATGAATATATCCTATTTTTTAGGTCATAGAAATCCGCCCCCTACTTATTACCAATAACAACTCATTTTTTGCATTTTTGGAGTTAATACCTTTTCCTTGTAAGCCCACGATATAATACAACCAGCAGGATTGTTGTCTTATAAATGTTTACTTTTAGATTTCTGGACAGAGGCAAGAAGATAAAAGTTCCTGAATTGCTTGATCTTAGTTGACACTTAATTTCTGCCTTAATACTATGTGTATCTGTAATTATTACTCCCAGATATTTGAAATTCTCCACTTGTTCGATTGCTTTTTCTGCTGTTGTAATATTTTGTAGCGCATTATTTTGATGTTTAATTACTTAATTTTTTTCTGTATTAATTTCCAATCCAGCATTGCTGCAGGCATCAAACAAAATTTTTTGTATCCCAAACTCAATGAGAATATTGTATAATTCATCTCGCCTAACTGAATCATGTGTCTTTTAAAAATCTAAGAATAGCTGGTGAACAGACTTATTATATTCCTAAAATTTCTTCATAAATTGGCAAATACAACATATTATGTCAGTGCTTGATCTGTTTTGCCTAAATCTACATTGGTGATCTCCAGTAATTTCGTCCGCATTTGGGGTTAATCATGACAGAAGTATATAGACAAAAGTTTGTATGATGATGATAAGAGGGGTTATTACAATTGTCCCTGTATCCCTTTTTATGGATTGATATAATAATAGATTCCTTCCATTCCTTTGGCAATTCTTCCTTTCTCCAAATCATAAGAATGGGTTCATGGATTTCTGAATTTAATCTATGTCCACCTGTCTTGATTAATTCTGCTGGAGGTTTGTGTTCTTTAGTTTAAGTGTTTAGTGTTTAGTAAATGTCCGCCTATATACCACAATAATTATAATTTAAAAAAAAAATACAGCTGAAGCCTTCAAGAAATATCATAAAAGACCAATTAAATAAAACACGCTTAAAAGTTAACTTTTATTGTAGTTTTGAAAATTACTATTGTAAGTGTATAGAAATTATGTGATAAAATATTTTTTGTAAAGTGAAAGGGTCATCTCAAAATATGTACTTTAGTGGCTAAATATGAGAATATCTACGAAAAATATTGGAGTGCAAGAGGACAAATGACTATGTTGTCAAACGTCTGGCATTAGAAAACAACAACAACAACTTTGTGGAAAGATAGAGTGAATACCCAAAGTGGGTTCTAGTCTGGTTGCACTGAGCTCAATGTACTCTTAGGCCCGTTATTACCACCTCCAGTAAAATATTTACGGCTACTTTTACAGTTACTTTACTGACAGTTCGATTTTACAATATCTGGTTAGGCGTTAACTGTTGGTAAACATCTCTTAACTGGCAGTAAAATGTACAAATAAACTCCTAACCGGAGGATTTTTTGAGGTTATACTTCTTGCGAACTGAATTAAAATGGAGAGATGAAATTATTTTGCTGCTTTCGTAATGTCAGTGGTGATGATGAACAATGACAATATATGTAAAAAAGATGTTTAAAAATATTGAAAACTAGATCAAACTATTATGAAAGTTTGGACAATCAGTTATTTTACTGTTTACTTCCTCTACCTGTACATCAGATTATATTTGGGTTTTGCATCCTACGGGGATGAGGTTAGAAACGTGATAACTTTCTTTTCATTTTTGCAACCTCTTTACTTGAGGAGGCCTTAATCTTCTTTAATTTTTAGAAAACAGCTTAACAACTTTTAGATTTTAACAGTATAATAAGCGCAATATATAAAATATATAGGCCTAAATATATATAATGTATTTTAATATGTTATGCTAAGCGCTAATAATTTCATTTGAAAACATCTCGTAACATATCCTGTAGTTATTAGCTACACATTTCATACACAAACTTATTAGGTTTTAGGTATTGCCTCACAAATTATATGACCTTTTTAGGCTAAGACAACTGTAGGCACACTACTGCCCGTACTGTGTACTGTATACTATAATTAAATTCAGAGGAAGTTATGTGTTTCACAAGAGGTTTTTTCTTATATGTCTTTCCGAGCTTTGCTCTTATGGCAACACATTACTGTGTGTTTATTTATTTTGAATTATATGACGGTTTTCATCAATAATATTCAGGAACAATAATTTATTTTTCACTTGAATAGAAATTGCTGAGTCTCTTTATTTTTTTATATCAGCCATAACTTCATTATCCATTGCAAAATCAAACCAAACAATGAAAACAGATGAAAAACTGCTGCAAACTACCGAGAAACGTTTGTACCAACTGCTATGACTTTTGTCTGATTGCGTTAACTGGGAGTAAACTTTAACTAGAAGATGATAAGAACAAAGAAGCATTTACTGGAACTTTACTCCGACCGTAAAATAAACTGTCAGTTAACATTTACTCCTACTTAACTGGATATCGTAAGAACGGGCCTTAGTCAAGTATTATTTACATTAATAAAGAGTAGATGTTTATAAAGTTAAAACTGACAAAGTGGTTAATGTATAAATTAAAAATTAAAATCTCACAAGATGATTAGATCAGCAGGATGTCATAAACACAATATTTTCAGTTCATGTGGAAAATGAAGTTACCATATCTCTATGTGTATCTATGTACTTGAAGAAAATACAAAAGACTACTCCTCTTCGTGAGTGTTGTGCAGTTATTTACTAAACAGTAAGCATAAATTAAAATTGGTCTAGGTTGATAATGATCTAAATCGGTGATCTCTTCTTCTGAATTTGAGTAGAAATTCTTGAGTTTCTAAAATTTCCTTTGTAGCTTCAGCTTTAGTTTTTTATAGTTCTGATGAGGTGAGATGCATTTCGACTGATGGCGTTTGTACTATCAAACGCCATCAGTTTGGTAATTTGCAGACACGGAGCTAAGCTATAACATACATCAACCCAAGTTAGGAGAGAACAGTCCCAATACTTATTAGCGTTCAAGCTTTCGCCACAGCATGTCTACTTAAATCTGTTCTACATCTTCGGTGTGACGACGAATAAAAATGTTAAATTTGGTGTAAAAGTTCGGTTCATTTCAGTGTTATATCCCATAACAAAATAGAATTTCCACGTTATTTCATATTAAACCCAAACAGACATATAACTCATGTGGTGCTAAATATTGGATATTTCTGCAAAAAACATGTCTTCAAGGGAATTTAGGTTTATTTTTTATTTTTTTTAAATTGATTTTGACAGTTCTTACCAGTTAACTATTAACCCTTTGCATGCCGTGAGCCAATTTGCTCATATTCCCGAAGTCACTGGAGAGTCCCAGCAGCTTGCTACTCTTTACCAATGTAAAGTACCAATAGTCCAGTATATAGGTAGCGAAAAAAGGGTCCACCTTGCATTAATTAGGGTAAAAGATTTTTCTTCCTTATATTGTTTGGTATAGTAAGAGTAGTGTAAATCTAAATTTTCGACCTCGAAAGCCCTAGGGACAACATTCTGTGAGCAAAAATCCTCGAAATGTTCGCACTTTTTTCAGTTTATCGGAAAAATCTCCTAGGTATCAACTCCTCGCAAACATTTGTCTATCACCATTGGAAAGAGCATAAAATTTCCTGCAAAATCCACTGCTCAAACGTTAATTTACATGTAGTATTACAGGTACTATAGTACTTGGAATTTTTAAAAAATATATTAAAAGGTGTGTATTGGCACATTTTATCGATTTATGGCGGTTTATGTAGTCCATTATGCGTTTTAGTTATGAATGACCATTCATTATGTATATGTACATGTATTACAAGGTTACCTTTGGGGGGGGGGTTCAAATTCGATGAACATAAATTTACGACCAGATAACATAGAAAGTTTAAAATCCGTTTAAAATTACGTAACTTAGGTGTAAAAAAATTATTTTTGAATTCCTTTTTTTTAAGCGAGGTCTACTGTTCCCAGTAGCATACTGCCCGTGTAAGATAAATAAATCACAGAATTGCTTAATTATAATGCCACTTTGTGATTTTATTCGTATTTAGGTTGAAAGGTGGGAGAAATGAGTCAGCAAACGTTGTGATGAGTGGAGGGGTCCTGCATGGCTGATTTCTTCCTTGGTTGCAGTAAACTAGTAAAAACTGAAGTGTATTTTTTCAAGCTTGATTATTTGCAATGAAAAGTTTTGTTTTCCATGGTCAAATGGAATTCAGGTGGTATCTCAACCACTAAAAGCATGAATAAATAGAAGATACATTGGATCATATTGATTTGAGTTCTGAAGTGAGCGTCATGTTTGCCACTCCTTCCTGATTTGAGAAGGTGAATGTTTTGGCTTGAATTGGGTTTTTAGTACCTCGTTGATTCACATCATTTTGGTATCCATCAAACACGATAATTAATTCCGACTCATATTGCTTCTTAACATAGCTGATGTACCTCTTGCAGATAAAACCAAATGATTCATTGCTTTTCCACAGTACTTTATGAATGACAATAACCAACGAACATTTCAGAAACGATATTTGGATATCTAGAGGCTTGAAAACTTTGTAATGATTTGGTACCCTTTCATAATTCTTCTTTGCTGAACAAAGAAGGAGCAAGTTCGTAGGTGAAGTACCTCTTCAAGACTTTGCTATGCAGGTTCTCTGAAACAATATCAATGCATCAACAGTGGTCACCTGTTCGAAACCAATCTTCAAGGTGTTCATGACATCAGCAAGTGTAATTACTTTATCATTTCGTTTCAAGTGTAGGCTTTTGAAGCTTTTACCAATCATTTTTGTCATCACTTCTTGGGATCATTGACAATTACCCTGCTTTTCACCTACTACTACACTATTTATTAACACTATAGAGTCTGTTATGGGAAACGGATCGTGCTGTACAAACCATTTCTTCAGTTTCAGTGTATCATCCTTGTCTCGATCCACTCGAGAGGGCCTTGTGTCATACTGCTCAGATGACACTGTAATCACTGCAGTAAGATTCCATGGTATCACAATATATTGCAGATAGACCTTCCCTTGTGTCCACTGTTCGCTAGCCTATTTAAGACCGACAGAACCCCTCCTCTCATCACAATGTTTGCTGACTCATTTCTCCCATCTTTCAACCTAAATACGAATAAAATCACAAAGTGGTATTATAATTAAGCAATTCTGTGATTTATTTACCTTACATGGGCAGTATGCTACTGTGAACAATAGACCTCGCTCAAAAAAAAGGAATTCAAAAATAATTTTTTTTACACCTAAGTTACGTAATTTTAAACGGATTTTAAACTTTCTATGTTATCTGGTCGTAAATTTAAGTTCATCGAATTTGACCCCCCCAAAGGTAACCTTGTAATACATGTACATATACATAATGAATGGTCATTCATAACTAAAACGCATAATGGACTACATAAACCGCCATAAACCGATAAAATGGGCCAATACACGCCTTTTAATATATTTTTTAAAAATTCAAAGTACCATAGTACCTGTAATACTACATGTAAATTAAAGTTTGAACAATGCATTTTGCAGGAAATTTTATACTCTTTCGAATGGTGATAGACAAATGTTTGCGAGGAGTAGATATCTAGAAGATTTTTCCAATAAACTGAAAAAAGTGCGAAAATTTCGAGGTTTTTTGCTCACAGAAATTTGTCCCTAGGGCTTTCGAGGTCGAAAACTTAGATTTACACTACTCTTACAATACCAAACAATATAAGAAAGAAAAATCTTTTACCCTAATTAATGCAAGGTGGATTGTATCTATATACTGGACTACAAGGGGTTTCAAGCAGAAAGGATGCATTACAAAAAATGTGTATAATTAATTATACTTAATAGATAAATGCATGAAAGCCAACATAGTGCATTTTTTCTTTATATTCTTAATAGATACGATAACTTAATATTAGCTTCAACATATTATAGCATCACAAACAGTATTCTTGTAAGAAAAATATTATTTTCATACTTTCAGTTTAAAAATTTGGTATTCAAAATGCACTTGAAAAAAAAAATTAAATGCTTTAATTTAAAGAATGCTTTGTCCAAAACAAATAACATGCATTATAATTTATTAAAAGTACAGCGTTTAAAACAATTACGTGCAGAAGAGTAGGCCTACTCACCTAAGTAGCTGAAGTGAAGATTTATCATTTTAGAGCCATGGAACATTTCTATTGAACTGTTCACGTTATAATTTTTCACACTAGATTGTATTTTCCTTTATATTATTAAAAACACTATTGACGATTTACAAACATTCAAACATAATTTCGTGCGAGGTGGAGAATCAGGGAGCATGCCCAGGATCACATCGTCGACATCGCTGCCATTGCTATCTGATAACATTTCATAGCTGTCTAAATACAGTACTGCAACAACTTTTCGTCGTTATCTAAAGAGAAAAAAAATCATAGTAACCACTTGTCATTCTGTGCGAACTCTACCACTTTCAAACATAAACTGAGGAAATGGTCATTCATTGTATTTTGGTGTTGTGAGAATAGAAAGGGATAATATTTACTGTTACATACCTGTCTGTCAATGCACAAAGCTTAGCAGATTATAAGGGTTGACATTCTGTCGCTATAGGATGTTACAAAAATATGTTAACTATGTGATATATTCAATTGAAAATAATTTATGGTCCTATTCTTTCCACTATGATTTTATTAAAAAATAATATAATACAAACAATAATACTTATTTACAATAGTGGATAAAACAATCCCCTCCAACACACAACGTTTCAACCTGCCCTCCAGGCCTTTCTCAAGTGTACTGAATTGAAAAAATCATAAACAAACTGCCGTAACTATGTAGCACCTTTTTTGTTTTTTGTTACTATTGTTGTTGTTGTTGATCATTACAGTCTCCACCGTTTTCTGCTTCCCGCTCCCTAAACGTGTTATCTTTTAAATGCTCATTTATCCATTCCCTCGGGATATCAAAATTATTATCATAAATTGATCTTGGACAGGGAAATCTTGGTACTCTAAACTAAACGCACGAAACTAAACTAAACGCACCTCACACAAAATTATGTTTGAATGTTTGTAAATCGTTTATTGAATATTAATTCTATTTAAGTTCTTAATCACATTAATCCACTGTTCCCCTAAGTCTCCCTCATAATTATTAAAGCAATTATCCCTCCTTCCAATGATAGTCACGGCTTCACCAATTTTCCTCTGTAAGCGGTTGGCTTCTATCTTCACCACTTCTAATTCGCCCATTTTGTGTCCTTCTTTAATCATATGCTGGCTTAATCCTGTACAACATTTTATATCCAAGCCGAAAGAGATGTTACGATTCGGACTCGGCCAGGCCGATCCGCTCGTACCTGGCACTTAAACGAAAGATTTATTGCTTGGCACTGAATAGGTTAACACTGGTGTAGATAAACTGGTTAACACAGTCTCCCTGAAAGTTAACATATTGAGGTGCATTTAGCACCAAAATACAGTTATACTACTTCTATATTGAAATAAAATATGAAACATGTTCACTGGTACTAAATTAATATATTCTCTGGTGAATTGAATTTCCGTGAATGTCTCTACACATAACGTATTTTAATTTGTGATTGAAATAAATGTTTTTCTAGTTGTTTACATCTATATTATACCACTGTCCGCCGGCGTGGTCTTGTGGTTAGCGTCGCTGACTACAGATCTGTCGGCCCGGGTTCGATTCCCGGTACCTCCTCGGATTTTTCTGAGGTAGGGAGGTCTGGTAGGGGTGCACTCAGCCTCGTGATTCAAATTAAGGAGCTACTTGATAGAGAAGTAGCGGCTCCAGTCAAGAAAACCATAATTAACGGCCGTGGGTGTCGGCATGCTGACCACATGCCCCCCAATCCTGCCATCTGCCTACGGGAGATGACACAGCGGTCGGGTGGTAGGCCAAGTCCCTCCAGGGATGTAACGCCACGGAGTTTAGTTTATATTATACCACTGGCATGTCTGTATTTATGTGGTTTATTGAATATATATATTATTAATAATGTGTCCATAATAATAATAATTATATTTATTGGAGTATATCATGTAAGTCCTTTTATAAAACAAGATTTTTCAAAGCTCTAGATTCCCTTGAAATATGAAATTTTGCTTCAAAAAGAAAACAAAATTCTTATTGAGAATGAAAATTTTACAAAAAAACAAAATATTATGTTGTGTTTAAAACAACAGTACTTTGGTCTAGAAATGTTCGAAACAAAAGATTTTCATTTTATTAATGGTAATAACCACAATTGATGAATTTGTCACTCAACGAAAATTATAGACTATAAAATATTGTTTCAGGAAACACTGACTTGCACTCACCGCAAGACCTTAGAAGGGCATTCTTATGGTGTAGCTTATATTGCTTGGAGCCCAGATAGTACTCACCTTATTGCCTGTGGTCCAGAAGACTGTCCAGAACTCTGGATATGGAATATAGAATCAGATGAGCTACGAGTCAAAGTGTCACACTCACCAGAAGACTCCCTCACTTCTTGCTCTTGGCATCGAGATGGCAAGAAGTTCGTTACAGGAGGAATAAGAGGACAGTTTTACCAATGTGCAAGTATTCCAACATCAGGGTTTGTGTAATAGACATGCAGATCGCATGTCTATGTGTGTATGTAGAATCTTAATTTGCTTACGATTCAGTTGTTGTTTGTTCTGATAAAGTGCTTATGCCAAATTCCTGGCATGGACAAGAAAAAGCTATCTCTTTTTCATAAAAGTTTTTTGGGGGAGAAGGGGGCTTTTTTACTTAACCATCAGGGTCAATCCATATCAAATCAACCAATAGGTGTTGCTGACATATTTTATTTTATTTTTAAGTATATATTTTCTGTTTCTATGTGTATCTGGGAGTACAAAACATTTTTTTTTTCACATTTTTATCACTAATGCTTTGGCAACTAGTGGCCATTTTGCTTAGAAGGATCTGGCATTTTTCGCATTTTCAAAGGTTAGCGGTAAGTTAAATAACTATTTTATTTATGAAGATATCAACTTGAAATAAAAACCCTCTTGATCTACAAGAAACAGTCTACAATTCGTGTTATGACCAAAAGTTTGTTAGATCTTAAGGAAATAATCTAAAACTTTATTAGAAAATGCAGTTTCGATTAGAAAAAATTAACAACTTTATAAAACTTTTTTTCATAGAAGGGATAAAAACACATGTTTAATATTTCCCCCCCACAAAGATATAGTAGATCACTAGATGCTAGTAAAATTTGAGATCATTTATATAAATCCTTTAGGTTTTATGAGTCTTCAAATATCGAGATTTTGCAAAATTGTTGATTTTCAAATTAAAATATCTCAAATGGGACTGAACAGAAAAATCTGAAATTTTCTCAAATTTTCTTCTAGTGCCTAGTAATCAACACATAAAATTTCGTCACTGTGTTCTGACCAGAAGTATTTTATTTTAATAAAGAAAATGCTAAAATATAACACTGTCAATAGAGCGAATAACACAGTGTTAAAATAGAATAAAAATTGTCAAAATAATATAATTATGTGTTGTTGCTAGTAAAATTAAATATGTCATAAAACTAGCATATTAAATGTTCCATGGCCAGCAGAAGGAGACCACATTGCTGACTTGAAAAAGATAAGCCTCTACAGACTCCTCTGTAGCTCCTTTGTTCAGTAATCAGTAGCTGTGCTTGACTAAAGATATAAAAAAATTTGCTCCTTCAGTTAAAAAAATATAAATTTCACCAATCCACCAGTTCTGATCATAATGCAGGCAACAATGTCCTTTACTTCGAAAGATCTCATTTCAAATTCGGGCAAAATGGAAACACTATGTTTACTATAAATAACACTTTTTTAGTGAATGTAACACCTTATGATGCTAGAAGTTTGTTCCACAGCTGAGCCAAAGGTTTAAAAAATGTAAAGGTACAAATATATAGGAAATACCTTTAATTTCTTCAGAACAAAATTTGAACATTTCTTCTGCTGAAGCTATCTGGTCCAAATATGGTCTTTGCAAACTAGCCATCGAGACAGTCCTCATCCCATCACAGCCATTTTTTCCATGAGAAGATGCAGAAAAATTCTATTCAGCTTCAAAGTGATTGCAAATATTCAAGAAGTTCTTTTTGTTTTTGTACTGGCTACCATCTCCATCGTTAAAATAAATTTTTTAACTGAAGGGGCAATTTTTTTTATATCTTCAGTCAAGCACAGCTACTGATTACTGAACAAAGGAGCTACAGAGGAGTCTGTAGAGACTTGCCTTTTTCAAGTCAGCATATTCTGGCTTGCTCAGCAAATGTGGCAATATGGTCTCCTTCTGCTGGAGTTTTGACTACTACCATGGAACATTTAATATGTTAGTTTTATGACATATTTAATTTTACTAGCAACAACAAATAATTATATTATTTTTGACAATTTTTATTGTATTTTAACACTGTTATTCGCTCAATTGACAGTGTTATTTTTTAGAATTTTCTTTATTAAAAATAAAATACTTCTGGTCAGAACACAGTGATGAAATTTTATGTGTTGATTACTAGGCACTAGAAGAATATTTTGAGAAAATTTCAGATTTTTCTGTTCAGTCCCATTTGAGATATTTTAATTTGAAAATAAAATTTTTTGCAAAATCTCGATATTTGACGACTCATAAAACCTAAAGGATTTATATAAATGATCTCAAATTTTACTAGCATCTAGTGATCTACTTTATCTTTGTGGGGGGAAAATATTAAACATGTGTTTTCATCTCTTCTATGAAAAAAAGTTTTATAAAGTTATTCAAAAGTAGTTGAACGTTTGAAACACTTTTAGCTCACTGAGCTAAAAGTGTTTCAAACGTTTGACTACTTTTGAATAATTAGTATAGTTTCACTGTCAAAAAAACTTCATTCCTAAACTTTGTTTTATAAAGTTGTTAATTTTTTCTAATCGAAACTGCATTTTCTAATAAAGTTTTAGATTATTTCCTTAAGACCTAACACATTTTTGGTCATAACATGAATTGTAGACTCTTTCTTGTAGATTAAGAGGGTTTTTACTTCCAGTTGATATCTTCATAAATAAAATAGTTATTTAACTTACCGCTAACCTACATAAACATATTACAGTGAAACCCTTTTTTATGTGAAAACGTCTGTAGGTTCAGTTTAGTTTCCAGGTCAAAATTTATGATGCAGCAAAATTATCTTGAATTTCATGAAGTAATAACTGTGTGAGCAATGAACCGATGGCAGGTATCAAAGCTAAATACAGATAGCTTGTACAGGTAAGATTCTACCTTGCAGAGTTATTGCAACAACTGATGCAATCTCAGATCTAAGTGTCCAATCTAGGTGTCCTTAGAAAGCACTTAAAAGGCTCTACTTGGATGTCAAGAAATAATGGCTTCTAACAATAATAATCAACTTTTTATAAATTTGCAGTATTGAAAAGTCAGAATTCTACAAGAAGAATTCCATGAAACAAAAATATGATGATAATCAAAGGAAATGGCAATCAGAAGGAAAGAGCTCATCAAGGTGAACCCAGAAAACCCCCTAAGTCCAGCATAGAGGATTTGAGAGAGCTATGGGATCACCAAAGAAGATTAGCAGCAATTCAACTACTGACATGCACAGTGGGCCTGTACCCTCAGCCAACAACTTTGAATTGTGTGAATGTGAAAGTCACAAGTAGGGTAATACCGACACTGCCAGACATGATGCATGTACTTATCATAACTACTGGTGATTTCAACATGGATGCCAACGATGAGAAGGCAGAACTTTCCAAGTCTCTATACCATGAGTTCTGAGTCAGTCTGGTTGATATTACAGGGCTGTTTATAATGGGAAACACAGAAATCAACATGACATTTGTCTGGCATCTGAACCTGATCCAGTATACGCTGTACATTTTGTACTTCAGTTACCAACGTCAGAACTGCATGGAATCACACTGTAACGTGGGTGAATCTAGATTTACCTGTGACACAAGCATAGATAAGTGACTTACAGTGTAAGCCTATCATAGTGACAAATGTTCTTAGATTTGGAGTGATGATAAAGATAAATTGTGTCAAAACAAAAATTGTATTTCTTTGACTAAAATCCCACAAAGGATCAAAGAAATAGAGATCATCATGTTTTCATGCGAATCCCTACAATTTGGACATGACTGAACTTTCCTTGGCAATGAAACAATGACGAAAGAAAATTCAAGAAATTTAAAGGAGAAATAACCATTAAATTAAGTTGATGAAGATCAGTGATTATATTGCTATGCCAAGAGTGCTGATACTGGCAAATTTTTCCTATTGAAGAGAATAACCAGTTATTTCTTCTACACTTGAGTTATTTGAAAATGATAGATGCATTCAAGAAGTTACTTTTTTTTTTACCCATGTCTGTTGAGTTACAGTTTGTTTTACTAATTTAGAAATTCATTATTATGAGATAAAACATCATCTCCCTTCGGGTCTTCCAGTCAGTACTGTTGAGATATGTCTTTCCTCCCCCATGCACGCAACATGTCCAGCCCATTTCATTCTCCGTGATTTAATTACCCTTACTATATCTGGTGAAGAGTACAGGTCATGAAGCTCGTCGTTATGCAATTTTCTCCAGTCCCCACTTTCATCTCTCTTAGGCCCAAATATTTTCCTAAGCACCCGAATACTCTCAGATTATGTTCTTTCTGAAGAATAAGAAGCCATGTCTCACATCCATATAATACGGTACAACCAGCAGGAAAATAATCTTATAAATCTTTATTTTTAGATTTCTGGACAGAAGACGAGAAGATAAGAGTCTGAACTGCATAAAAACAAGCCTTTCCTGATTTTAGTCGAGACTTAACTTCTGGCTGAATATTATTTGTGTCTGTAATTATTGCTCCCAGATATTTGAATTTTTCCACTTGTTCGTACGATTTACCAGCTATTCTAATATTTTGTAGAGCATTATTTTGATGTTCCATGACCACAGTGCTTAACAATATTGTTTAAATTCTATACTCTAACTACATATAATTTTTACTGACATGTTGGAAGGTCTAATGTCTAACATCAGTGGTGAGGCATCACTAAGGATTTTTTAAAATTTTTAGACAAGAGATATATATAATTCTTTACAATAATAATTTTGAAAACTGGACAAGAGACTAGGGATTCCTAATTCCACCATTCTACAAGTTTCGAAACTGGCACTGAAGGGATCTGTCTCATTATTGCGCCATCACTTGTATAATTGATTTTTTGAAAGTTATGCATTATCTACTTCAATTATGATACAATTCTTGAATTTGTAATATCTGGCAACTTCTAACTGTAAGTTGAATTTTTCTCAAACTGTAGGGTGTTTTATACTTCTTTGTTAATAGAAGCACAGTAAGCTTTGTCATTTAGGCAATCTTGTAATCAAGAAAGCAAATAAAATAAAAATAAAAATAATAAAAGGAAGTGTCTGTCTGTCTGTCCGCGATGCCCAGCAAAATCTACAGAACGCAGAGATCTGACATTTTAAACATAGGTAGACTGAAGGGACAGGAAATGCACCTCGAAGTCGGAATTTTAATTTTCGCTTTCGTTCGTGAGTTATGAGTGAAAAACGGGCAGAAAACGTGTATTTTTTGCGTTTTCGAAGTGTCCGTTTTCAGATACATTTCAATGTCAAATCAATTACAGTTGGCTTTGGCTATTTTTGTCGTACCTTGGGCATAAAACCATCGCGATCGCTTGAATGTTGTAGCTCACGCTAGTCGATTCATTTGTTTATAATGTCAAGGCACGCAGACATATGAAATTTTCAACCTACACCGAAGAGGATTATTATTATTATTATTATTATTATTATTATTATTATTATTATTATTATTATTATAATAAGAGGGATAATCAATATTGGCCTAAATATGGTCAAACGTTGTTCGATTTTGACGAAACTCACTATACAGGGGCTTTCTGGGCCAAGGAACTCGAATCTGAGGTCGCTTTTACCAGGCGACGCTATCTAATCGTGGTATGTAATTCACGTGATTTAGGTGTTAATAAATATAATGATTTAATTATTATGCTCTTAATTTTTAATTTTTGAAATAATTATCGTGGGCGAAAGTCCATCCTGGACGGTTCATTTGTTTAGAATATCAAGGCCCGCAGACGTATGAAATTTTCAACCTACACGGAAGAGGGATAATCAATATAGGCCTAAATATGGTCAAACGTTGTTCGATTTGGACGAAACTCACTATACAGGGGTTTTCTGGGCCAAGGAGCTCGAATCTGAGGTCGCTTTTACCAGGCAACGCTATCTAATCGTGGTATGTAATTCACGTGATTTAGGTGTTAATAAATATAATGATTTAATTATTATCCTCTTAATTTTTAATTTTTGAAATAATTATCGCGGGCGATCGCTTGATTTTGTAAGTCCATCCTGGACGATTCATTTGTTTAGAATATCAAGGCCCGCAGACGTATGAAATTTTCAACCTACACAGAAGAGGGATATACAATATAGACCTAAATATGGTCAAACATTGTTCGACTTGGACGAAACTGACTATGCAGGGGTTTTCTGGGCCAGGGAACTCGAATCTGAGGTCGTTTTTACCAGGCAACGCTATCTCATCGTGGTATGTAGTCCACGTGGTTTAGGTGTTAATAAATACCGTATAATGATTTAACTATTATGCTCTTAATTTTTAATGTGTCAAATAATTATCGCGGGCAAAGCCGCGGGCACATGCTAGTTTAATAATAAAAGTAAATTGCCTTCAAAAGAATAAGGCAAAAAATAATGTTAAAGTCCATATAATTCTAAAGGATATAATATTGAGTTGGGTCTAGCACGTATACTTCACTTTTTGTATAAATACCTCAACTAGTTTCGAAGACCATCGTCATTCTTAATCATCAGATTTACACCAGCTGTCGGCTGGACGTTTGTGCTGGTGTAAATCTGATGATTATGAATGACGATGGTCTTCGAAACTAGTTCAGGTATTTATACAAAAAGTGAAGTATACGTGCTAGACCCACCTCAATATTATATCCTTTATAATATAGCTTCACTGTGTAAACTTCCAATATATATATGAATCCATATAATTTGTTTAAAAAATTGTTAATTTTTTGTTCTAATAAGCATGTAAATTTGTTTTGCAGTTTAAATTTATTCACAAGAATTTTACTTATTTCTCAGCTATATAGAAATAAATTTTCATAGGTTTTGTCTAAGGAAAATGGTGTAGACGATTGCGCCGATTGCAAGTTATTTGTAACAACAGGAAAAATTCTATGTATATCACTGAAATTTGTAGTTTAGTGGAAAAATGTAGGAAGAAAATTCTAACATTCACAAATACTCTCAATAAGTAATACCGTCCACTCCCTGTCTTTTTCCGGGACACGCTACTACTAGCGCCGCCAGTGAGCAGGAATGGGCAGTTACTCGTCAGCTGATATAGTTAACGTTTGTCTGCTGTGTTTTGTGTACGAAAATATAATATCAATTCTAGTAAAACAGGGTGCCCACGGGGGGGGGGGGGTTAAGACGCAGACTGCGTCATTGAAATTTCTTGGGGGGGGGGAATATTATCGAGTTATGAATTTTCTGGCCGGGGGTTGAAAATTGTTGCAAAATTAGAGTTTTATATGTTAAAAATAAAAACGGTCAAGTTCTATAACTTCAAAAGGTCTCTTTTAATTCTCTATAAAGATAAAGATGAAGAATTTCGACAGCCATGGGCGCCCATACCCCGGGGGGGGGGCGCAAGGAGAAAAATGTATATTATTAATTATTATAGTCATGTGTTTTTCTTTTAAGACAATTATTTGAATTGCAGAAGTTTTACCAAATCGACAACATGGAAGCAGAATCCACAGTGGATTAGGAAAGGGGGGTTCAGACCCCCAAGAGTCAAAACCTAAAATTCTATATTTGTATTTAGAAAATCTATTTATTTAATTAAACAAGATTTGTTGGTGTGTCAAATATGATAGATATAGCAGTTATTTTCTTTTCATAACATAATGAGTAGGCCTATTATGTCCACTGTTCCATGTGCTATTTAACTTTTCTTATAAATAGTAATAAGTATTATAATTTAGGTAACAATTTCATGTTTAAGTTGCCATGTCTTAGAGTATAGTAAACAAATTTGCTAACTAGTTTATCAGTGCTAAAATAGCGTAAAATATGATTTTCATTAGTTCAACATTTAAAAATTTCCCGGGGGTGGACACCCGACTTAGGTAACATTTTCTTGTTTACATTGGCATGTCTTAGAATATGGTAAACAAATTTCCTAACTAGTTTTTTAGTGCTAAAATAGCGTAAAATGTGATTTTCATTGATTCAATATTTTAAAAATTTCCGGGGCTGGACCCCCCCCCCCCACCTAGATAATGATTTCTTATGTAGCCTACATTGAAATGTCTTAGAGTATGGTAAACAAATTTCATAACTAGTTTTCAGTGCTAAAATAGCGTAAAATGTGATTTTCATTAGTTCAATATTTAAAAATTTCCCGGGGTGGACATCCGACTTAGGTAACATTTTCTTGTTTTCATTGGCATGTCTTAGAGTATGGTAAACAAATTTCTTAACTAGTTTTTAGTGCTAAAATAGCGTAAAATGTGATTTTCATTAGTTCAATATTTAAACATTTTCTGGGATGGACCCCCGACCCCTTTTTTGGGGGGTATTCCAAACCCCCCGGCACTTCCGACCCTCCCCGCAATTATTTTCGGGCTACTTAGTATATTATTAATATAAAATACAAAGTGGCCCAAGAAGTTAAAGCGACAAAAAATAAATAAATTAAAACAATTGCCCCCTCCTAGAAAATATCATATGGGCGCCTTTGTCGACAGGCAATTGGGTTGGGGTGAGCAATGAAGTTTGGGGGGTGAGCAATGAAGTTTTGGGGGTGGGCACCCCTGAGTAAAATAATAAATACAACATAGGCCTAAAGAAAATGTCCGGTTATGTAGGTGGCATGATATATGCCGTCTATGGTTGTAATAATTATTTTGAGAGTGAAATAAGTAAAATCGTTATTTAGAGTGTGCACAAGACTGATTCATACAGATGTTCATTGGCTTACCATCCGAATTGTTTTACATGTAAAAATTTCAAATTAAAAAAAAGTATATATTGTAAATCGTATGCTTTAAAATTTAAAGCTGATTTTCACGAAAATCTATTAAAGTGAAACAATTAGTTTTGATACTTATTAAAAAAAAAGTGTATGTGGAACGCCATGTGGCAGAAGTGAAACTTTTTTTTATTTTTTCATTTTTGGATTTTTCATATTTAGGATTGTTGGACTTTTTAATATTGGGTTTTTGGACTTTTTAGATTTTAGATTTTTTAAATTTCTGATCTTTTAATTCTTTAATTTTTTTACATTTTAGATCATTGAATTTTTTTAGTTTTGTATTTTTTAATTTTTTATTTTTATTTTGGTTTTTTGTTTTTTAAATTTTGGACTTATTAATTTTGGTTCTTTGAATTTTTTGAAATTTTAGATTATTTAAATGTTGGATCTTTGATTTTTTATTTTTTGTATATTTTAATTTTGGATTTTTTAACTTTTTAAATGTTGGCTTTTTTAATTTTTAATTTTTGGACTTTATCAGTTTTGGATAAGCCTAATCATTGAGTTGATTGTTTTCTGTGCAGTCCGTTCCGTCACACCTCACTAATTTCGTGGCGATTTTGAGCGTTACACAAGCTCTCGATTTATCCCTACCGCGGCTAAAGAAGTTTTACTTAAAAAATTAGCGTTATCGTCATTTAATTAAGTTAGTTTAGCGGTAGTGTAAATTATGTTATTTCCCGACCTAATTCCTGCATTATCAAGCACAAAAATAAGTTACTGTGTCATCAGGACTTTGAAAAACAAATTTATTTCTGCAGCTATATAGGTTCATTAAGTAGCTTCTGAGACTGCTGCCCATTCCTACTCAACAGATGGCATCTCTGTGCTAGTGGACATTTTGAACAAAGGGAATAGAGTAGAGTGGGCGGTATTCTTATTGAGAGTATTTGAACATTCAGTAGAATTCTTCTTCTTCTTATTCTTCTTCTTCTCTGTGGCACTACAGTCCTTGGAGAACCTTGGCCGCCCTACAAATGTCCTTCCAGGTATTCCTTTCTTCGGCACTCCTTCTCCATCTTCTCACTCCCACTTTTCTCAAGTCATTCTCAACACCATCCAACCATTACATTCCAAGTCGCTATAAACCAATCATTATTCCTTTTAACATGCTTAGTTCGTGCCATTAAATCCGTCCGGCTATTCTCTTTGTAGGGTTTCTGAACAATTGGTTTTTACAGGAAGGAGTTGTTAGCACCATGCCAATTCAGTAGAATTATTAATAAGAAAAAATGCTAACAAATATTTGATTTTATGCTTGTTATTGTTTCATTTTGTTTCAGTAGTTCAAAAATAATTGTCAGTGCCTTTATTAACCTATTCTGAGATGCTCTTAACATATACACCACTGGAAGTTAAAGCATACTTTGTACCTGTCATTTAAATGCCAGTTATTATTCCCTGACAACTATAATTGAGTGTTATGTTTAATTGTTATACAGGATCTAGAAGGTAATGTTCTTGATTCATGGGAAGGTGTCAGAGTTAATTGTTTGTGGTGCCGCAGTGATGGGAAAACAGTTCTTGCTGCTGATACTCATCATCGAGTTCGAGCATATAACTTCGATGAGCTGTCAGACTACAACATGTAAGCTTCTTCAAGATATTAGTTTTAAAACCAAACCCCAAAGCTACAGTGAATTGATAAACTTTGTTTCCAAAGAGAGTAGATGTATTCCAGACGGATACCCTCCAATATATGGTAAAATTTGTTACCAAATTAACCAAACACACTGTATCCTAAGGAGCTGGACCTATATGAAACAAACTCTATTAGTGAACCAGATTGGACTTTTCTACACCACAGTTATTTCATGATCTGGATATTCTCTTAATTTCTCAAGTAAGTTATAGTATTTAACATAGCTATTTGACAACATAGGCCTATAAACAGTTTGTTTCATTTTATTGTTTTTATTTTGTACATATGTTGGTTTCAATTATTTGAACATTGTTCATTGGCCTTTTGTTATACTTAACTACTTTTCCTATGTATATAGGTCTAGGGTTTAATTTTTAATTAATTTACTATTTTAATTATTACCTCATGTAAAAGGTGTTAACAAATAATAAAGTAGGTCCAGCTGCTTAGGATACAGTGTGTTGTTGCTGGTTAATTTGGTAACAAATTTTACCGTACATTAGAGGGTATAAGGAGAAATATTATCCATCTAGACTAAAGCAACAGTTTGATTACAATGTTCTTTGCTGGTAATTGTAAACATCAACAATCTTAGTTGATTTGTGGTTTCTTTGTCCATGTCTATTGATTGTTACCATAGTTATAGTTGGTCACGTCTAAATAACTGGCTTGAAGGCAGTATGTATCAAGGCTTCTCTGGATTCCAGCCAGTTAAGACGGTTGAAGCTGTCCAGGCTTTCAGAAACTGCTTGTTCTGCTGCCGTCTTCTTGGAAATAAACTCGGACAGCTTCAGACTTCATACCCGGCTGGAATACCAAGGTCTTGATACATAACCAGTGCCAGGAAAGCTTCTCAAGTCTTTTATTGCAGCGAGTGGTTTATATCCACCTCGTCCTCCCAAATGAAAAAGTTTAAGCTCATATTGAACAGAGTATTGTGTTTACAAACAAAATCTTTTAGAGTTTCATCTTTGCAAGACAGAGAACTTGCAAATGTCTTTATTTGGTCACCATTTTCTAGTACAATGATATTATAATATGATTCATTTTTCCAGATTTGCTATATATATAACAACCTGGGACAATCTTTATCCTGAATTTGTTTCAAAAGCAATTGCCAACAAACTTTGCCAGACCCAGAGAATTATACCAGTGATCTTTATCACACAAAATCATCTGCATTAATTTTAACTGATAGAAAGAGCAATGATGACCACCCACGATGTTTGCATAAATATACCGTAGCTTAATAACACTGGCCAAGAAAAAATCGCCTTTTCACACCTATGAAATAAAAATGTGTGATCTTAAAGAAAACTTTTCACTAATTTTGAAAACCACCATTTCACCAAATTAAAAAAAATATGTTACCATTTAAATTTTTTGTATAAAAACTGAAATTCTCATGCACAGTCTAAATGGAAACACTCATTGATTATTGTGTCTCCTTCAGGATTGAGTAACTACTGTCTTGGAATTTATATTAATGGAAAAATATTAATTCACATTGGTGAAAACAAACCTGTGATTTTACTATAAAATATTTCTGCTTCCTGTTAACTCTCCCTTACAAGAAATCAACAAAATCGTATGATCTTCGTACCTCTTCTACATCATGGAACTGTCCTGGTAAGACCGTTCACCTTGTTCATAACTAACATCAAATTTTCCTCCAAGAAGTTAAGATATGAATGAAGGAAGTATAGTTTCAAAGACAATTGTACAATCCATGTTTTAATAGCATTCCAACAAGTCTGATATCAAGGTTTAATAATTTTCTACAATCCTATTTCTGAAAGACATATACACAGCAGTCTTAAATGATTGCTAAGCAGGTAATCCTCGTGAATCCTGGTCAGTTTTAGGTTTACAGCTTCTACAAAGATTTCTCAGTATTTAGTTGCAGAAATTGCATAGAAAGAAAGCACAAAATTTGTGAATTTTTTGTGTGCCTAAAGAACTTGCGAGGGAAGCTATAATATTGAATCTTTCTTTAGACCAAGACCAAATCTTTAGACTTATCACTTTTGAAAGCAAAAACTTATTTCAATTTAGGGCAGTCTGTTAGCTATTTGTGCCTGGAATAATTTTCCAACAAAATATCTATTATACTCTCGATTTCTATCTTTGCATTTTGCTTCAAACCTGGTTTCAAAATTCAGTCCTTAATTTATTATTCTTTAACACATTCAAATTAATTACTAGCTTCTGTGTCATTTACAATTGCTATTTCCACCAAAACAGAACAAAAAGTTTTTAATTAACTTGAAATGATTATCAATTGCATTATTTTTTTATGAATCGACTGACTCACAGCTGAATTTTCCTCTCTTCTCTGCTAATGAAGAATGCAGGGAGCATCACTACTGCTTTTCCATGCAGTGCCCTAGCTGTGCACACATACCTTCAACAGCATAACAAACTTAATGTGTTCAGTCAGTACCACATACACTTGTAAGAGGGTCAGGAGACTGCCAACAAGTTAGCAAAGCCGACAGCTCTCATACTTATTGGGTAGATATTTAAAATTTCTATAACATTTTTTTCAAGATTAACATATTTCTTGAAAAGTGTTTTGAATCCTTCCAAATTTAGTCTACTGCAGGATACGCTGTGTATTGGAGATTTTGCCTTTGCAGGTGGTTCATTTCCTTCTAAAAGCTTTCAGACCTTTAATTTAAAATGCGTTTTCTAATTTAAGGGGTGATAAAAATAACTTCCTTCAGTTTTCACGGAAATGGAAACAAAGACTTGGAAGGGCAGAACATCATCCTGACAAGATATATTGTAAAGATAAGATTTTGTTTTTCATTTTCTGTCCATCATATTTTGCTACTTTACATACTATGTTTTAGTAAATCAGCCTTAAAGGTAATAATAAATAATCGTACACTTAAAAGCTGTGTGATTTGATGTGATATTATCATTGTTATGTTTTACATATGAATGTCAGAATTAGTCAGGGGCAAATCTTTAGCTTAGTGGTAGAATCTGCTACCCGCTAAGCTCCGCCCACTCTCCAATTCCGTTGCCATGGTGGCTTCTGTGGCCTCAGCCCCCTTCCCCTTGCCATCAAGTTTCTACATGCCGACAGTGGAGCTCACTGGTATACTGCACTGTTATATTCACCCTTGTATCACAGTGACCACAGGACTCACCTTTGTACCACAATGGGACCTACCAGAGACATCTAGCAGCAAGTTATGAAATCAATACCAATGCATTCATATAATAATACCACTAAACACATTTCTTTCATCATTAAAATATTACAGTCTGTGCCCAGTTTGTTTATTATTACACAAATCATATAATTCGGGGCTATGATGACAAATTGAAATGACATGTACTTCTCATTCATGTATTAAAGCTCCCTAAACTTAAATAGATGAATTTTCATTTCACACCTCAACAAACGCTTCATATCGTAGTGGTTAATGCATCTGGCTACCAAGCCAGAGATCCAAGTTCAAACCCCAATCGAGGCATAAAATTGTAGGTATGGTATAGGTCCCCGATAGGTAGGTAGGGTAAGGAATAAGTGAGAGAAGTGAAGGAAAACAGGAGAAAAAATGGGCTTGGCGAGTAGCAGATCCTGTTGTTTTCCCAAATCTGTAATTCATTAGACGTAAAAATCCTGTTTGCCAGTGTATTAGATAAAGACCTGGCTACTATAAAGTAGTGAGAGTTAAATTTAACTTCATGTTCTCTGTGATTTAATGTTTCTCGTAATGATGGCTCCTATTATTTTCAGTTTACAAGAGGACCACCCAGTAATGGCATTTTCAGTAAATCGTGCAGACCGCTTGGCATTGCTCAATGTGGCTACGCAAGGTGTTCACCTATGGGATCTCCAAGACCGGTGCCTCGTACGAAAGTTCCAAGGAGTCACTCAGGGCCATTTCACAATTCACAGTTGCTTCGGCGGTGTTAATCAAGACTTTGTGGCCAGTGGAAGTGAAGGTAATAACCCAGCATTAAACAAACAATATTTATCTAAATATTTTTTAAGTGCCAGTATGGTACTTTATGAGATTGTGTGGGGGACGGGAAAATGTCTGTCTGTCTGTCCGTCCGTGTGTCTGTATACGCCATAACTCAAATACGCTTTATCGGATTTTCGTGAAACTTGCTGTACGCATTTATAACATTCATGGGAAGAACCCTATTGATATTGAACCAAATCGGTTCACTGGTACCGGAGTAATTCCCAATTTAGTGCCTATTTTAATAGATTATATTAGAAAGACGCCATAAATCAAACACGCTTTATCAGATTTTCATGAAACTTGGTATACGCATTTATGACGTCCATGAGAAGTAACCTATTGAATTTGGACTTAATCGGTTGACCGGTACCGAAGTAAAACCTAATTTAGTGTTTATTTTAAAGGCGCGATAATTCAAATTCGCTTTATCGGATTTTTATGAAACTTTGTATATGCATTTATAATGTCCATGGGAAGACGTCTATTGATATTCGACCAAATCGGTTAGCCGGTACCGGAATAATGCCCAATTTAGTGCCTTTTATGGTAATATATCAGAAAGTTGCGATGACTCAAATATACTTTATCGGATTTTCATGAAACTTTGTATACCCATTTATAACGTACATGGGAAGACCTCTATTGATACTGGACCAAATCGGTTGACCGGTACCGGAGTAAAACCCAATTTAGTGTTTATTTTAAAGATGCGGTAACTCAAATACGCTTTATCGGATTTTCACAAAACTTGGTATACGCATTTATAATGTCCATGGGAAGACGTCTATTGATATTGGATAAAATCAGTTAACCGGTATCGGAGTAATTCCCAATTTAGTGCCTATTCTATGGTAATATATTATTAAGAATTTAACAAATGCAAGTCTGTTATCCTGACAACATATCGTTTTACACTCTTCATATATGGCTTTGGAATAGTTAGCCATGACACATCCCTTCACATTTAAGCTGAGACGTACAGTGATAATAATGAAGTAAATTGCTAAAATATATAATCAATATTAAAAATTAAAATGAATTGTACAAAAAAAAAAAAAAAATGGATCTCCCTGGTGTGTACTCCATTTCATGCATGGATTGTAGCAAGTTTTATATTGGGGAAACTGGACGATCGTTTAAAATAAGACTACAGGAGCACGCAAGAGATGTCAAGAGTGGTAGGGCGTCCACTGGCCTCAGCCAACATTTGCTTGAAAATAAGCACCGTATGGGTGAATTGAAGATCTTGAAAATCGAGGGCGACATAACTAGGCGAAAAGTGTGTGAAGCAAAAAACATTGTGTGTAATAAAGACTTGGTTATGAATAGGTTTGACGGCGATTTGAGGGAAGAATGGTTGGATGTGGTAAAAAGGCTAAACAGACAGAAATGTGTTCTGAAGTTTCCCTCACCGCCTAGGAATAGTATGAAGGACTCCTTATTTGAGATTCCGGAGGAGTGGATTGATAACCATGTACGTGTTTCCCCCTTTGTATTTGACGAGATCCGTGCGCATTCCATGGATGTGGATCTTACATTTAAACTTGAACCCAGTGATGATCGTGGTGGCACTGTCTCAAGAGCATGTAGTCCTCCCAACGGATAATCTTTAGTCACCTGAGGAAGGCCCACAGGAACAGGGCCGAAACGTTGTGTTTTATAGTGTTTTTAAAGGCATCCACCGTTGTACAATTCATTTTAATTTTTAATATTGATTATATATTTTAGCATTCACGGTGGAAATCAGGACCACAATATGACGAATGCCCCACGTTGGGCGCCAAATTTGAGGGAGTCTTGGCCTCGCTGTTGGGATCCAAATTAGAAGGCGGTTGACACACCGTTGGGTACGTTGAATTCTTGAAGTTCCACGGCTATTATGTGAGACTCTTCAGGGAAATCGTGTGGTCGATTTTAAATAATACGAACTGATAAAGTTGACTGCGATTTATTTCTCACTTTTACGCAGATAATATGCCACTGTGATATAAAGAAGCTGTTGCAGTGAGGCGGCAGTACGGGTGAATCTCTAGTGCGTCTGTACTTGGCGAGTGGCTAGCGAATAATGCGTGCTGGTGCTGAAGGGTTGCCATTTATATAGCCTCACTTTTAGTTCTCGTGGGTCGCGATATCTTGCATGTAAAAGGGTTTACAAGTTCAATCCCATAATAATTCTGGTTCTGTCATTGGCTGATTATTCAACTCTATCCAGCGTCCTTCTTTGAAAATTCTGTTAAACGGGCTCAATGGGGGATTCCCGTTCACAAGCGTTACTAGCTAGACCTTAGAACATAACAGGCACAAGTACAGCGTCACCTTGATTGCAACATGATAAAATCCCGAAATTAAGCTAAATTCTGAATCACTAATCAAAATTTTGATATTAAAATACTAATTTCCTAATTAAAATAAGCTTATAGGCTATTGTAATATCTTGTTACAGCTTCAAAGTAAATTGGAAGATCTGATTATCAAACTAGTCAGATGTTTATTTCGTTCATCAAGTTGAATACTGTTATATACAGAAGATATAAACTCTGAAATAATTAGGCCTACATACATTAATTATAGTTTTTCGCCAGTGTATTCTGTGAAATGTTGACATAATTATTTTAAGAATGTCTTATATCAGTGTATACGAGTTTGAATTAAGGTTAAGTATCAAACTTTAGACCTTTGTTCTTCCGTAAGTCCTGCTTAATGAATCGATCTGCAGCTTAACTCGAAAATCTTTAACAAAAATAACTTATTCTCTGCATATCATAATTCCAATTAACTTTCTTACCGATTAAACAAAAGCATACTAGCACTTTTTTACATCAGTTTACCTGATTTTATGTAATGGAGAGGCATTTGACAAATATAATTATCCTTTCAATCACAAATGTATACAAAAGTTGCAATACAAATAGTCTACAAATTATGCACACAATCATAAAACATTAAAACAAATCCCAGAATCAGAAAACTATAAAAAGAATAGAAGTTAAAATAGAAGAAAGAAATGAAGTTTATAATCTTAAGATGAGAAAATCATTATGACTGGCATCCATGATTCCAAATTATTGCAGATTGTATATGACTACTAGTTGTTTTATTTAAATAATTTATTTAACATAAAAATAATTATAACATATTTATTAATACATACAAAGTTTTTACATAAATTGCATAAATTACATCATTTTATTCTTAATTATATTGTTTTTCATAACAAATATAAATAATGAAATGGGTGGGGGGACTTTTGTAAGAAAATGTCTTGTGTTGTGGTCTAGCACATAAACAAAATTCAGCTTCTTCTAAATTTGTTTGGACAAAAAACCTTTAGTACCTGGGCTAACTGATTGCTGTGCCTCAATTCGTTTAATGTGATTTTTAGGAAAATGATAAGAATAAGTTATCACCATTATGTATAAATTTATGTACATATGTGTGTGTGTTTGTAACTTTTAGAAATGTATAGCCCAAATTTTGTAGAGTTGTAATTTTTATTCCAGATAATAAAGTTTATGTGTGGCATATTAAGCGTGAACTTCCAATTGCTACCCTCACTGGACACACTCGCACAGTGAATTGTGTTGCCTGGAATCCAGTACACCATCAGATGTTGGCCTCTGTTTCTGATGACTGCACTATCAGGATATGGGGTCCAGCTAACAAACACCGAAACCAAAAACCTAAAAGTGGTAAGCACTAATATTTTAAAATGTAGTGAAAAATATTTGTATTCTTTCAGAAAATATATTCTTTTATTATTATTTTAAGTTGTTTTCTTGAATGTATTTGTAGGCTATTTCCAAAGAACTTCTTTTCTTATGTACAAAATATAAACAAAATTGCAAGAGCTTTTTTGTGATACACCATTCACTTACACACATTTAGCTTAGTTGTAGTACAAGGGTGCATCATTGAAAATGCCCATTAAACACATTATTTTTAAATTTTAAACTACATATTACAGTGGAACCTCGTTAAGACTTTTTCTAGGGACTGAAAAAAATAGACGTCTTAAACGGGAAAACGTACTACTGAAAATAAAATAAAAATCGTAGGGAATATGTAGATAGGCCTATGTTTTCTAAGTTGCTCAGAACCACCCAAAAGTGCATCCTAATGGCTCTGAAATACCCACAGTGATACACAGGTGCTTCAATGCCAAGCCATTTGTTATGAGAGATTTATATTATGTAAACGAATACATAGGCCTAACAATTTTATCTGGAAAAAAAAAACTTTCAAAAATTGATGGAATGTATGGGAGCCATATTTAATGATAAATCAAGACGAAATTCACAAAGAAAGCATCTAGTTTATTCTGAAAATCACACATGAAACAAGTTGCACTCCACAATCTATTACCAAACACGAAATATTGAAATTGTGCAAAATTTCACACGTGCCAGTTCTGTAAACAGTCGTGTACACGGTCATGTTCACAGCCACAATTTGCTAATGAAATGCGATCCAATACCGACGTGAGAAGCACGATCTGCTATTTTGGCATACATTTCTTCAAACATTCTAATATTTTCTTCTCCTCACCACACGAACCGTAAGAAATTTAAAATATATTTCACTACTTCAAAATTATCACGATATAAAATGGCGGCCTAACAGCTGGCTCGGCAAAATCGGCGCCAAGTCAAATGGCCAATGAGAAGCAAACTGCAATGGTTCAAAATGGCTGACGATTGGTCCCATAGAGCAAAGATTGAGACTTGGACACCAGAGAGTACAAGAATTCTGACATAGAGATCACACAATCGGATGCACGTTCAAAGCTTATGTTTGACAAAGTGTGGTTGGCAAGCCAAATACGAACGTACTAAGCGTTAAACCAAAACGTGTTAAGAAATATTTAAACATGCAATTATTAAGATTGGGACCGGGACTTCCAAAAACCGACGTACTATGCGGGAAAACGTAGTAATGAGGAACGTGCTAACGAGGTTCCACTGTATTAAAAAATCTATGAAAGTAATTAATTGTGATTTTAATCCTATAACTATTTGAAATAACTTATGATAGATTTATTATAAACCTTCTTCATGCAAAACATGTGAGCTATTATTTCTTGAAGTAAAATATATGTATATAAAATACATAGATGATTAATGGTTCCAACTAGGTGAATAGGAGGATTGTTTTCAAGTTTTTGGCAGCTTGCTCTGCTGGCATCTTCTTGGAAAAGCGAGCTAGTTCGGGAAAGGTTTCTGTTAAACAGAAAAGGAAAGGCTGAGTAGAGTGGGGCAAGTAGTAGTTGGGTTGCCAAGTATCCTGTATTTCCTGGGAAACCCCATATTTGCACTTAATTTGGATGAAAATTCTGGTTCCTGTATTTTTCAAGATATATCCAGTATTTCCAGAATTCCGGAATTACAGTTGCACAGTTGTGAAAACTGACAAAAGTATACAGAAAGAGGGATGATCTGTTGTCAAATACCACTAAGCCAGCAGGAATTGAAAAGATAACAGTTTGTATATCACTGTAATCCCTGAAGTGGTTAAAGCGCTGTCCTGATGTGTTTACACTTTTTTGTATTGGCAGGAATGTGTATTGTTAATGTAGACTACTATATATATATTTTTTTAAATAGAGATTGCTGATACAGAACTATAAGTGGCCATTCATTATGCTGTAAAAGTTGTTACGAATAAGGATAAAGTTAAAGTTCAGACACACTATTTTTTTATTTCTAACCACAAGACAATATATCTCAGACAACTCGTCGGCCATTAGTCAACACATACAGCACAGAACTCACGCCAAAAAACCAAACTGGTAGGCCTGCCAACTGGTAACAAAAAATATGAAATGCAAGGCCTACTAGATCCTTCAACATATACTCCCACCTTGCAATTTTCAATTGAAACACAAATTGCAACATTACATTAACAGTGCATAAATTAATACATCAATCACAAGTCTAAGCGTTCTGGTATTTTCACTTTTCTGCCTGATCTAGTTGTTTTCACTTCCCCTGCATCAAATGTGTCCGATATCACATCGGGTACAGTTTCAGCCCCTTTCAAATCCTTATAATCATTGGAAGAGATTTCTAAAGGATATAGTCTTTGAAGTGGTCTCACTCTCTCCCCTACAGCAGTCTTCAACCTGGCTACTCTTGATACCCCATCTGCTCCTGGATATACATCCAAGATTATACCTAACGGCCAGTTGATTCGCTTTGAAGAGTCGTCTCCTACCAGAACAACATCCCCAATACTAACAGTTCGCTCCTTCCTTTGACCATAGTGTACCAGTAAAGCCAGATATTCAGTTCTAAACCTGCTTCTCAGATCTTGTCTTAACTTCTGTAAATATTTCCATCTCTGTTGTAAAGCTGAACTATCTATGGCATCCAAATCAGGAGTCTCGTTACAGGAAAGTGTTTGTAGAAAACTCGCTGGAGTCAATGGGATTAACTCTTCCGTATCCTCCATCACATAGGTGAGTGGCCGAGCGCTTATGACGGCTTCACAATCACATAGCACTGTGTATAGTTCCTCATATTGCAGACAAGCTTGTCCAAGATTTCGACGCATGAGTTCCTTCACCATTCTCACTAGTCTCTCCCACCATCCGCCCCACCATGAAGCAGTAGGTGGATTAAACTTCCACAAGATACGTTTTACAGCTGCAACGTCCACAATCTCTTTCCAATCCAACTCATGCAGTGCTCTATTGGTACCAACAAAGTTAGTGCCATTGTCTGACCAAATAGTGGAGGGTCTTCCTCGTCGAGCTACAAACCTTCTCAGAGCTTGTATAAATGAGGCTGTAGACAAGGATTGGACTAATTCCAGATGCACAGCACAAGTAAACAGGACAATCCATGCCTTTTCTCCAGATTTCAAGAACAATGGTCCTGCATAATCTACTTCGGTAATTTCGTAAGGCTTTGAAAGTCCAACTCTATCCTTAGGTAATGCAGCAAAAGGTACCTGCACTGATGTAGCTCGATGTCTCTTACAAACAGTACACTTATTAATCACTTGTTTCACTGCTTTTCTTGCACCCACAATCCAATAAGTTTCTCTAAGCACAGCAAGTAATGTTTGTAAACCAGCATGCATATTGAGCCGATGCTGTTCCATTATCAATCTTGTAGTAACTACATGCTTGCCTGAGAGTACCACTGGCGTCTTAAAGGACTGGACTTCCTCACTCAAGTTGAGTTTAGTTTTCACTCTCATTAGTCCCCTTTCATCTTTCAGTAACTGCATATTCTTAGTGAGCTTACTTCCGTCTGTGAAACATTCTGACTGTACCATTCTTAGTAATACAATCTCGGCTTCTTGGACTTCTTCGAAAGTCAGTTCTCTCTTTTTCTTATTCACCTGAAGAAGATTGTGATAAAATCTCAAGATCCAACCAATCATCCGTACCATCTTGGTATATTGCGAAAAATACAGTAACCGATTAACAAAGTTCTCTTCTACTGCAGTAGTGACTGTAGCCACAACAATTCCCTTTCTCTTTTCATTATTAACTTCTTCTTCTGAAGCAATCGATTCTTCTCGAGGCCAATCCTTTACTCTGCCTTTGAGCCATTCTGGTCCCTGCCACCAACGACTCTCGAACAGTGTTTTTGGAGTGCACCCTCTGGATGGCAAATCAGCAGGATTCCGCTCGCCTGGTACATGGTGCCAGTCTTCAGGGTCACTGTAGCAGCATATTTCTTTACACCTATTACCCACAAAGGTGCTCCAGTTTTCATTTCTTTTAATCCATGCCAATACAACAGCAGAGTCGGTCCAATAATTCATTTTCAAATCTTTTATTTTCAATGCCTGTTTTATCTGGATGCTCATTCGTGTTCCTATGACTGCAGCCAGAAGTTCTAAACGAGGAATCGTCACAGTCTTTATAGGTGCGAGCCTAGTTTTTGCTTGGACCAATTTTACTGTCACTTCTGTATCTGTTTCTGTTCTTAAGAAAGCACACGTTGCATAAGCATGTTTGCTCGCATCACAAAATATGTGCAACTGTATGTCACCTGCCACCCAAGCATTTGGTAATATTGCTCTGGGAATATCACACTGCTTTAACCAATGTATTTGCTTAACCCATGCTATGAATCGTCCAGCCAAGTGGGCTGGTAGTTCCTCATCCCATCTGTATTTTTCCTTCCATATTTCTTGCAATAACAGTTTTGGGACTAGTGTCGTCGGGCATGTGTAACCAATGGGATCGAATATTCTCTGTGCAACTGACAGCAGCTTCCTCTTTGTAATCGGTTGTGCCATCATCGATATCACATCAAATTCACAAGAAAGCTGATCTAGTTCAGGATTCCAGATCAATCCTAATACATGTACACATTCCTGTACCGATGACTCTTCTGTGAAGCAGTTAACAGGTCCACTGACCCATCCTCGCAATTTGAAACTTTCAGAAGTCATCAGCTTATCGGCTTCTTCCACAAACTTATTTAACTCCTCTTCATTCGCAACACTAGTAACACAGTTGTCTACATAGAATGACTCTTGTAATTTCAATGCTGTTGCCTTCAAGTCATCAGGAGCTCCATCTAAATGGTGTGATATAGTTGCTCCGAGCAGAAAGGGACTTGATGAAACACCGAACACCACTCTGCAGTGTCTGTATTCAATGAGTTTCTCTTGTTCCCACCAAAGAAATCTCAAGAAATTCCTGTCAGTTTCGTTCAGACTGATCTGTAAAAATGCTTTCTCTATGTCTGCTATTACGCCTATCTTGTTTTTTCTAAACTGTATTAGGATTTGTGGGATCTTCTCTATTAGGTTAGGACCCTTCTCCAAACAGCTGTTCAATGAGTTGCCCGCCTTATCTTTAGCCGAAGCATCAAATACAGGTCGAATTTTTGTAGTCATACTGGATTCTTTAATCACCGCTCTATGGGGTAGGTAGTAATCTCCCTCTTCTTCATTGTAGCATGTAACCCTTTCTATTATACCATCCTTTAACCAACTGCATAGTATGTTGTCAAAATCTTCATACTTGTTCATATCCTTCAGTTTCTTGGTGGTAGCGACTAGTCTCATCTTAGCCATCTCCTTGTTAGAACTCAGCGGTGGATGACCTTCTTTGAATAGCAAACGCACCTCGTATCTCCCATCTTCTCTAACCTTAACAGTTTGTTTGAAACATTGCAAAGTCTCCATTTCAAGGTTCTCTTTTGTTTTCACTTCAATGGGATCTGTGATGCCTATTGTATCCAGTTGCCATAAATCCGGAATACCCAAACTATTTAAACAGCTGACAGCACCTACTCTATTAAAACTGCCCTTCACTTTTCTCTGCCCCATTACAGTCCACCCAAGCTTAGTCTCGAAAGCAGACATGTTCTCATCCAACTCTACAATCTTTCCTGTAAACAATCTGGCCAGTACATCCGCTCCCAGTAGAATCTTCACTTCTGGTACATCATGTCCTACATCAGACAGGATTATATTGTTTTCTTTCAGTAAGGGGTAGTATTCTTGTATTTCTAGCCGTGGCACATATGTACATATTTTGTCTTTGTCCAACACAGGAATGATACATTTAAACTGGTCATCCAGGCTATGTAATGTGATGTTGTAAACACCGTGAACTTCTTGTTCAGTGTTCACTCCTCCGAAAAGATAGTGTCTCACCTTTTCATCATCTATTTTCTTCAGACCTAGTTTCTGCACGCCATCCTTGGTTATGTATGATCTCTGTGATCCTGAGTCCAGAAGAACTCTTGCTAACCACTTAGTCTTAGCCCCTTCGATTTTCACCATCAGTGTCTGTAGTAAGGTCTGATGTTGTTGATGGGATAACAAAGTTTGTGTTCTTCCCACTTTGTCTTCTTCGTTAACATGTCCTTTAGACTGCAACTTAGGACACATGACGGCATGATGTCGCTTGTAACACAACAAACACTTGATGTTGCCTCTGCATACCTTCGAGGTATGTCCCATCAACAGACAATTAAAACAGTTTTTCACCTCGACTCATTTCTTTTGCTTTAAAGCAATCTTGAGAGACATGAGAACTCTTATTGCACCAAATACAAGATTTTTCTGACTGCTTACTTTCTCCTGCATGCATGACTGCTGCTGTGGGTACCTTATGATTCACAAGGCCCTGAGGCTTCCCATAACTAAAACTAGCACGGCTGATATGCAGTCGTTCTTCTCGTTCAACTTCTTGACGTAAAAATAGCAACAGTGCCTCTAAGCTATCACACTGAGTCCTCTCTTGCTGATTCTGTGATCTTCCCCATGCTTTTAGGGTTTCCTCTGGCAACGCAGACTCAACCAGTGGGTATAACATAGCTGCATATTTATTGGCCGTCACTCCTAATGTTTCTAAGGCTCTCAACTGAGTCTCAAGTTTGTCATATAGACCACGTAGGTTTACTTCAGGTGTCGCAGCTTTCTTCAAAACCAGTTGTAGCAACTCCCTGACATGAATGTTGATTAGAAGTTCATCACGAGCAAACCTTGTCTTCAGCTGTTCAATGGCTTTTGGATAGTTTTCTGCTGAAGGTGGATAACTTGCAATTAATTCTCTTGCCGATGAGCCTTCCTCTGTAGCTTGATACAAATACTGAAACTTGTCTTCTGGTTCTAGGCTAACATCTTCATGAATTCGTTTAAACTGTGCCCAAAATGCTATCCAATGTTTCACATTACCGTCAAATTTTTTAAGTTCTAACTTCGGTAACTTCAGGCTTCTTGAAGCACATCCACCTCTGAAACTACTCCGGTTGCTTGTTGTTGCCTCCATATCTTCCGTCAACTTTTCTTCAAAATGGCTTCTCAACACCAACCACTTTTCGCGGTAACTTTCCGTTTCGTCCAAATCTTTGGTTTCTTCTTCATCACTTAATTTAACCTCAGATTGGTGGTATTCTTCTTGTAGCAATTCGTCATTCTTGAAAAGTCTATCAGCTTTATCTTCTAATACCTTAAAGCACGCTACAAGATCCTGTCTTGTGGACTCATCATTTTTGAGCGTCGCTTCCAAAGAGTTCGCCGCCCTCGTAAATAATCTTCTCATAGTAGATCTATCTTTCTTTAGCTTATCCATAGTCGTCCTGTCACGGTCGCCAAAATGTTACGAATAAGGATAAAGTTAAAGTTCAGACACACTATTTTTTATTTCTAACCACAAGACAATATATCTCAGACAACTCGTCTGCCATTAGTCAACACATACAGCACAGAACTCACGTCAAAAAACCAAACTGGTAGGCCTGCCAACTGGTAACAAAAAATATGAAATGCAAGGCCTACTAGATCCTTCAACAAAAGTAATAAACTTTGGGTCCCTTATTTTTGGCATTTATCTCTTATTTTCACTTCTGTTTTACACTATTATCCCTTATTTCCACTTTGAAGAGTTGGCAACCCTAAGTAGGAGAGACAGGAAGTGGAAAGATAGGCAGAGAATTCTGATTGGTCAGGAAGGAAAATGAAATAAATATCAATAATGTGATGTGGCAGCGGTCATTTTCAGGATCTGAAATTCCGAGGTCTCTGGTAAAATATGGCCTTGTAGTATTTCTGCCTCCCCAGCAACTTAGACTGATCAAATTGTATCTTGCAACCAGTGTCGAAATGGTGCTAGGCCACTGCAGACTTGTCTGGATAATACATCTGGATGCATCTTTCTGTACGAGACTATTGACACATCTCCCACTCTCCTCTTCTTTTTCTTCTTATTCTTTTTTGTCTTCTTTTTATTCATATTCTTTTTCTTCTTGTGTATCTGGTTATATGTGCCAGTTTTAATGTAACTTTTTGAAACTTTTAATTGTTTTATCAGAATGACAGGACTGGAAGACAATGCAGTTTTAATTAATCTACATCTGCATAGCAAAATCCCCTGAGATTTTTATTTCAAAAGGATTAAAGCAAAAAATAAAGGTTGTCGAGCTGATGGTATCTATTATATCACTAGCCTGCAAATTTAAACTTTTTGTTTGTTGCCTAAAGTAAAAAATGTGATTTTATATAATGTCAATGTGCTGTATTCAAATTTTCAATCCGTTTACATAATCACGTAAGGTTTTCTTGCGAAATCACTTTACATGTACTGTATAATTACACAAATTTCATCACAAACATTTTCATAATACTTTTTACTTTAAAGAAAAAACAATTTTTAATATACACAACTTGCTGAAATTAATATGTATGGTTATTAATACATATCACTAGAGTGTATTTACTTTATTTTGTCTTGTTTACTTCACTATTGGAAAGTTTCATACAAATTTTACACACGTTGCTTCTTACTTGAGAAAGTCCTCCTGTTCCTATTTCTTTTATGTTTGTCTTTAGGTATTTCATGCTTCAACATCCAACAATAGTCTGCAAGCATACTGATGCTCCAGGGTCCCTGGTACCTCTTTTCAAACTCCAGCACATCCTTGTGAAATCATTCTCCTTGTTCTTTGCTCAGAAGTCCTAGATTTTCAGGGAAATAATCTAGGTGAGAAAACAGGAAATGAATTTTCATACTCATGTTACAACCTAGATCCTTGTATGCTTCAAGTATGTTAGCCACAGTGTTCTGGTAATAGAGATCCTTGTTGTTACCAAGAAATTTTGAAACAGTTTCACAGAAAGACATCTATGCTGCTTTCTCCTTTTCATCCATAGTGTTTTTAAATGCTGCATCTGACATCAATTTTCTTATGTCAGGACCATTAAGTATACCTTATTTTAATTTTCCTTCAGATAGTATTGGGAATTTCTCACATATGTACTTGAAACAGTCTCCTTCCTTATTTAAAGCCTTTACGAATTGTTTCATTAAGCCAAGCTTAATGTGGAGAAGTGGCAGCAAAACTTTAGAAGGACTCACAAGGCTTTGGCGCACAACATTCTTAGAACCGACTTCCAAACTTTCTTGAGGTGGCCAGTCTTTCTTAGTCCAGTGATCAACTCGTGCCCTGCTATCCCACAGGCAAAGAAAGCTTGGAAATTTGGTAAAACCAGATTGTTGACCCAGCAGCATAGTAAGAACTTTAAAATCGCCACAAACTTGCCAGTTGTGTTCACTGTAGTTCACTCGCAATAACATCAGTTGCAAATTTGGGTATGATTCTTTGAGGATCACTGAATAGGCAACAGGCACTGAACCAAAAACGTTTCCATTTTGAAGGAGAACACCCTTGAAACTTCACATGGCAGCATCAATGAACAGTCTCCACTCACTTGGATCATAGTTTGGAAGTATAAGTTTTAGCATAAGTTCTTTCACATTATTGCAATATACAAGGTGGCCATCTTCGGAGAAAAAGGATTTAAATTCTGTTTCGCATTGTCTGAACCAATAGAATGATGTTTGTGGACAGAGCAGATTTTTTTCTTTGAGTCTAGAACCCAACAACTCAGCTAACTCTTTAGAGAGAGCAAGATCCCTCACCAAGTCATTTAATTCACTCTGGATAAAACACCCACGTTCTGCAGCAGACGATCCTACTAGGTAGTCACTGTCACTCATCTCAATTTCAATCACTTCTACATCAGATTCGGATGAAAACTGTTAAAGATTTTCTGGTCGCACAGGGGTTGGTACATCAGGCCCATGGGGGACAGGTAAAATGGCTGACCGAACAACTGGATACACAGTTTGTTTTTTATTTTTAGAATTGTACCCCTTCACATCATACGAACAGAAGTAGCAGTCATTACTATGGTTTGACTGCTCTCTCCAAACCATAGGTATTCCAAAAGATAGTGACTGTCTTTTGCAGTTGACCCAATGACGAAGATCTTCAATGCATACTCTACATACTTTGTGAGGTGCCCAAGGTTTGCTTTGGTCTCCAATTTTGATTCCAAAATAGACAAGATATGATTTTTTACAAAATCTGTAATATTACCCCTCTGCTTAGGCAATGTGTATTTCCCACATATATAAAAAATGTGGTCTGGATCATTTATACATGAGCGATGCGACTTGGTAAATATACTTTCGTATGGAACTATAAAATCTCAACATTCTACTCCACAATACAGCTTGAAACTGATTTTTTTCCAGATGACACACACTAATGCAATGTGAAACAGATGGGATGTGTAGGTTTTCACAAAGATAAGATAAGAATGTGCCAGTCACCAAGGAGTGGCTATCTACATAATGGCAAGGGTGCAAGTTATCTTGCTCCAACTTCCTGAGGCGCTTGCACCCCGTATCAGATAAGAAACATCTGGTGCCCTCAGTGTTCACTATACACATTAAAAGCATTCTAAATACATATTTTGGTTTTTAAATCCCAATATCATAAAACCACACATGATAAAGAATTAAAGTTTATATAATTACTCTTTGGGCATACAAAAATTACGCTATAAGGAAAATAAAATAAAATTAAAAAAAAAATAGTACGTGATAGGAACTTTATGGCTTTGAATTTGATTTCAGCATGTTAAAAATACCCCAAAAACATTCAAACTTTGGAGGCAGTAATTTCATTGCAGACTAGTGTTTTATCCATTCTATTTTATTTTTTTGTACTTTCATTCTATGGAATGTAATAAACGATATCATACATAGTATATAATTTGGCAGGATGCGTAAATCTACAGAAATCTTTTTTAGAGAGGTACAAATCTTCCCTCCATCTAAAGCTTAATAAACTTATGTGTAAGAAAATACCATATTTACTCGAATAAAATGCGCCATAGAATGTAATGCTCACCCCAATTTTGAAACTTTCAATCATAATAAAAGAGTTTGTTGGTGAATATAATGCGCATCATTGGTAGGATAATTATATTTGGTATTTTGTCTTTTTATGCTACAATGGATTTGCAAAAGCCGATAAATAAAGATCGGTAAAATGATTCAGGTGAGATAAGAAGAGGGGGTGCAGGACAATAGGTACTTCCCCATTGAACCCCTCTTTCAACACGCTTGGTGTTGAGCTTGAGTGTCAAAATACTATGTTTACTTCAATCTGCATTTGTGCATACTGATAATAGGCCAATGACAAATGTAACATAATCGAGAATTACAGCAATTCATTGTTGTGTAGTTGATCAAAGTTGCTGCTGAACTACGGAATGGATTTTCCCTCGAATGTAATGCGCCATCAAATGTAATACACCATGGAATCTAATGAGCACCCCAATTTTGAATGCTACAAATGGACGAAAAAAGTATGCATTAGATTTGAGTAAATACGGTATGTACAGTATACCGTATTGGCCCGAATATAAGACAATGTTTTTTTCCTCAAAATGTGCGTATAAAAACTATACTCGTCTTATATGCGCAGCCTTAACACTTTCAACAACTCTCAGTCACAATTGCAGCTGTGAGGCGGATAAAAAATGGGTCATTAATGGTCAACGAGAAGACCTACTAATTAAATATATAAAATATTTCAGTGAAAATTGCCATCTATGTTTGGAACACACAGAAAACAGCCAGTTTATGAATTCCTATAAGAACTCGTATACTTCTGTATTGACGGTGTTTTCAATTCCAAATGATCCATGATTTTTTGTTTTGTTTAATGGAGTAACTGAGGGTAGATAGGTCTACAATTGAAGTCGTATGTTGCCATATAATATAGAGAAACAAAATACACTCTCAACAATGAAGTGCAGGATGAACAGCATGACAAACCTATATTCAAAGACTAGCCTTTAATATCATTATAATTTAAATGATTTTAAAGGAAAAATACTAGGCCTAGATACAGTTCTTAACAGTAGCCTATTTAGGTGTGGTTTACCTGTTCTTAATTAGAATATAATACCTGTTTTATCTTCTTCTTCAATCCTTTCCAAGGATTGGGAGTTGTCCCATTCCACACCAAAAGTAATTGTTATTTATTGAAATACAAGACTATTAACCCGGCCCAACATACCCAGGGGGCAAATTGCTGTAACTGTGTGCAGTTGGGTAAATCTTGGCAGCCGCGTTCTCATCACGGGGGTGAACACTAGTTTTAGTGATTAAGTGCTGTCAAGGTCCCAGTCTCCCGGGGAATATCTGTCCAGGGATACGGACGAAAACCTCAACGGGAGCCTAGGCGATGAAGTTTTTTCTTCAAATTGGCACAGCTGGCAGAAGGGGCCATCCATCTACTTCGAGGAAAATAAGATAGAAACCACTGTCTAGCAGGGGGAGGAGAAACTGCAAAGACTAAAAGGGAGGAAACCTGAAAGAATTCTGTTTTATTATTTCTTAAATTTATGATTCAGATTTGCAAGCAATTTTTCTATCTTCATATAACATATTTTGTGATATGTTCATGTATTTTCCCAAGTCATTTGGTATGATGAGAATGTAGTTTTAGTTACTCGCTTCATGGAGCGCTAGTGTCATCCAGTTAACATGTTGTCATAGGACTTTTAACACACAGTTTCTCTACTGTATTAATACTTATATTTTGGTAAAACTCTTGACATTATTCCCAAAACCATGTCCACTCCAAACAAATGTTGGGTGAGTTTTCATCTTGTGTTTACTGAAAAGATGGTGGAACAACTATGCAGTATATATCAATGTAGACAGATTGTGAGAATTGGCTGAATACTTTTGAATGATTTGTGTAATTAGAAGAATATAACAATTTAATAACATCAGAACTTCATTAAGCATTAATGAATGTGATGGGCCACAAATTAATAAGAAAGGTATGAAAATGTGAAATGCTATTCCTGTTAAAGAAAGACTAATGATGACACTGTGCTTTTTTGGCATCAGGCAAATGATTTTGATTTTATAGCGTGTCAGGTCTTGTAGATGAACTTATTGTACTGTAAATCCCAACTCTGTGGCACTACATGGACGGATAGGACCTATTATTCAACCACTGCTTGAATGAATATGCAACAAAATTAAATTTCATAACTAAGTTTCATAAGTCCAGTACTGTGGGTGAGTCGGTAACGTGCCTGCCTTCCAGTTTGGTGACCCAGGTTCGATTCCTGGTCTGGTTGGGGAATTTTCATTAGTTAAAAATCCCTATTCCTGAATGACATACTTCTTATGGTGAGGAATATGATGTAATGTACATAGATTATTGGGCAGCACTCACCACTGTTTGTTGATCCTTTTGTGAAGCCGTTGTCAATAGTTGCTTAATCTTGCGTGGAGCCTTCATCTTCTTAATAAAATAATAAAACATACACATAAAATAAAACATAAACACTAAAAATGTCAACTTCACAACAGGAATCACATCACAACGTTTCACGAGACACCATGAATGTCTCACGTTATCAAGTGAATCTTATTAGCGACGAGATGTTAGGTCGCGAAGTCTTTCTGAACGTCTAAACTTTACTATGAGTAATGAGACTGTTGGTGCATCATTTGAAGTTGAAAGTGGAGGGGGACGGATGTTCTTATTCTTATTCTTTTCTATGGTTGTTGATACAACTTTTCTTTTGCTATTAGCCTCTTTATTTCTTCATCAACTAGTTTAAGATAAACTTGATTTATTTCAATAGACGGTTTAGATATTGGTGATGATTCCATGGCCATGAACAGAGATTCTGCTATATTTCTTTTTTTCCAATCCGTTTCTTTATAAACAATACATGATTTGTCCCAATTAATACTATGTCCTGTTTCTAGTACATGTTCACATAATTTTGATCCATAGGGATCTTTGTTTTGTACTTTTTTTATGTGTTCTTCTATTCTTTTGTTAACCGGCCTCGAGGTTTGTCCTACAACATCAGAACTGTTTTCAAATCAAATAATACAATCAGAACTAAGGTTGTAAGAATCAAACCGGAAAATCTTGAACAGAAACAAAAAAATGTCGTTTATAAAATACCATGCTCATGTGAAAGAAGTTATACAGGACAAACCTCGAGGCCGGTTAACAAAAGAATAGAAGAACACATAAAAAAAAGTACAAAACAAAGATCCATATGGATCAAATTATGTGAACATGTACTAGAAACAGGACATAGTATTAATTGGGACAAATCATGTATTGTTTATAAAGAAACGAATTGGAAAAAAAAGAAATATAGCAGAATCTCTGTTCATGGCCATGGAATCATCACCAATATCTAAACCGTCTATTGGAATAAATCAAGCTTATCTTAAACTAGTTGATGAAGAAATAAAAGAGGCTAATAGCAAAAGTAAAGTTGTATCAACAACCATAGAAAAGAATAGGAATAAGAGCATCCGCCCCCCTCCACTTTCAACTTCAAATGATGCACCAACAGTCTCATTACTCAAAGTCAAGTTTAGACGTTCAGAAAGACTTCGCGACCTAACATATCATCGCTAACAAGATTCACTTGATAATGCGAGACGTTCATGGTGTCTCGTGAAACATTGTGATGTGATTCCTGTTGTGAAGTTGACATTTTTAGTGTTTATGTTTTATTTTATGTGTGTGTTTTATTATTTGATTATCTTATTAAGAAGACGAAGGCTCCACGCAAGATTAAGCAACTATTGACGATGGCTTCACAAAAGGATCAACAAACAGTGGTGAGTGCTGCCCAATAATCTATGTACATTACATGAAAAATCCCTTTCCTGGGATTAGGACTGGGTGTTTTCCCTAGATTTAAGTGTTAAATAGGGGACTGGTTCACGCCAGGAACAAATTCGCTGTGAATATTCCCTTATGGGATCTTCAGGTGTCATTTGCAACCCAGTAGGACCACCAAGTTTCATAACTGTTTTGTTCTTGATTGCACATGCATGAGATGTACTACTGGTGACAATGAGTTATGACACTGTGCAGTTTGGCTGGTTCCAACTTCATGAAACTGCAATGAGTTTCGGGGTTATACACATGTTTAGCCAGTTCACATTTATGCATGATGTGAACTTGTTTGTGAGTAGGGTTGCCACCTTTTGGTAAGGCTAAGGCGGGACAATTATCGAATATATGCATATCGCCGATCTTCATACCTAAATTTGTACATGGGACAATTTATTAATAAGAGAAAGATGGTATACATTCGTTACAAAGCCAAAACTGAATAGGCTATGTAACAGTAACAAGAAGTATGTAAGAAAAGACTAGGAAAATAATAATAAAAATATATAATGCGTCCCTCTTAGGCATAATTCGGGACGCTGAAAATGTTCTTAAAATGCGGGATGTCCCGCCAAATTCGGGACAGGTGGCAACGCTATTTGTGAGATTTCAACAGCTTCAAAAATAAGGTGAAATGTGTAGTTGCACTAGAATTTGTTCAGAAGAAAATGGGTGTAATTAATTTCATAAAATCAGTTTCATGAAAATAGGTACAAAACCTAGTGTCATCATATAAACTAGCCTTTATGTATATTGCATTGGTTGCCTTTCTCTGATCAATGCTGTAGGCAGTGGTTGGTGAAATATGCACACACACCTACTTGCCAGCTTCGGCTGATCATCCAGTGTTTATTTGACTGTCTCTCCTCTCTAGTTTCCTATATCCCCTAGTGTTGGGGTTTAAGGCCTCCAATTGGAGGTTTCTGTTACCTAAGTTAATTTTTGTTGTGCTCATTTTCCGAGAGAGGGCAGAGGGACAGGTGGTAAGCCCATCGCCTCTCAACCCCCCACCTCGGAGACTAAGGTATTACTTGGACGTGAAAGGGCCAAGGAATTTTGTCCAGAGGTTCTAATGTTTATTCGACTACTAAACGGTAATTACTGGTACCTTTCATGCATATTGTTTGTCAAGGGGTGAAAATTAGGACATGTGAATAAGCTTAGCTTTATTCTTTATTTAAAAAATGATGGAACATAAACAGTGAAGCAACTATAATAGAATAATTACAATTTGTAATTATTCTATTAGCTTTATTCACTTATACAGTAGAGTCTTGCAAACAAGGCCTAATATGAACTGAAAAGGCGCCAAGTTTCCAAAATACTGAGTCATCAGGAAGATGAATCTAAAAATTAAAACTGTTATTTATAAATGTGTTTATTGGCCTTAAATACAGGGCGATCCATATAAAACTGAACAGTTTTAAAGACTTATAATTTCCCTCTGGAAAGTAATAAAAGATTGAAATTTGGTTTTATGATCTCAGTGGCTTTGGGAGAATCGATATTGGTAATAATGTTTATACTCCTACCATCCATGCATTGTTGCCTTACGACTATTGTTGTTTATTAGTAATTAGTTTTCAGTCTCTAGTTTTGCAGTCAGAAACGAAAATGCAGTTCTCAATTCAGCAGCGTGTTTTTCTTGTGAAAACATATTGTTGTACGAAGTCATTGATTGAAACTCAACGGGCATTTAGAAGACAATTCAATGTGCGCAATATTCCAACAAGGGCAACAATTTTATCCATGGTGAGGAAGCTGGAGACAACTGGCTCTCTCCTCAGCGAAACTGGGAAAAAAAGATCTGTGATGAGTCAAGAGTGTGTTAATGATGTTCGAGAACGTTTTGTGAACTCACCAAAGAAATCATTGCGCCGGTTGAGCCAGGAGACAGGCTACTCATATGGCACATGTCAGAGAGCTGCAAAGAAAGCAGGCCTACGAGCATACAGAGTGCATGTAGTGCATCAGTTAAAAGAACCAGACGCGGAAAAGCGAATGCGTTATTGCCAATGGTTTCAGGCTCTTCTTATTGCAACCCCAGACATTCTCTCCATAACCTGGTTTACAGATGAAGCATGGTTTCACCTCTCAGGCTACATCAACACTCAAAACAGCAGGTATTGGGCTGCTGAGAACCCGAATATTATCCACGAAGCTCCATTGCATCCGGAAAAGGTTGGGGTCTGGTGTGCGGTGTCAGCTACCAGAATTGTTGGTCCCATTTTCTTCGACACCAAGGTAAACACTGCGGTTTATGGTCGCATCTTCAATACATTCGTGGAACAACTGGACGACATCGAATTAACAGAAGGTTATTTCCAGCAAGATGGCGCAACATGCCATACGTCTGGTGATTCCATGAAACTTATAGCCAGCTTCTTCGGTGATCGTCTTGTCTCAAACAATCTGTGGCCTCCCAGATCGCCAGACCTGACATCTCCAGATTTCTTCTTGTGGGGCTACCTTAAGGACAGGGTGTATAAGAATAGACCGCGGTCACTTGCTGAACTCCGTGAAGCAATAAGGAATGAAATCAGTAACATTAACGAGGATACGCTTCGGAAAACGTCTCAGAATATGGTGCGACGAGTACAGTTGTGTATGGATGCAGGTGGAGGACATTTTCAACATTTACTCTGAGGAATCTCCCAAAGGTACTCTGTAATTCAGCACAGTTGCATATGTATGCTATTATTAGTTTAAAAGTTATAAGCCTTTAAAAGTGTTCAGTTTTATATGGATCGCCCTGTATAACAACACTGTTCAAAGTCATCATAAAACATGTTACTCTTCTATGAAACAAAAATTATATATGTCAGTAAATTACTACCAGATAGTTTACCTCATTTCTTTTTAAATAAATGGTGCAAAAATATGTTGCACAAACTTTCTCGCATATACATGTTAAAGGCTAGCCCAGCAAAAAGTAAATTATAGAGACAACTAAATTTTATTTATTACATTTTCATAAAACTAACAAGTAACTAGAACGGAAAGCATCAGGGTCGATCTTTATGTTGAATGCTTTTACCGTGAAATAATAATAATAATAATCAGTGCTTTTTTTGTGACGGTACACAACAGTACGCAGTACCAGCACCTTTTTTTCCTAAAAAAAATTGGATTTTACATGGAATATTCCTTTCACAATTGCTATAAAATTATGGCCTATTATTTAAATTCACGCTTGTTTGTTGGATTTGTTACATTTCTACATACATAATAGCTAGGGCCCTGATTTATTGGTGGAATAAAATGGCTGATTTCGGGGTAAACTTCCTTCTATTTCGGTGGGTATTTCGTGAAATAAATAACTTTATACTACATTGGGAACATTGCGCAACGATAAACTTTGCTTCTTTATTTACGTGAACTAACAACCCCCCCTCATTTCTATATTCTTCTGCCCCTGTATGAACTGAAGTAACTTTCAATTTAGACATGATTAGAGTTAATGTTCAAATATAATTATGAGAAATATTATCGTAATTTCTACTAAACACCATCAGATAGCCATCTGCAAACAGAAGTGCCAACCATACCACTGTGGATAAAAGACGAAATCTGTTCAATACAAGTAACAAACATTCTACACTCTTCTGCTGTAATCTATCATAGGCATCTCTAACTTGGCAAATAGATAGCAGAGTACTCAACAGTACAAACAAGGTCACAGACAATCTTTGCGTAAATTCTGCAATCTTTGTAGGCCTAATCGATCACAAATATCGATATATCGGTAAATCTTCGACAGCCACAGAAACAGCGGAAAAAAAGCATGCTGCTAAGAAATAAAAAATACAGTACACCAAAACACAATATTGTGATTTTAAGGCACATTTTCATGCTCATTTCTCACTTTACGGACAGAAGGGGCATATTTCGCGCTTATAAACACATTTCGCGGAATCGAGTAAATTTCGCGATATTTCGTGGATTCAATTTGGTTCATATTGGTATTTCTAGCATATAAAAACTAAATAAAGCTAAGGGAGGTTGTTTAATAAAATTTCGCGCTTATCGTTGTTACCAAAAAATACGGCCCCTAATAATAGCCTACATACAAGCACATGATAGTTTTTTGTAAATTGCCGTGGCTACTGGACTGCAAGGGAGTTGGGGTGGGTTTTTCCAGCCCTCAAGAAATTGCTCCTGTGGTCAAGCAGTTAATGCTAACATAATAGCAAACAAGTAGTAAGTAGCAAACAAGTAGTAAGTAGCTAACCACCATAGTTAATCAGGGGTTAGTGCGTGTTTAAATTTAACTGCATTCGTGGCTTACATATAATTTGAAAAGAAAACCCTTGGTTTGTGTTGCAGAGGCAAGTGAATTCATAGTTGTTTAGTACAATTGTAGGAACAAGGGGTGCACGTGGTTCACAAGTAGAGAAGTGAAATGAGTAAAATAATTAATTACGTATTTTGTACTGGTGCACAATAGAAGAGAGCATGACGATGTTTTTGAAGTACCTGCAAACAGTAAATAAAATTAATCTGAAGAGAACATCGCAAGTACCGATAACTGTACTGCAATTCAGGCGAAATACAATTCTTTTCATGATAGGCCCGATTGTTGGACATTAACTCAGAAATTACTTCTGGGAGAAGTGTGGGAGCTCCCATGAGATTCAGTTTAAAAGTTTCGGTGAGAACCGCCACCTTTTTGGTTAGCAAAACAGCACTGATGGTAATATTAATAATAATAATAATAATAATAATAATAACAACAACAACAACTTGGGGTTTGCATGGTTTCCTCAACCTCAAAGGCAAAAATGCAGGATACATTGAGATATAGTCAAACAATAGAAGCAAATACTGCACGAATGAGTTTATTACAAGTGCCTACTGGTCAATTTGGGTGGCCACGAAATTTGATTTGAACCCAGGACCTCTTACCTATTACCCTATACCACCTTGTTCTAATTGATTTTGGTGTGTTCATTAGACTGTTGTAAACTGACTACATTTCACAACATTAATTAGATTATAGTATTCTTGTTACTATGGGCAACAGAAGAATATCATTCATATTTTAATCAAAATATATGTTCTGAAATTTGCATTTAAGTCAAGTTATTTCGTTTTTATCTTGATACCTATTAATTTTATAAAGGAATGTATTTAACAAAAAATGTTCTATTTAATTTTCTCTACAACTTGACTATGCTAAGTTTTCTTGTATCGCCCAATGTAATGGAGATGGTCTAGCAAATTGAAAATGGATATAAGCAAAGTACCCTCTAAGTCATTTTTAGCCATTTTGTTAGTCATAGATTTGAGTTTCCCATTTTAAATTTTTATTAAAATCGTTAGAGCTAATTTTTAAAAAATCAAAATTTTTCAAAAACTTTTTATGAAAAGTCCTTTTAATATTTCAGTTATAAAACTCAAATTCTGGGTGGTTTGATAAAATTCCAAAAAAGTCCTTAATTCCAAAAAAGAAGTAAATACAATGAACCGTTTTCCCTCTGTGCTTGTCTACAGACAGACAGACAGACAGACATCATCCCAAAAACACTTTTTTCGGTTTCTAGGCATTGTGAAACATGTATTTCCAGTGTTATCTTGATTTTGATTTTTTGTCACGAACACAATACTTTCTCTATACTACGTATATGTGAGAAAGTAAAAACAATTTTCTTGTCATCCCATTATGGTTGCCAAGTAATTCGAACTTCCGGGTTATCGAGTGCTAAGTTTGTAGGTCTATACTGTATTTCTGTCTGTTGCCTCTGCTTTACAAGGATCTCAGGTGGCAGTGCTGAAAACAATAGCAGATCGACCAAACTCATCTAGTGACCACATGAAGAACTTATACAGAAGAAAAAACATCTCAGGAAATGTGTACCTACATTTATGGAGCCAAAAAAAAGTAGGACACATAACTAATGAATTTGCTTCATTTATTTTCCAGAAACTGACCATAATTTATCTGGTTAAAATACTAAGCAATTTATAAATTTGTGTGTGTATAAAAGCCTATCAGTGGTTTTACATGTTCAGCAGGCTTTTTTTAAAATTTTTGTATGAAGAGCAGGTTATTTTACATGTAAAATGCATGTAAAAGGCTGTTTTATAAGCATAATGCAATAAATGAATCATTACAAAGTTTAGGGATGAAGTTTTTTTGACAGTGAAACTATACTAATTATTCAAAAGTAGTCGAACGTTTGAAACACTTTTAGCTCACTTACGTACCTTTATTATGACATGTTTCAAGAGGTAAGTACCCTCCCATCGTCGGCTAGCGGTCGACTGGCATTCTAGCGACTGTTGTGTGAGGTTCTGTGTGCTGCCATCTGTTTTCTTAGTGGTGAGTCTCATTACGTCATCTGCGGACGGGATCTCGAAGTTCATGGCATGGTCTTCATTCTTGATGATGAAGATTTTTTCCCATACATTCAATTCGGATGTTTTTTTCACATGTTTTAATAGTTTTATATCTTTCTTAACATGGTGGTTTTCTGTCCAGCAGTGGTGAGCAACTGCGGATTTTTCAGTTTGCATTAGTCTCACGTTTCTTAGATGCTCCTTCAATCTTGTCTCTAACTTTCTCTTGGTTTATCCAACATATACCTGGGGGCAGTCATTGCATTCTATCTGGTATATGCCTGAGAGTTCAGTTTTTTGTTTGTTGTTTTTCAATGGATGGTTTAGTAGATTCCTAATGGTGTATTTGTTTTGTGGTGCTAATTTAATATTGTAATCCTTAAAAACTTTTTCAAATTTGTGAAACAATTTGGGGTGGTAACTGAATTTCTTGAAAACTTTTTTTGTTGTTTCTAGGTTTTCTAATGTACTAACTTCTTTGATTTTGTTCCTCTTTGTGTGTCTATTGATCATCTTATCTATGAAGTTTGTTCTGAAACCATTAGTGACTGCCACTTCCTGTATATGTTGGTACTCTAAATTATATTCTGTCTTGGTCATTGGTATGTTTGTGAGTCTATGTATAAGGCTGTGAAAGATGGCAAATTGATGGGCTTTGGGGTTATGTTCGTTGTATTTAATGTAGTTATCTACATGTGTGGGTTTCCTATAAATTCCAAATTTCAGTTTGTTCTGTTCTTTCATGATTTTCAAGTCTAGGAAAGGTAGCCAACCGTCTTTTTCCATTTCCATTGTGAATTTTATCGATGAGTCTTGTAAGTTTAAAAGCTTAACAGAGTCTTCTGCAAACCTTTTTGGAATAATGGCGAAGATGTCGTTGATATATCTGTGCTCATGAATAGGAAACCCACACATGTAGATAACTACATTAAATACAACGAACATAACCCCAAAGCCCATCAATTTGCCATCTTTCACAGCCTTATACATAGACTCACAAACATACCAATAACCAAGACAGAATATAATTTAGAGTACCAACATATACAGGAAGTGGCAGTCACTAATGGTTTCAGAACAAACTTCATAGATAAGATGATCAATAGACACACAAAGAGGAACAAAATCAAAGAAGTTAGTACATTAGAAAACCTAGAAACAACAAAAAAAGTTTTCAAGAAATTCAGTTACCACCCCAAATTGTTTCACAAATTTGAAAAAGTTTTTAAGGATTACAATATTAAATTAGCACCACAAAACAAATACACCATTAGGAATCTACTAAACCATCCATTGAAAAACAACAAACAAAAAACTGAACTCTCAGGCATATACCAAATAGAATGCAATGACTGCCCTCAGGTATATGTTGGACAAACCAAGAGAAAGTTAGAGACAAGATTGAAGGAGCATCTAAGAAACGTGAGACTAATGCTAACTGAAAAATCCGCAGTTGCTCACCACTGCTGGACAGAAAACCACCATGTTAAGAAAGATATAAAACTATTAAAACATGTGAAAAAAACATCCGAATTGAATGTATGGGAAAAAATCTTCATCATCAAGAATGAAGACCATGCCATGAACTTCGAGATCCCGCCCGCAGATGACGTAATGAGACTCACCACTAAGAAAACAGATGGCAGCACACAGAACCTCACACAACACAGTCGCCAGAATGCCAGTCAACCGCTAGCCGACGATGGGAGGGTACTTACCTCTTGAAACATGTCCTAATAAAGGTACGTAAGTGAGCTAAAAGTGTTTCAAACGTTCGACTACTTTTGAATAAATGAATCATTAATTGATTTTGACAATGTAAACACTAATTACTTCATCATTTGTATTGCAAATTCTACCTGTGTTTTTATACACAAAATATTCAGTGCAACTGCAAATTGAATTCAGAATTCTGCCGAAGAGGTCTCTGGCCCGTGCTGCCATTGTCATAATGAGAGCGTGAATGGAAAAGCATGTAGTTGTACATTGTGACAGGTTGTATTCCTACTTCAAGAGTAGTAATTAATAATGTTTGTTGCCTTAACATTGTGAATTAGGAAATTTTTCCTTCCCTTGGAGTTAGTTGTTATTTTATGCTCGAGTTGACATGGATTAAAACATGAATGGTAATTCTGACCAATGTCTTTTTTGAGCACCGTAAGCATAAGTCTAACCTGATTCTTTTCAGACGGTCTCTTATTGCGAATCATTCTGCAAAAATAGGAAAGGAAAAATTACTGTAATCAGTTATCATGAATTTTCAGTGGACAAGGAACTACAATTAAAATCGCTTAAAGCAATTTCACATGCAAATTTTGAAATTAACAAGTCAAATTCATCAGTGGTATGTAGTCAGCACTTTTCAGAAAATGATTACTGGGCTGACTGTAAACATAGAATACTGAAATGGAGTAGCATTTTTCCACATTATCTGTTCTGCGTGTGTAACATCTGCTGGGAACAAGTAGCAAGAACACATCTGTTTAACTACAATAATTCATATTTTCCTAAATATACAGTGCGCCCGAGAACAGTCTCCGCAGTTGCTATTTGCTGGAGAGAGGGCTAGGTGCAGCAGTTACGTTGGCAACACGGGCTTTTATAAAAACAAACCGCCAGCTGTGTATGCAGGCAGGCAGAGGTCACTGTCACTTTATCAATGGGTGCATTGTCTAATTACTAATCAGTGCATATTGCAGTGTGCAAGCATTTTAGATCGAATATTGTGACAGCACTTCCAGCACCTTCAATGATCGGCTGTGGTGAGTACCGACTTAACTGCTGCAGCTAGCTGTCTCTCCAACAAGTAGCCGCTGCGGAGAATATTCTCGGGCGCACTGTAGATTAGGCCTACATATAATCCTACATATAAAGGAAATGAAAGCAAAAGGAAATAGCCATAACCAAGCCAGCGTACTACACATATCCTGATGTACATGGAATTACTTCGTTCTATAATGTTCAATTTCAGCTTTTTATCTTTGTTTATTTTATTTATAACGAAACATTTTTAAGAATTATACTTAACTGATGTTTTTATGTTTTAAAATTATATTAAATGTGAAAAGTCGTAATAAGATATTAAACTAATAAGGCATAATTTAACACAAAATAAAATAAATAATCCAACAGATGTTTAAATAAAAGTGGTGCAGCTTTACAAAGTTAAGAAAAATCTTGATTCAATCTCTTTTCCCCAGAAGGTGAGGGTCAGTCTGTCAGGTTTATGGGTACAGATAGTCAGTTCATATATGGTTTATTAGGGGAGTCCATAAATTAATTGTTTAAGTATTTTTACATTATTGCTGGTATTTTATGGAAAAAAGGCTTGTTAGTACCTCACAAGGGAATCATACGGGTTGTCATGTCCCATACAGGTTGTCATGTCAAAACCTACCCTCAAATTTTGCACATCGATAGGTCTTTATTATAGATGAATACATGCAAAAAATTAGCTGCGCATACAAACTGTAGGTGGGTGGAAACGTGTTTATGTTCATAAGTTAACGAAGGGGGCCACTTGTAGAGCTGCCTTTTTACTCGCAGAGTGTGTTTCAATAAATAACTTTAATATAATCTTTTGTTCTTATCATTTCCGCATTTTAAAACTTTATAATCTGTATAGACACTGGAAGGTTGCTTATAATTGTCAGTGTGTGTAGGTGTTATAGAAGTGTGACCACTTAATTTGCGAGGTATTTGAAGATATTCCCCATGCACAGCAAATCACAATACCAGTGGCTGAATGAACTTATTCTCAATGTTGACATTTATTGTCCAGACAAAAGTGTGTAAGTGTTAAGAACTCGGACTAACGTACTACGTAATAATAAATTGTGCTCTTATTACAGGCCAAAGTAATAAAAAATGAACTAAAGTATTTTTCATATGAGAAGCCTTTTCCTTCACCGCCAATCACGTGTACGGGCTAAAATACTACCGCTTTCAGTGAGAGTCTTCCCTCCGTCTCGCCGTCTCTGATTGGACCGCGTATCTATGCAGTTGAAGGACATAGGGCTTGTCATCTGCAAAGCACTGTAATGTAAACAGCACATGAGATTCACTTAGCTAATCCAAAAAATTTAGGCAGATACTAATTACTTCATGACAACTACCAGAATACAAACATGTGTATCAAAGGAGGATATTATTCATTATTATAATATTATGGGAACATTGTGGCAGCCGATGCCAAGCATGCACTAGATAGGGGAGGCCGCCAGCTTTTTCTGCTGACAGCTGTAAGAGGCTACTCAGTATTTCAAATTCACGAGATTTGCAATTAATTTTCACCCACTAAAAGTTTATATGAGCAACTAATTTTTGGCATGGGTCTATGTGGAATGAAGACCTACTGATGTGCAAAATTTCAGGGTAGGTTTCGACATGACAACCCGTATGGTTTCACTTGTCAGTATCAAATACAATATACTTACCCATCGTCTCATTCATCTTTAGCCCCTGAAATAATTATGAATCAATTACTCTTAAACCATTCAAAATATAAAGGTGCTGCTTAATTTATAATAAAATTCACATATTTCACTAAAACTTTTCTGCTTCAAGTTTTTTGGTGAAAAAAAGAACAAAAATTGTTGCATAGTAAAATTTGCTTCACTCTTCATGAATTTTGTATAGTTGGCAAAATGAAATAATAACATTTTATGCTTGTTTTTATAAGACTCTGTTTTAACCATCACTAGGGTTGTTCTGTGTAGATAATTTCTTCACAAATTTCACAGTAATCTGACCAAGGATTAATTAAATGTTGCAAGTTTAATCATAAGGTGTTCAAGGTGCAAGCATGTCTGTAGCCTTGCCCAGGTTGTGCTAGGGTCAGGCATCAGCACCAATCTATCAGCTGTGGAAAGTTCCTCAATTTTCCTCCATTAGGCCGGGCACACACGTTACGATATACCTGTCAGGTAAACCGGAAAGGTATACCTGTGCAGGCTAGAGCACACACACGCTACGGTAAACCGGAAGATTTTAGCTCAGTCGAGAGACAACACAATCGCTTTACAGTTTGTCATCCAAGTCGTCCTCGTCATCCAAGGAGTGTCTTGATCGCCAAGAAAAGCGAACAAATCTAAGTACCACAATTTTGAAGTGTATACGTTGTCTGTTGAAGCTCCGGATTTCATTGACATGTCACGTTTCTTCTTCTCTTTACATACATTACTTCTTAAATTCTTATTTTTTTTAATTACAGATTTCTTTGTTGCATCGGGTTCTAACTCCTTTAATTTAATCACAAGTCTTTCACAGGCTGCATCTCTCTTTTCACGGTACTCTTTACTTTTTCTGACCTATATATTTCAATAAACTCTTCTATCACTTGGTTCCGTTTTCGGCTTGACATGACGATATCGAAATACAAAGACGGACCGACGCTCTCTACTCAGGGAACTAGCCACAACCTTAAAAACTGTACAGGCCTGCCGGAGTGACTCACACACGCTCAGGTCTACATGCCTGCGTAGGTAGAAAGAATTGAATTTAGATTCTTCTCCGGTCGCCTGTGCAGGTCGCTACGCCTGTGCAGTTTGGCCTGCAGCAGCTGGCACACACGCTCAGGTTTACCTGTACAGGTCACCTGTGCAGGTAAACCTCACCGATATATCGTAACGTGTGTGCCCGGCCTAACAAGTGGGGAGGCGAATTGCTGAGGCTTTAAGAGCATACTAGTAGGCTATGCTTTTAACCTCTTCTGTTAATTCACTGAACCCCTGTTGTTCTGCTTCATTGAATTTATACTTTTCCGTCACAGTCTATGGGTTTTAAATATAAATATTTCTATTTTAGTTTTGCAAGCTTGTAACTTTTATTGTTGTTGGCAAGAGGGTTCCATATAGGTATTACCAATGCCCACAAAATGCTGTGAAGTAAAAAGGGCAAATCAAAAAATAAGTTACACTTCCAAGTTATGGCCATTTATGAAACCACCTAAACAAAGGCAACACGGCTATGACAACATACAATGTACGTTCACTTTTCCACATAGTCCCCAAGAGACTGTAAACATTTCTCGGAACAGTCAACCAACTTTTTGATTCCAGATGTGTAGAAATCACCTCCAGTGCTATGTAACCACCTGGAGACAGCTGCTTTCACCACCTCATCGTTTCAGAATCGTCCACTGAAATCCTTTTTCAGCTTACCGAACACATGATAATCGCATGGCGCTAAGTTTGGACTGTGTGGAGGATGTTGCCATACCTCCCACTTGAATTGCTGCAGCAGTTCGGATGTTTGGCGGGCCATATGAGGTACGATTATCATGTGTTCGGTAAGCTGAAAAAGGATCTCGGTGGACGACGATTCCTAAACGATGAGAAGGTGAAAGCACTGTCTCCAGGTGGTTACATAGCTCTGGAGGTGATTTCTACACATCCAGAATCTAAAAGTTGGTTGACTGTTCCGAGAAATGTTCACAGTCTCTTGGGGATTATGTGGAAAAGTGAACGTTCATTGTATGTTGTCACAGCCGTGTTGCCTATGTGTAGGTGGTTTCATAAATGGCCATAACTTGGAAGTGTTACTTACTTTTTGATTCACCCTCGTAGTAGCTGAGAGTGTGGAAATAGTGTTTACTACAATAAAAATTAGATTTCTGCATCAGATGGTACCAATTCCAGTTCTTCAGCTGTATGTAAAATTTTTAAATGAAGCTGAGTTAAGAGGTTTTCCCGTATTTTATGTTTATTATGTGTTTTTACATGTATTTTACATGTCATGAAGAAACCCATTTTTTATGCATCAAGTCACAACCCTGTCACTATGTAGGGTTGCCATACCACCATTAAAAAATACAAGACATTTTTAGGTGACAACTTTTGCTATCCTTTGTTTGAAAGAATTTTTTTTTGTCGTCTTTAATTATTTAATCAAATGCAAGCTATCCAAATTAGCAAATATCCATATTTACTCATTCTGAATTTCAAATGATAAAGTGAACAAGAAAAATAAAGAGATAACAATGAACAGAATCATCAACAACACATGGTAAAGAACATGAAGACCGGAAGAAGAAATCAAAGAATAAAAGGACTGGTAGCATCAGTGTCAAAGACTTTGGTATATATTGATTCCAAATTGATGTTCTTTACAACTAAGGAAGCACATCAATGGTTACAAGTGATACTGCATTGTGAGGAGCGTGTTATTATTATTTCAAATTAATGTTAAAAAAGTCAGGGCACTTGCAAGAAATTACAAAATTCATCAGGACATTTTTCTTGAAGCTAAAATTCAGAAAAATTCCGCTTTTTTAGGACTTATGGCAACCCTAGTCTGTATGTAACAATTTCACAGTATCAGTATCAGCATTTTACCTTGGCAATTTTCCACTGTTCGCTGCGTTTTCATGAAGGAAAGTTATTTAATTGCCTGGTGTAATATTGTGTTATCCTGTAGGTATCAACCAACATCTTTAATTATGTTTCAGGTTATGCAGGAGATGCACCTTCATCATCGTCTTCATCGTCCAATGGAAGTGTGTGGCATGATATGGGATCATAGTAGTTGCAGATGTCGCTCTCTTCCCTTTTCTTATCCTTCCCTACACTCCCTTCTCTTATTCCCTTGCTCACTGTGGCTTACACAAAATGTTGAACAATGCTTTATGTACAGTCTTGTCAACATACTAACTGCCACAACAATATAATACCAGAAACCTCCTGTGAACAGGATTTTGTCTCCCGTTTGTAGTGAAAGAAAAAGTACAGTATATATAATATACATGAAGAACCCAATTAATAACTGAAACACGTAATGATGGACAAAATCCAAAGTAGTAAAATTATTAATGGATCTAGAGGAAAGCTAATGGAATATGGTTGGGAATTATACCTTCAGTACCGGTACCTTATTTTGAATAATATCTTGCCTTAAACTTTTTTTTTTTCGTGGGGTGTATTGTATGAATTTTATTGCAAATTCTGAGATAGGTGGTGGAAGTACACTTTCGTAGTCTGTTTCACAGGGGAGTTATGAGTTAGAGACCTGAATGATGAATCATATCACCACCAGAAATGTAAAAGTAGATCTAATCTGCTAATCCCATTGCATGTTGAGTAATGATTGATATACTAAAATATTGTATGTTGCGTGGCTATCACTTCTGCTGGTAAAGAAATACTTTTGTGGTAGAAAAGGTAAGTATTTGAAGGTTTAAGCTTTAGCTGTGAAAAGTCTTGTGTGTTGCATTGTGTTTGGCTTACTTAAGCCAATGGTACTGTAAAGAACATCCTAGTAGAGAAAGCTATATGACAATTGGTAGCTGTTGTAGGCTTTCAAACCAAATTTCTTTGACAACTTATCTGAAAGAGTAATAAATTCTTATTTACTGTTGTTTTGGAATGAACACCAAATAATTAAGGGTTGTAAGCTTAATAATCTCAAGAAACTAGATAATCTTGCGTGCTAAACTCAAATTTAATGGGAATGTAGATAGTATATATACTGTATAGGTATGGTATATAAATCTGTGTCTTTGTAACATAACTATATAATTCTTTTAATACTTGAATAAAGTTTCCTTCTGTGAATGCAATAGTGGACCTGGAGCAACTGCAAGTTAAAAGGGTGGTGTAAGTCAGTGCTGAAAATTCTAGTACTTTTTCACTATGTCTGCCACACAACACATACTGTGATATATTGCTGCTCCAGTATTCAGAGTTCTTGGGCAGAATCCAAATATTGTGTGCAGTTTTAAATGTGTATAAAATAAAATCAAAATTGCGAAAAATTTAAAAACAATAATTTGCACAAAATGAATTACAAGTGCTTAATATGAACATTTTCCTGCACATTTATTCCTTACATTGTAAAGTGAAAATAATTCTGAATTTTATCATATGTACCAGTATATTCATGCTAGTTCATAATTATTATTATTGTTATTTATTTTGAAAGAATTTTCTGCATTCTCCAAACTTAATAAAATACAAGTACATAAATAGTTTCAATACCGTTGAATAGATATTTTGTAACATAAATAATTTGATGTTGGAAAAAAAAATGAAGTATTTCAAATGTTAAATGTTTTAGTGATGTAATTTTATACTGATGAATATGTTTGTGATTATTAAAGTTGTAAAGTATTAATAATTAAAAAATAATATTGTGTTTAGAAATACAATAAAAAGTTTTAAAATGCATCAGAATATTGTGTTTGGATGATTTCTAAATAGACTTACAGGAGAATGTTCTGAGTACAGACTGTGATATCACTGACATTGTGATAATAAATAACATTTCTTGCTAAAATGTTGCAGAAATAAAATAAAAATCAAGTGACTATATAAATTGACAAATAGACCATTTGACACTATTATTCAAAAGATCTCCATTTCAAAAGTAAGCTAGATATGTATGTACCTATTCAGTTTGTTTAAACTGCTTCGCGTTGATGTAGAGTGCAGAACTGAAAGAGCTGTCAGAATGTTCATTAACATAAAGTAATTGTACCTGCATGGTTATATCCAGGAAACCATGCAAAGTTCTAACTTTGCTGGATTGTTCAAAATAATGATCATCAAAGATTGTATTGAGCTCTACTAATGACTATGTCTATTTATAAAACCAATTTTAGTTATTTAATTTAATTAAGGTTACATTCTGAGTTAGGCTAAGAATTTGTTTATCAGTTATTTATTAGTGTAAACCTTACGATATTTAAAATGTCTTGCATTTACATAAACCAGAATATAGTTATTGCTAGGAAAGAGGTTAGTAATGCACTTTTAATTTGAAACATCTTTGATAAAGCTGACACCGGTATCGTCAGCAATAATTATCCTGATTGACAATTAACAGCGTTCCATTAAGAACTTCACTTTCTCATTACAGCTTTTTGTGATCTCTTGGAAAGCTGTTTGTGTGAAAATAAATTTAAATCATTGTGAATGAAAATGTTTAAATCTGATATAGAAGTTGGTTTTGCATTAAAATCAAATAGTCATCTCTATGGTGCAATATTGCATATTTCTGGACATACATCATAAAGGAATTTTAGGCTGTTCATTTTGTACATTTTAACAGTTGTTACCAATTGACTATTAATACATTTAGTGTAGATAAACTGGTGAAACATTCTGTCCTTGATCTACATATCTACACTGCACTAAAATACAACCATTTCTACATTGAAATACATATACATAAAATAAATTCACTAGGGAATGGGGTTTTGTCATAAATTTAAATTTATTATAGCTAAGATCAGTTTATATGAGTGAGATTATTTTAATTTTAATTAGTTCCGCCATGAACTATTTCAAATGAAGATTTTTCACTTCATCAGTGGTAGTATTGAGGTATCGCCTTCTCAGTTTCTGATTTCACTTTTTCCAAATTCTTTCCTCACAAAATATATCATAGTACTTCTTAGGTGTCTTCTTCTGTTTCTGTTTTTGTTGAATATGAAATTTATTTTTAAAATCTATCTAATCCTTGTATTCTACAAATAATATAATAATGCATGTTCGATATCATACGTGTGATCAGAGAGAGCATATTCATAAATATTCATAAAATTAAAAAGATCTAAATATGGACTTTAAATATTGATACGGGGCCTTTAAAATTGGCAGAAATTGAAAATGCATTTACAAAAATAGCAGCCCTGAAACAAAGCCAAACAAAAAATTTCTAGCTTTTTGCCAAAATTTCATAGTACATTAGCACTCCAATCATTATACTAATGCCAAATATCCAGATCACCAATTTATCTGGATTGATTTTAGGATAACTTCAAAATTAATTGTTGGATATTTCTTATCAAAATACATATATGTGTAATATTTTATTTTGTTCTGTAGTATGAAGAATTCCTCTTAATATTTCATTGTAGGCCTATTTATATTTACGCAGGGGCAACCAGTGATGTGCTAATGTGCTACAGCACACTAAAAATTTGCACTAAAATTATGCCCATTCTTTTTTAATGTGAGCCGTTATGCAAACAAAAGGGCAACAAAATAGTTTGTATCGCTCTCTCCCGGATAAATAGAAATTGCAGTGTTGAATGCTGAATTGGATTCAGGTGCTATGAGCTTCCTTAGAGAGAAGGTATGTTACTGTGAAACTTTGACTGCACACGCTCTGTTGGTTTTCTTAATTTCACCAGCTCTGATTGTGCTATGATACACGTTTCCCTCTGAGTCAAGCATTGGTTGTAGGCTGATGTGTTGTTGTGCAGTGGATTTTTGTTAGTATGAAAGTTTGCGTATTGTGTTGTGCAAGCAACATGGCTAATTCCGTAGATGACCTGTTAAGGAGACCCTTTCCAAGTATATCTTTGAAGCAGAAAGTGAGAGTTAGAGAGACATAGGCGCCGACTTGTTAAAGATTTTGGAGGGGCAGGATTGCACAATGAAATGTTATACTAGAGTAAATGGTATTACTGATGTTAGTACACTACAGATGCTTTAAATTGGTTGAAAATTAATTAAATAAACAAATTAAATATTTGATTAATTTAAAGTTTGAAGTAAAAAATAATGTTAAGTCAGTTGAGTCTTGCCTTACTGTTTTCCTTAGTTGCCATACTGCTCTACGAGTATTGTTAAAGTGTCAGGTTTATTTATGTTTATCGCCAGTGAATGCAGTGATTAGTGATAAAATATGTCACAAACTGGAGTGAAAATCACAAGTAAAGATTAAACACTTTCGGATTTCTGATCAAGTTTTGTGTGTAACTTTTGGGTATTCACGTGGGCGCGACATAAAGCTCAGCTGAGGAAGGAACCAGCAACACAGCACACAGCTGGCGATAGCTGTCAGAATGGACTTGTTTCTTTAAACGTAACAAGACAGTTGGTTTTATATTATTTTTTAAATATGGTAACGGTCACATTCACATTTAAGTATCGTTCTTTTGTAACAAGTTAGGAATAATAATTAAATAATTAACATTAATAATTACTGATTTTTCTAAATATCTTGGAATTTACTGGGGGGGGGTCAGGCCCCTTCAGAAAGTGCCTTGCCCCCCTAAGTTGGCGCCTATGGAGAGAGAGATAGACCTACTCCAAATTTAAGTCTAAGCCAGAAGGCTATTGATGGCAGCAAAAAAAGCAAGTATATGAGGAAATTTAATATGAAAGTGTATGAAAACTAATGTATCTGCAGATGTGATGTTTGGAATGCACTTCTTTGCTTTCCATGTTTATTATTTATTAATTTTTCTTGAACAGACATTGAATTAGGCCTACTGTTGTGTTATATTTAGAAGGCTAACATTGTCGAATCCCTTTAATTTTAATAGGCTACATTAAGTAATACCTATACCCTCTTCGTTATGTAAGTAGTTTTTAAAAATATTTTCTTTATTTTAAATATAGGCCTATAAAATGGTATCTGCAGCATACCCTTATTTTAAACTACAAGCCATGACTATTTATGCACAGTACTGTATAAGTACTTAAAAGTACTGTTTGTCCTTCAATATTTGTGCCTCTTGTTTTTTAAATAAATTAATTTTATGTTTAAATATTTTAAGCATTTTTCCCTTAATACACGTAGTGCAATACTACTTATCAACCAATTACCCTGATTTCTGCATATCTGGATCATTCCAGTCCCCAGTTAGTTCAGATCATTTGAGTTCTACTGCACATACTTTTAACAATTTTGTTGCTCTTCATTGTCAGTTTAAATTAATATTGTGAATATTATACTTTATCACTAGAGGCAGGGTTCAAATTAATGGGGGAGAGGGATGGGGGGATTTCCTCCTCTTGTCAAAAAATTTCCATGGCTCATCAAATAAAAATTCCTTTCTTGCTGGGGATATATTTTTTTACATTTTATAAACTTCAGTTTCAAATTCCTATGTAATTACCGGAAATATGCACTTATGTTTCTTCATATAGCCATTTTTTAATGTAATGGATTCACTAGCACAACGTAGCAACAAAATTTATCTAACAAGCATGTGCACAGTGTAACAGAAGCATGACAATGAACATAAGGTTTATATTACTGCTTCATGTTGGTTTCTTTCTGCCGGCAACAATATGATTAAAGAATTTTGCTATGACAATGAATGCAGTAGTGACAAATGTTCCATGGTAGTTTGTCAAGTATGTATTTTACAGAGAGTGGATGTTCTGGTTAATAACATTGATCAATTTGAACCCACATTTAATTTCCCTCCCTCGTCAAAATATTTGGTTTGAACCCTGACTAGAAGAAAGAAGTTTTTGAAGATTCGCTTTCATTCTAAAAAAGATTAATTTTGGGGTGGTATAGGTAATTATGGAGTATAATTTATAATCCCCCTCTGAGAGTAGCAGTGGTAAATTATACCAGTTGATTCAGTGCAAAAGGATATGTTCACCATAGTGAAATCTCTTACCAGAAAAAGGTCAAATACAAATATATTACATAGAGAAGTATAGGAGGGAATATTAATGTTAAAAAAAACACACACATACAAATCTGCACTTACGATAACTATGTTAGAACATATTTCAAGAGCTGTTGCTCTCATCCTCGGCTGACTTCGAGTGCCAGATGCTTTTTAGTCCCTCTAGTGGTGGATGGATGTACCTTCTGACTGGTTACGAATGTATACTGATGGCTGTCTGAGTACATAAAAGAAGGAGCAGAGCTGGAATATACTGTGAAATCTTTTCTCAGTATATACCACTCGAACTGGAAAAAATTTTGAAGCAAAACTGAAAGCAGTAGCAATACATTGAAGCAACATTCTCTACAAAAAAAAAAATTGTAATGCTTATGGACTCCATGTCAGCACAACAGGCAACAATCAGATACAATCCAACCACCTCAAAAAGTCATCCAGAGAATCAGAAATATGTATAAAATTCTCCCATGAAGAACAGCAGAGCTACTTCCAAGATTGGAAACAAGCTATGACTATTGAAGAGAATATCTTCAAAGGATGCAGGAACAAGATGCTCCTTATATGGAGATAATGTACCTCTAAACAAGGAATACTTGCTACTCTGCAAACAACTAGAAGCAAGGGGAAAAAACCGAAAAGATCTAGTGGGACTCTATTGGGAAGTACGAGGACTGATGCTGTGAAAGCAAGTTTCATGCCTTACCTCAACAACAAGAAGAAAAAAAGTGCCACTACTGCTGCTGATTTTTATATTCTTTTGGAATACAATGTTTCTAAAATGTTTTTTGAATCTTGTTTCATTATTTCTTTCTGTCTGTCCAATGCAAACCTTTCAACAGTCCGTACAAATTATTTGGTAGCTACCTGATCTTTTATTAGCAGGTTCTCTGACCTTGTGTTCACTTTCAGGGACATCCATCGATTTGCAGGGCTTGGGGAAAAAGTAAATTATGGGACCAGCCAGAGTTGTATCATTTAGTCCAAGAACGATGTCCTGACCACTCCAGTCTTAATATAATGTCATAAGCTACTACTAGTGAATTTTACAAAAATGTTTCACCATGCTAAAGGTTAAATAGGATACCCATCACAGAGTTGTCTTTAATGTAGCCACCACTGACTTTAATTACTTGTGACATTATCAGTATAAAAATATAAAAGTGTCTCACAAAATGTTGGTTCATTACCCTGTAAAATCACAAGAAGGAATTCAAACCTAATACATTTCCTAAGGGGGTAATTTTTTCCTCCTATAGTGTGGGGACTTGGGTTACTGCTGGCCCAGCAGATCACCTTAATCAAAAAAGAATAGTGTGATTTTGAATTTGTATGAGAAGCGGTCAGTGGAGGCGAGATAAGTCCCCCATGGAAAGGCCGAAACGTTAGAAATTTATATTCACTGTGTTATTCCCAATGTAGTTATTTATATATAATAAAAATCAGTATTTGTTCTCTTTAGATCACAGATATAATCCCTATCAGAGAAATGACATTCAAAGGACATTCAGGGTCTAAAACTTTAACTGTTGGTAGTACAATGAAATACTAAAATAAGCTCAGGGCTTGTAAGTATGTCATATATCCAGGGGATGTGTCATATAAAAATTGTTACTCTTATCTCAGATTTAACCTATACGCAAAATCTACGACTATAACAAAATGAACTTTTATTTTGAAAATCATACAATTTGTCAAATTTTCTTTTTTATGTGTTCTTTTTAAAATTAAGTGACTATATAAACATAAATTACAAGTAAAGATCATACAAAAGTAGGAGCATGTGGCCTGATAACTTGATTAGTACAACTCTTATGGAATATTCTATCCACAGACTTAGGGAGAGGGGCTTTAACTTAATTTAAAAAACCCTCCTATACAAACCATTCTTTCTCTTTTGTTAAATTTATCATTGTAGAAAAAATTAATACAAATCATGATATATTTATTTCGAATGCAGATAATGATTGTCTAAACTGTATCAGTAATATTGCTGAGTATAGAAACGGGTTTAACCACTGCCTATTTTTCAGTGATGCAAAATGTGATATATAGAGAAATCTTTAACCTCAGTAAGTAACTGAACTATTTTCTGTTAAATAGTTTGTCTTATAATTAAATCACATTTTATTTAACTGAATTTAATATATTTTTGTACTGTAAGATTTCAATTAAAATTCAAGGGAAGGGATAAAGGAAGAAAATTGAAGACTAATTACGCAGACAAGAACCTTCTTGTACTGTTCATAACAACAAGAAAATGCAGCATGATGGATAAATCAAGAATGAAAGGTATATAATATTTAAAATATAAGTAAATTTATTAATAAGTGTGAATTGCATCTTATAACATTGCTCATTCTTCTGCTTGACAGATATAAGTGGATAAATCATTTCAGAACATGTACAATCAACTTTTTCTTGGTGCCTCGTATTATGAATTCATAGATGAGGAACAGAAAGTTGAACTTCCACATTATTAATCAAACTGTTATAACAAGTATGTGTTGTATAAACAAATAAACATAGAATTTCAGTAACTGAATTATACCACTCAATTTTGATATGTAGAATTCTCATGAATTTTGTTGAATGTGTAACTATGAGCATGCTGTGAAGTGCAAAGTTGTATTCTGTGTTGGTGCAATTATTGTATTAGGTGCAATGTTTGAACAGGGGTGGAAAAATTAACATTGTTCATTCTAATATTAATGGACCTAACTAATATGCAACCTGGTTGCTTGGACATTATCCAAATGCTTAAGATTAAAATATTAACTATATTAAATGCTCTAAAGAATGCAGAAACAAGCCAATTGCTATGTCTCCTACATTTGGAATAAATGCAAGGTTTTTTTAGATTCGATAAAATTGTGAACTGAATCTGTTTTAACCCTGTTTTTGAAAGCTAATTTTTATTTTTTTAATATATTTTTTTTAACAGTGCTATTCTGCTCAGTAGATCATTGAAGTAAAACGAATTACATGTTGATATGAGCAGTCGTCATGTAAATTCATCTGTGGACTAAGTTTGAAATCGGTGAGGTTTCTGTGAATGGCAATTGTAGCATGTGGATAAAAATCCTCAGATTTTAACATAAATCTTATTTGCTTTTATGCAGTTTTGTGTGCATTAATAGCAGTGAAAAGATTGAATCTGGAGATAAATACTTTTCGAGACGTCAATTACGACTCTCCACCTTTGAGAAAGATTCTTATAAATTTGTAGTGCTATCTATTTTTGTAATGGTGAAGAACTTTCTGACTTTTTCATTGTGTTCATTGATTACTGTGAATTTTTCCACCCTTGAATTAAGTAGTGAAAGATTTTTCACATTTGGATTATTAATTGCAATGTAAGTTTGATGATTGTGATATACACATTTCCAACTCGTGTAGTGAAAGCATTTCTTCATGTTTCATTGTGATCGTGGCAAAATTTGTGGATATTGTATTTGTTCAGTACCTAGGGTCCTAGTGATATAATATGATTCACCTAAGCCTTTTAAAATAATTCTGCATCTACAAGCTGATGTAAATGTTCTCACATGACTGTACATATTTCATTAATGAAAGCTCCTTCAGATTTTCCCATTTTCCTTTGTTGATAAGCGATAATGTTGCCTTAAAAATCCATGAGATGATTTCTTTGTCAGTTGTTAAGGCTGTTAGATATAATCAAACTTCATTCAGTAGTCTGTGTATCAGATTTGTTTGGAGATTGATGAACTTTCAACCAATTGGGGAATTGCCTTGCAGTTAGAGACCAGTAGCTCGCTGCCATTGCAGCTATATATATATGCTGTGATGAAGAATAAGTAAATTTAAAAAAAATAATAATAAAAAAAATTCATCCAATGAAGAAATTATAATATTGATACCAAGACCAATGCTGTACAAATGTATTAATGAGAATTTCCATTTGTGCCAAGTTTTGTTTGATCAGTAGCATGCTTGCATATAGATTGGTGATATTTAATTTAAGATGCTTATCTTTATAGAACAAAATTATACATATTTAAAGAGAAAGCTGTGTTAGCATGCATTTAGTGAGCACCGATAAAATTAAACTGTAAGTTTAGCGTTCATAAGCCAGATATGATCTCACAGTCTGTTGATAACATCATGCAATAATTTGTTGGGCACATATGAAGGCTAAAGTCAAGAAAATCACATATTAGCTGACATTTGTGTGTATAAGTTTTAATTTAGTGTAGATACTAATAAATTAATGCTAATTTCTAAATCTGTATTATTGATCAATTAAATTTTCATTTAGTTCTTGCCAAGATGGTTTGCAAATAGATAGTTGAAGTGTTAAGAAAAGTGAAGTAGAAATCCTTTACTCATGTTTGCATTTGATTTTCTTTTAATATATTATTATCTAATACTTATCAGGGGCATATTTGTAACAAAAAAAAATGACTATGTTTAATGTATGAAACCTCGCATGAACAGGAGTTAAGGATGTGAGAAAATCCTTAGCATAGTCATATCTTTACTACAGGAAGATTTTCTGTTTTCAGTACAAAATAATCCAAGCCTTTTAGGATGTAGTCTTACAAATCTACAAGTTGTGTCTTTATTGTGACATGGAGTTAAATCATTTTTTTAATTATTCATATACAGCCTGTACATTCTATTTAGTCAATTAAATTTAATTTAAAAGTCCTCTTTATGCATAAAATAATTAATAAGAGGAACAATGACAGTAAAATTAAAATAAAATACAGCCATAGAGGGATAATGTATTGTCGATATTCCGTAAAGATATTAGCTATTTTTCCGTATATACGAGGGGCATACTGAAAGTCGTGAGCAACATTTTTCACAACCTTAATCTTTATTTTTAAGTGAAACCAATCTCAATCTACAGACCTTCCTTTCACTTTTCCATATACTCTCCGTTTTTTGCACACATATTTCCCATTGTTCTGCAAGTTTGAAAATACCCTTGTGATAGAATTCCGTTCCAGCTGCCCGTTGACCAGTGCTTGCCGAATATCCTCCAGTGTCTCATAGCGTTGGTCTCGCATCTGTTCTTCACAAACAAACCATTGCCCAAAACCTTCTTCAGAGATTTCAAAATGGTGATGAATTTTTGACGAGTATTGTGACTGGAGATGAAAGCTTGTTCCATCATTATGAACCTGAAAAAAAAACGACAAGAGTATGGAGTGGCACCACTTGAATTCGCCATCGAAGAAGAAAGCGAAGACAGTGCCATCTGTAGGGAAAGTTATGGGGAGCGTCTTCTGGGATGCACAGAGTTGCATTCTGGTTGAGTTTCTTGAGCCTGGACAAACCATAAATTCTGCCCGCTACATCCAGACACTTTTGAAGCTCCGTCGTCCATTGCATGATAAATGTTCTGGAAAGAAGATCATCCTTCAACAGGATGATGCGCGTTCGCATGCTGCACGTGCCACTATGGAGCAGATCAGGAGGTTTGGGTAGGAAACACTTCCACTTCCTTCCTACAGCCTCGACATGGCACCCTCCAACCACCATCTTTTCGGTTTTGTGAAGGAACAGATGCGAGGCCAAAGCTACAAGACACTGGAGGATATTCGGCAAGCAGTGCATCAGTGTCTATGAGCAGCTGGAACGGCATTCTATCGCAAGGGTATTTTCAAACTTGCAGAACAATGGGAAACGTGTGCAAAAAAACGGAGACCATGTGGAAAAGTGAAAGAAAGGTCTGTAGATTGAGATGATATACTTGGTTTCACTTACAAATAAAGATTAAGGCTGTGAAAAAATGTTGCTCATAACTTTCAGTATGGCCCTCGTATATATATGATAGAAATCTAAAAATAAAATACAGCCATAGAGGGATAATGGTCTGCTGTATTGTTGATATTAATTAAAGATATTGGCTATTTTTCCATATATATATGATAGAAATCTGAGATTGTCTGAGAGTATTCTGAATTACAATTCAATAATCATGACATTAATGTAATGCATTCAGCATTATGATACAACTTTGAGAGTTTCTGCACAAAGGCAACTCCTCTTTTCAGAACCATGAAGTTTTCTTCTTGATCTTATGTCATGCTCAATAGCCTATGATTCACTTATTTCTGTTATGATTCTAACTTAGTGAGTTAATTTTAACATCACTGGAATACTAATATCAAAAACTGTGGAAAAAATGGAAGAAGAAAATACTGAGACCAACTATTGTAATTCTTAAAAATTTGAACATCCGTGGAACTTTCCTGATAGATTGCAGAAAAATGTAGTTATCTGGGTAAAATTAGAACTTTTGATCACCTGTATCATTTGAAGGATGTTTCTTCCTTGCATAATTATAACTAATTAAAAACACCCTGTTTGTTGTCAGTGTGTTGTCAGAACATGTAATTTATTGCCTAACTGAGGTAAAGGCGTATGATGCAGGCTTTCTTATTTTCTGAGTTTTGTAGTGACCACTGTTATGGCATTATTTATACCTAGAAAAGAGATTAAATTACTAATCAATTTTAAAGATAGTTGTAAAATTTCAGTATTTTGATTTCAATAGAGCTATTCTGTGATGCTACTAAAGTCATAAATAGAGCCTGGATTTTTAAGCAGAAATGCATATTTATTTTCAGGCTCCTAAACATAAGCAGAGATTAGTATCTCATAAGACCCTCCTTGATAAGCAGGTTTTAACTTTATTTGGTAGTGGTAGTGCTTATTTTCCTTATTCTGAGAGTAAAACTATTATGCTTACTTATTTTATGATTTTGAATGAAATTAACTTATTTTGTTCAAAACTGTACATATTAAAAGTGCTTATTCACTCCTAGACATCATTATAACTGGTTTCCTTTCTTTAGTTGGGTAATAGAATTACTGAAAAACCCAGGATATAAAACGCTGTCAGATTTCTGAAAAGGAAACCGGTGAAGAATCAGATATTGAAGAGCTATTTATCGAAGAAGATCTGTGTTGCTTTTCACATGTACCTGTGATGTTGAAAAAACATTTTCACTTAACAAATCGTTTTTCAGTAGGATTTCCAACTCTTGAAAGTGGAAAGAAGGGATAATAGTGTAGGCCTATAACAGAGTTGAAAATAAGGGATAAATGCCAGAAATAAGGGATCCAAAGTTTATTACTCTTACAGCGTAACAAATGATCTTTTACAATACTATATTAGTATTCTCTATTTTTTAAAATTATGTATCACTCTACGTTAACAATACAATCATTCCTGCCAATACAAAAAGAAATTAAACACATCAGGACAGGGGTTTAACATTTGAGAGATTACAGTGAGTTACAAACTGTTATCTTTGCTTGCTGATGTTTGACAAAAGATCAGCCTCTTTCTGTATACCTTTGTCAGTTTTTACAAAAATGAAAAATTATTTACAGCTATAATAAAAATTGACAGTAACCTGAAGCTCTGCTTTTATCAGATCTACACTGCTCGTTTTTCATGTATCAGTCAATTTACTTCATTAATTAATTTTTTTTTTTTCTGTTCCTGCATTTGATGTATGTACGAAAACAAATCCAACTATGTTCAATAGATTATGTAAATAAATGAATGGCGGGAATTCTGGGACCTGGGATTTTGGTCCAAATTAAGTGAAAATATGGGATTTTCTGGGAAATACGGGATAGTTGGCAACCTTATTTTTTGCTGATAAGATTTACACAAAACTAATATTAATAGATTTTCGTATATTTAGTTTTTGCTTATTTTGGTGCTTATTTCTTACATTATCATGCTTATTTTGAAGTTTTATTTGCTTATAAATCTAGGCTCTATACTAAGTTATATGAATGTGAAAAAATGTGCAATGGTTAGTAGTTTGTAATAAGTGAATTTCAGGTGTTGGTGCAATGGAAAATAAATATAAATATATATATCAGTGAATATACGCAATTGGAAAGTGCCTATGAATGACTACTGTATATCCGTCCATTTTTTGGCATGCACAATTTACCGATACCACTAATCTACATTAAAGGGCTCAAGGATTATTATCCATATTTGATTACATTAGCTAATCCTTGCATTACAAGATGATCATTTAAGTATAGTAGAAAATCATGTACAGTAACATATTCATCAATAATTTTTGTTGTTACTGTGCCTTAGTGAACTGTTAGTAATCTACTACTACTCCATAAGATTCCTAAATTTATTCATGGCTGAGTTGAGCAAACTTTGCATGGAGAAACTAGAGAACAGTGACTGACTTTTGTGTGTTCTTCTGATTTCACTTTATGCAGCTTTTTACTTCTCAGGGTGCCCTGTCCTCAATGTCAGTCTTACAAAGGAGAGCTCAAGTAGTTCTTGTTACCTCTTAAAAGTTGTTCAAAAGTAGGAAGGAGATAACAACAAATTGATTCTGAGTTCTTTAGAGAAATAGTCAGACAATAATTGAAAGAAAGTCTCACATGAAAATCTTATTCTCAGATAATTTTGTCCAAAGCTAGATTCAGATTGTTTCCCATCTAAACAGAGAATTACAATCACAGCACACTTATTCATGATGGATGCACAGGCTGTCTAAATTTCAAGAATTTCATTTGTCCGGGTGCCAGGTTGTTTATGAAATCCTATAGCTAAGTGAAGACATAATACTTAAATTTGATCTCAAAGTCACAAATCTTTTTTTAATTGACAGATTTGCAGTTTTGAAAAATTAAATTCCTATTCTGTATGTTATTGAAAGCACACTTAGGGTTGCCAGATGAAATTATGAATTTTTTTTGTTTTATTCAGCAGATGGGAAGCCATTTGCTAGTTGTTCCTATTGATAAATCAATAATTATTAATTACTGTAGTGAAACTCCTCTGCCAATGCCTGAGCAGAGCTTGGATAAAATCCAAAATACCAATCGTCCAACTTTGAGCTTAAAATTGACAATATAACGGCAAATTTTGGATATAAACATTTTTATTCAAAAGAAGAAAGTGTTGGTACTGTAAAATTAAACCGCTGAATGATAACAACACAATACCATTCTAATATGAAGATTAAAGAAGTAACTACATGAAATTAATATTTATATGCGTTGGTTGATTCTAATTTTATAATTTGCATACCAGTAGTTTCAGTATCAGAGGTTGTGAACCAGCAATCTTTCCAGCAGAACTATTTCAGTTAAAGTGTTTTTGAAAGTTTGCAGTATTTTTCAAATTAATTTACTTTAAATACAAGCGAATTATATTGACCCTTGAACATTTCAACATCAGAATTATAAATTTATAATCTGAAAATCAATGTTTCAATACAATATATATATATATATAGGTCTATGTCAGATTGTGAAATGGATTTGATATCATGCATAACATTACATTAATCTTTTTCGTTCGACAGTACTATAATACGCTTTTTGCATGTGATGTAGCAGTATCATAATGATATTCAGTAAATTACAGAATTTCAAATTTCATTATATTACTGATGTATCAATTAATATTGAACATGGAACATTCTTGAAGTCTTGGGAGCAGCAATTCAAACTGCATAATAGTCTTATTTAAAGTAAAATCAATTCTGTTCGTATTAATTTTAATATTAGGCTAAATTGAGTTCATTTCATGTTTTAAAATTCGCTGGTTTGAGGTTAAAACGACAAGAGATGCTTTGAATTTCCTGCTTGCCATCAGCTGCAATCTATCACAAAACTTAAACATTTAATTGTGGGTGAATAAAAACAGTTTTATCCAACTTGCCTATAATTTTGTTCCTAGTGGCCATGAATGATTTGGCATGTAATTTAAATCCAGTTACCATCATATATGCCGATGATACAATGTTACTAAATGTAGGTAACGATGTTCAAACAGCAAAAGAGGAGGCAGTGTCCAATTTAGTGGTTGCTAAAAATTGGTTTGATGCAAATGGCTTTCTTCTCAATGATTCTAAGACTGAATTCTCACTATTCACTCTTAAGAAAGCTCAGGAGACCAAAAGTCTTAATATGTTTGATATTATCGTTGATCACAGACTGACTTGGGAAGATCATATTAACTATATTTGTCTCAAATTATCTAGAGTTCTTTTTCTTCTCTTAAGACTAAGATCTGTTATGCCTAATGCCTACATTAGGGTTCCTTATTTCGCCTATTTTCACAGTATTCTTACTTATGGACTCACCCTCTGGGGCAGTAGTTCGCACATTAATATGGTTTTTGTTCTCCAGAAGAAGGCCATTAGAATTATCACTAATTCACCATTGAATGAACATTGTAGACCGCTGTTTACTGACCTTAAAATATTGACTATTACTTCTCAATTTATTCTTGAGTCTCTTTTGTACGTTAGAGATAATATTAATGCTTTTAGTTATAGAAGCGATCTACACAATTACAAAACAAGGCATCCTGCAGGCTTTCTTTAACTATGAAAAATTGTGAAGTGAAGCCATGTCCATAAAAATTGCGAACAAAATGCCTGCTGGATTATTTAGGCTAAAGCGAAATCATTAAATCTGTGATCTCTGGTTGGTTGACTACAAGGTCATTTTACGATATGAGTGAGTTTTTTAATTGTGATATGTCCGATTTGATGTAATTTTATCTCTTTGACCATGTCTATGCACTCTATGTTCTCAGACAGGCAATCAAACATTAAACATTAATGGTAATTAAAGCACTCGTATGAAAATTATGAAGTTCGCTTGTTGCATAATATACTATTTTGATGTCTGGCAACCCTACTTATACTAATGACATTTGCTTATATATATTTTCTGTGTAGAGCTTTGATTATTTCTTATAATATATGTGATCTTATATTTATTTTTACATCTGCCACATTACAATAATATGATAAAAAAACAATCAGAAGTTCAATGTTTGTGATATTAAACTGTAGACTGAAAGATTTAAAAGGAAGGCATCAAGTTGTATTGTTAAAATTATATTATGATTACACAGTTATTAGTGCTCATTAATTTTCGAACAAGTGGAATAAATCTCATTATTGTTGAGATGAGACACCTTGAAAAGAACTGATTTGAAATTATTTTCACTAAAATTTGGCTGAAAATACAGTATATTCAATCCTGGTAGTCGAAGTTTCTGTGGGTCAATTTCCACAACCTAATTGGCATAGCGGCCGCCACCATGACTGAGTGGATAGACCACTCGCCTTCTACTGCTGGGTCCCAGGATCGAATCTCGGATCCATATGGAATTTGTGGTGTACAAAATGTAGGTGGGGCAGGTTTTCTTGGGGTGCTCCTGTTTCCCTGCCATGTGTCATTCCACCGTTGCTCCATTCATCATAGTATGACCATTTGGTTGCAATAAAGAATTATTATTATAATTAGTATATGTACTCCACTTCATTAATGTTTCTGTCTCAGGAACAAATTAATTTTCTAAATTACAGTTTAATTTGAATAAAATTATGTAGTAAACTTAGACCGCTATTGGAAATTCTTAACCGAGATAATGCAAAAAAATACTTGTAGAAGCAGATTCATACAGTGTGAGGAAAACATCTTCAGAGGATTCATGAGTTTCCATACTAGGAAATATTACCGGTATTTTATTTTATTTGCTTCTAAGTTTGAAGTTACAAAATTATGACAAAGCATACAGTAACAATTAAAGCATTAGTATTGTTTGTATACAAGCACTACCATTGTTCTTTTTTAATAAATGGTTTTCTCTCTCTCGATACAGAAATGCGTCTAGTACCTAGAAAAATTCAGTATGTCATACATTTCAAGTAAATGTATGTAAAATGCACTAACTAATATTTTGCTTCTGCCTTATAACAGTGGTTCCTGTATATCTGGAAGGAAGCTTTGATGGTAGCAAGAGGTATGTCCTTTAAAATGGCTGTTGGCTAACAGATTTTTTGCAGAAATTGGCTAGAAAGCTCAGAATAGTCCCTCTTGCACCAATTAGGAGTCACATGATCTCTGTATTCTAAAGCTGCATTTATCTTTGTAATAAGATACTGTGGATGTGTAAATACACTGTTTTTCCCCGTGTACCTCTAAAGGTTGAGACTGATGGCTTTCAAACTGGATGGTCAGATCAATGATGTACACTTTGGTTTTGGAACACATTGAAATCAATTCCTTTGTTGTTTACATCTTCTGCACTTCTTTGAAGCCTGGAAGCCTTTATCTCTCAGTGCTGAGGCTATAAGGGAATGGATCTTATGGTGGCGAACATTTCTTTATAAATCACCATGAGGACAGGGTCCCAGAACGTGAGTCACAGTCTCTGTGGCAGTGCCTTCAGAGAGAATTATTCTGTGATATTCTTGGTATAGATCAAACAGCAGAAATATTCACTGTCATCTTAAGAGCTTCTTCCCGTTCACTACATGACAGCCCTTAATGATCCTGAATCCATGAATTTGCAGGTGTATATTCACTTATGATTGAGACTGCTCCATTCTTGTAAAGGTCTTGTTCCGAGTTCCTTTCTCACTGATAGACTGATGTCTGTTGCATAGGGTAAAAAAAACTAAGATACCTTTAAATAAAAAGATAAACACTCTACATCCAACAAAATTGATAAGAAAGTTAGAAATAAACTATTGAAGATATCTGTGTGGAGTTTCTTTGTGTGACTTGGACATGGATACACAGTGTAATGATTAGTAAAAGAATTGAACCATTTGATTTGTGATGTTACAGAAGAATGCTTAAAATGTCCTGAGAAGATAAGAGCCAGCAATGAAAAAGTATCAGAATTGAAAAGTCATCATTATGTCTGCTAAATCAAATTAGTAAAGATAGGGATATTTGGATGGAACACACGATTAGGCATGAGAGCTTCTAGTGAAAATGTTGCAGGATTGAGTTTGATAGAGAACTGCTGACAAGCTGACGATCAAAGAAAAAGAAGAAAAAGGAACACTCAGAGCAAATTAAAATGCTTCTAGCATGTACATTCTTAGACAGAAATAATGGCACACCATTATTTTTAAGTCCTGGAAAGGAGACACTGTGTCATGCTTGTGAACTTGTCTGAACATGTGTAGTTTCCTATAAGGACTTAGATAATAACGGTGCACCTAAGATGGGACATAGTTCTTATAATTTATATTTACAATGCATGGATTTATAGTTTTCATTACATATGTATAGAAGCTTCTGTGAGAGAGATTATACCATGAAGATTGTTATTACTAGTTTATAAAGGCTTAATATACAGGCCTTTTTTTTTTCTTTCTTTACTGATTTTGGATTTCAGATTGCCAGGTTACCTGGTTTTGAAATAAATTATAAACTGGAGAGACTGGTGATTTACCATACAGAAATGTGGTAGAAATTGATCAGCTAGCAATACTGTTGCTGGTGATGTCTGATCTGAAGTAATAATCTTCATACTGTGCCTCATAATAAATGTGAACAGATTTTACCGTATGTTTACTGTTTTCTTCTTGTAGATCTGTGACCTGTTTACCATTGCATTACATGACATTCTATCATAATATCACAATTGCTCCTGGGAATCAGCCAATCCCTTACAAGAGGAATGAATCCCAGTATTGTGTGTTAACGAACACTGAAGTCATGGCTTACCAGTGTTTGTGGAATCTGAATCTCCTGTATGCTTCACATAAAGGAATGGTAGTAGTGAAGGCAGAGGTCACCCATCCAGGTTATGTTCCTAGCCAGTGTTGCATAATTCACTGAAAAGCTTGATACTATACTATAAGTATGATACTATACAGGAGACCGTATAATCTATGAAAATGATCTCTTTGGTACATCACATTCTTTCCCTCTCCCACAATTATTTACATGTAAGCTCTACCTTAATTATATTGATATATAAAGAGAGAGAGAGAGAGAGCTGTCATGTGATTGAGTAGTTAACTTGCCCAGTTGTAAACAGCATGCCTCACCTTAGGGTCAGTAACTCAGTAGACCTGTATCATAGATGTAGAGTATATTAAAGAACCTCTTACTCTAAAAAGAAGTCCCTGGGCAAAAATATCAGCCATTCCATGCACAATCTATTGTTCCTCTAGGGTTCTTTCATGGGTGATGGCCGACAAACCTTCAGAAATGAAGAAACAGTAAAATCTAAGTTAAAGAGGCTTGGAATCAGGATAAATGGTTTTCAGTTGTAAGCTCAAACTTACAGATAGAAAGATATACTTTCCAATTACACTAGTTTTCTTCTTTGAGAATATGTGTAAGAATTCACATATCACATCGCTTGTAAATGTAATACTAATGAGTTATAAAATACATAAGGAGGATTCTTTTGCATTCTCCACATAAACAGAAAATCTTCTGGTTGTTTAGTCATTATGATCACAGAATTGGAAATTAACGAAATTGATACTAATTCTACTATGAAAATATGCCCCAGATATCATTTGTACAAAGAAAATTCTACAGTTGGCTGCGTAGTGCTGTATTAAAGCAACGAGAATAGAGCTCAGTTATGGTATAAGTAATGATTTATGTGTGAGAAACAGTTTAAATTACCAGTGTTTGAAATAGCTTTAAGATTCTTCTTTCATTTTATCAATGATTGTAGGCAGTGTAACGAGACAGTAAAATGTATGTGAAGTTCTGCTTCTGGGATGGAAACTTACCATAAATTTACTGTGGCATTGGTATAGTATTTGGTTATATTACATAACGAAAAGAAAGTATAATTGAGTATGTTTTAATTACTAAATCTGTTTATTTCTTCTAATGAAAAATATGGTTGAATTAAAAATGTATAGCTAAACTTTAGAAAGTTACTTTTGTACTGTGAATTTTATTATTTTTATTAAGTGAACAAAGTTCACACCAAGTAAATAAAAAATTTATGTCCCTTTTAACGACTTCATTATATTTTGTAACTTCCTTCCATGTATGTGTAGTCTCATATGCAATATGGGTGTCATAACCTTGAATTTAATGTGTAATGGAATTTATATACAGCATTGTTGGTGATCATTCATCCACAGTAAGGCATTGTCCTCGTTTTTTCTCGTCATTATTATCCAGACTGCACCAGAAGCATTCTTGTGATCTACATTTCCTTGTCATTGTTCATCTTCTTAGATCATGTGACACCGTATAATATCATGTCATTTGTTTCGTGCAAATATAAAAAATTAATATGAGATACATCATGTGATAGTGCAACTTAACTTGTAGAATAATAATATTTACATAACACAGAATTAACCCTACCTTTACAAAGTAATTTGTATGATTATAGTACATTTGACATGGACACATACAGACCAATACAAGTAACAAAATAATTTTAAACATTCCTCAATTTAATAAGCATCATATACGGTAAGACTCGACACCAGGGTAAGATATTTCAATTCCGAAGGTAGCAGTCAAACAAATTTTAGTCACTATTATTTTTATATTAATTCATGGTATAAGCTTATTTGTGATTATGAAGAACTGCCCTCTGCCCTATATGTACGGTATAACAAAGTACACATCCATTTTAAATCAAATGTTTTAGCATGCAAAATCAAATAAAAAATAAGAACACCCCACTTTAACATAATTTGATATTAGTAAAATGCTGTTTGGATCAGACTCTGACAACTTGGGTTCACTAACAGAAGTCATCAGTCAAATTATCTAATGTGTCAGTTTTCCATAAGCTCCTGCAAGCAGCCTTGATTCTATTGTGGCAACTGATGTATTTCCCCTACGAAAATAAAGGCTCAGTATTCTTAGTAATTGTTATGGGGAGTTGAAATTCACACCAAACTTAATTTTTGGCATAGTTGACCTATACTAGTTCCATAAACCATTGCTTCAATTTTCAACTACCCTATATATATATATATATATATATATATATATATATATATATATATATATATATATATATATATATACCTAGGTATATGTGACTGTATCAACTTCCAATACAATTTAATGAAGTACTGATTTTTATTTGCTTCAGCTGATCTTTCCTTCTATAGAAAGAAGAGATTGCTAATGATGATGGGAGCCCATTGAAACATACGTTCTAATTTGGTTTTTACTTACACCAAGTATGTGAAGTAGAATGTTTTAATAATAACCACATAATTTAGGCCAACTACTAGAGGCTAAAGCAGACAGAATAAGTAGAAGAAAACTATATACGTAATATGGTATCAGGTTGAAACAACGTGTTACCATAGACATACATAGAAAATCTGTTATGGTCAAATTTAGATAAAAATAAAATCAGATAAACTGATATAACAAAGTGCCAGAATGCTTTTGTTTAATCAGTAATGATTGCAATTATGATATGCAGAAAATAAGTTATTTTTCTAATAGATCTCTGGGTTAAGCTCGAGATTGATTCATTAAGCAGGGCTTGTGGAAGAAGAAAAGTCTAAAATTTGATGCTTAACCTCAATTCATACTCGTATACACTGATATAAAAAATTCTTAAAATATGTCAACATTTCACAAAATGCACTGGCAGTGAACTCCACTTAATGTATGTAGGCCTAATTATTTCACTGTAATATACCATCTGTATATAACAGTATTCATGTAGTACTCATTTCAATGAAATAAACAAACATCTGACTAGTATGATAAGCATATGTGAAGGAATATGTGGGTAGTGTTATTTGTCATAGCTAACTGTATTGCAACTTCCAAAGCTATGTATAAATAGTGTACAATATGTTGTCATGAGAACTGATTTGCATTTGATAAACTCTTTGTAATATATTACCGTAAAATAGGCACTAAATTAGACATTACTCCTGTACTGGTCAACCAATTTGGTCCATTATCAATAGGCTTCTTCCCATGGACATTGTAAATGCATATACTAAGTTTCACGAAAATCCGATAAAGCATATTTGAGTTATCGCGCGTACAGATACACGGACAGACTGACTGAGAGACATTTTCCCATCCCCCTCATAATCTCATGAAGTGCCATATTTGCACTTAATAATTTGGCACATTTTCCATATGGAATGAAATGGAAGATGTGAATTATTTAATTTATGAGGATACTGAAATGATGATTCAAGAATTTTCTTCAAGATATACTGAATTTGAAAACTTAGAGATTTTGGTTTTCAGAACATGTATGGTATGAGCCAAAATATATAGTACTGGATTTCCTGCAGCTCTCATGTGCATGTGCATGTCCATTCGTCAGAGTATTTTTGCAACAGTATTATGTGTTCCTAGTGACCATTATGAACACTGCCTGCAGTGCAGTCTTGCATATTTTGAATGTATTAATTATCGCCCCATTAATTAATTAATAACTGTATATTTTGGCACATGTATGTATGTCACATACATTTGTGAATGTGCATTTTTTCATAAACAATAACTACAGGACTCAATGACTGTCTACTACTACTAACTACTAATCTCACAAGTCAGCTGCCTTTTCTTTCGATAAATTGTATTACTGAATATTAATTAAAATGGGAAACTGGTGTGATAATATTTAAATTTTGCAAAAACAAACATTTCCTCTTTATTTGTCAAATTATTTTAAAATTGTTTATAACATTTACCATTGAATCAGTGATGACTATAATAGACGTCATGCAAGCTCTTTCTAAATGATAAACCAAGTGGCCCTCAAGATTACTTCTCTAAATTAATCCCCCCCCTCCCCCAGTTCCTCCAAAATTTAAAAGTTCGACAAGCCTGGGTTAAAGCATAGGTAACCAAAAGCAATCCCTCCCTTGGGAAATTCAAAGTACATTGATAAGTTCCCGATATTTCCAAATGCTTCTGCGTAAACATCATTAGCCATTTTGCTAATTTTGCCAGTGACTATGGCAGTATTTATTACACTTAATTTGGTTTTTATTATGGGAAGTAAAATAATAAAGGTGTGATAGAATTTTTTTTTCTCAAAAATTAAACTTTTGACAAAATTCAAAATTAAGCCTTCGTAATGTTGGTTGCCAGCAGTGATCTGCCAACCATAAATTTTGTGCCCTACAGTACACAGTGCATGTTATTAATTTGTATGTAGAGAGTCCCTGAAAAACTATCTATTTTATTGTTGTAGATAATGCGTGTTATTAGGGTTGGGTAAAATTGATGTTTAATGACTCAATATTTTAACTAATTAGAAGTCTGCTTCAGTTATTTTGTATAGATAGGTATACATTTTATATTTTCTCTTTTAGTATTATTATTGACTATTATTAAATTATAGCAAAAATGTTAACGGGGATCCCCAGAATGGAATAAATATTCAAGGGGGGTTGGGACACTAAAAGTTTGGGAACCGCGGTGTTCTAGATGGTTCCGTTTTGGTACAAAAATAGAGAACCAGTTAAAAATATATTATCTCTTCTAAGAGTGCTTTTTACAGCACACATAGGCCTACTGATAATCTACATTTTTGAGAAAATTGTGAAAAATGAAATTCTCTTCATGTGAATTAATGTGGTTGTAAAAATAAAAAGAGAGTCGTTGCCACACTTCATGTCACATTCCTGAAGGATACACAACCCAAATAAAATATAATGTAATGCACTATCAAAATTTTCTTACCCTAAGCAAAGGCAATACAAATTTCTCATTTCACATTTTGGTAGAACAAGGGGCTGCATTGCAAGGAGTGCATGTTCAGTTGTCTCATCCTCAGTCTAAATCGTTAGACAAGCAAAACCTCCTGTATTCCAAAGCAAAGAACTTCTCTGTGAGGAATGCGAGGAATGTGACCGTTACGTTACGAGTCGGAACCGTGCCATGCTATTATTAAAATTGCAGTACACTACACTAGCTGTTTATGAAAACATTCTCCTTGCCCCTTTTTATTTATGCCAGACATTACTAATTCGTGGGCTGAAAGACATGCATACTCTAATCAAAGGAACATCACGTAATTATACATACTTGAAATAAATAACAAAATATTAAAGTAAAACTACCCGAAAGGAATGATAAGTAACTGAAGTAACTGCCAGATATTTTTTACTTTGTTAATAGAGAATCTCGCCACGTGTGGTGGCAACAATCATATGCCAGCAGCCAATAAGCAATCGTCTAGCCACCTGCGATGGCAGCCCTCACCTCCTCCTCCACTACCAACTCCTCTTGCCCCTCTAATTAGCAGTACACCCCGCAGAGAAGTTCTCTGCTTTGGCTGACTTTAGAGCTTGAGACAACTGAAATCAAATTGGAACCCAACAATATCAACAGAAACTTGGGCATGAACTATCAGCTTGATCCAACAAGTGAAGGATAGTAGGGAGAGGTTGGCCCTGAAAAGGAATGGCGGAGGGAATTCTGACACCTGATTGGTTGACCCTGTCCACTAGAATTGAATACTGTATATTTACCACGCCAGGATGACGACTTTGCATTTCAACATTCTTCAACATCCTTTTAAATGTCAGGAAAAATTGACCTGCAGACCTGCGTGACTCCCAAGAGACATTCATTCAATTTTCTCATACATGCTTTATGCTAGAATATACAGCCAGAAAATCATGTGATCAATGATTAAGGAATTATAGAAATACACCTCTGTGGATAACTGTGATCAGCATAGCTCCAGAACAAAACACTGTGTAAAAAATTTATATTTGGGTTAGATGTTTTTGAGGTCTATGACATGACGTTTGGAAATGAATTTCTCTTTTTAATGTTACTTTACAAGAAGTAAGTTTTATTTTATATGATTTTCTCAAAAAAAGGCTCTTACAATTTTGTTTAAATTTTGAACGTAAAGCGCTTTTACTAAGAGTTTTATAAGTTAAAGCTTTTATTTGAAATTTTGTTTGAAAAAAATTATGTGAAGGGTATAGTCATTACAGTGGCAACTACCTTTATAACTGTGTCGGACATCTTCGTTGGTCAATAGTATATGAAGTCTAGATGCCCTGGAAGATGTTCTGAGGATGCAGCTTCACTGCTTCAGGTCAAACCTACATGTGATTTGTCTGTGAGGAAAAAATCAGGGTCTAAAAATACATCCCTTATTTCTAAACTGTCCTCAAATATTAGCGTTTTTCAGATTTTGACTATTTTGGGGCTTAAATATCTCTTATGGGTACCCTTAAAAAAATCTGAAAAATTGCATACAAGAAGCCTTTCATGTGCCTACCACACAGTTAAAATTTCTATTTCTTGATTCAACTCCTTCTATTAATTTTATAGAACTGAAGTATCACACTTTTTAGGGTAGCGTATTTGAGAGAAACTACATATATGTGATAGTGTTATATTTCAGTTCTATGAAAGTAATAGAAGGAATTGTTTCTAGAAATAGAAATTTTAACTGTGTGGTAGGCACCTGAAAGGCTTCTTTTATGCAATTTTTCAGATTTTTTGAAGGGTACCCATCATGGGCGTCGTCATGGGGGGGCAAGGGGGGGCAACTGCCCCCCTCTGGATTGCCTTATGGATTCATTTATTTGTGGTACTCTTTGTCAACCTACAGTTGTAGCATGGAGAATAAAAAATATAATTACTTTATAATGAGTTTAGCAAGTATTAACTAATTATAACTATAATATGTATTTATAATAATATCTCACCAAGGCCATTGCTCAAAAGAGCGTATTCTGTTAACTTAAAAAACTTTTTAGCCTCGTCGATTTCAGCTTGGGTTCAAAATAACGATCCGGTTAACTAAGTGAATATTAATGTGTTTAGCCTAATCATTTGAAATTGAGGTCCGAAATTGATTTTGCCCCCCCTTAGTAAAATTCCTGGCGACGCTGCTGGTACCCATAAGAGATATTTAAGCCCCAAAATAGTCAAAATCTGAAAAACGCTAATATTTGAGGACAGTTTAGAAATAAGGGATGTATTTTTAGACCCTGATTTTTTCCTCACAGACAAATCACATGTAGGTTTGAACATAACAAAAATTTGAACGTTTTCAATCACTTCCTTCTCATATAAAATTTGGCCCAAAAAGTGATTTTTTTTGAAAAATTTACCCGAATTTCATACTCATATTTTCATTCGAAGAATTTTGTGTTTAAGAAAACAATAAAGTATTTCTGAAAGTACGCTTCATTACTTACAAAATGGTTCTTAATTCAAATTTCTAACTCTTATGGCTGTTGAGTTATATGTAGTTTCTCCCAAATACGCTACCCTAAAAAGTGTGATATTTCAGTTCTATAAAATTAATAGAAGGAGTTGGATCCAAAAATAGAAATTTTAACTGTGTGTTAGGCACATGAAAGGCTTCATTTACACAAATTTTCAGATTTTTTGAAGGGTACCCACCAGAGATATTTAAGCCCAAAAGTAGTCAAAATCTGAAAAACGGTAATATTCGAGGCCAGTTTAAAAATAAGGGATGTATTTTTAGACCATGATTTTTTCCTCACAGACAAATCACATGTAGGTTTGAAAATAACAAAAATTTGAACGTTTACAATCACTTCCTTCTCATATAAAATTTGGTCCAAAAAGTGATTTTTTTGGAAAAATTTACCCGAATTTCAAGCTCATATTTTCATATGAAAAATTTTGTGTTGAAGAAAACAATAAAGTATTCATTCTTGTGTCCGACTATAGCGTTGTGTACAAATATTTGAATAAAAACACTTTCTTAACGCACTTTATTTTACCTTAGTGTCATTCCATATTAAATCAACAAATTTTAAGAAAATTTTTTGCCACACCATTTTTGATTTTGATAAAATTTGGTAGGTGATGTGTACCAGTCTTCTGAGCCCCAAAACAAATCTTGTTATACCTCTAAAAAATTTTACTCCTGAGATATAGGCATTTGTTTGGAACACGAACAAGCAAAAAATGTAATTTCAGACCTGTTTTCTGAAAGCCGTAGAATTTCTATTTGAATCAGTAGGATGATCAGATAGGGCTCATTGGAAAGCTTAAAGAATGGACTTTCATTTTTGCATAATAAATTAGATTTAAGTTAAGTCTAAACAGACGTTTTTAGGGCTCTAATCTTCGTTCGTGAACTGTCGTTTTGCATAACTTTAGGCATTAAAAAAACAACGAAGGACTTGGAGTAACAGGCCAATTTTTTTTCCCTGTTACACTTATGTATGAGGAGTATGTGTAGGAAAAAAACTGAGCTGTTACTGGTGGTCCTTCACCCTGAAAAATTTGCTTAAACTTCGAAAAAAAATGTAAATCGTGCTTTTTCTCGGTCCCAAAAAGTAATGTGGGACAGGTGATAAAAATCTGAAAATGTCAGGATGAGAAGCCCTTATAGTGTACTTTAAAATAAAAACAAAATCATTCTGTGACTGGAAGGGATAGAGGAGCTACAAGCCTTTGAATTATCAAGAAAACAGCACTTGACCGCTACTGAAAATAGGCTAAGCAGATAGGATAATTACCACAAAATTTAATTTAAATTTACATAAAATATACAACATTTATTTACAAATGAGAATATTCCTCAGTCATACAAATTTCTGATTTTTTGTAATTTTTCTAGCAATTTTTCACATTTGACTTCTTTTTAAGCTACATTGATGGCAATTTCAAGTACTGTATTTTCAACTATTGTGTTTAGAAACCATTCTTATCCTTGTTTTTTGGATGTAGGTAATGCATTAAGCACTAAAAGCTGCATAAAGCTTTTTAAGGTTACATCAAATTAACCTTTTCTGTATGTTAACCTTTTTCTCCATTAGGTCCTCTAACAGATACACAGTACCTTTTCCTTGGCATCATTCTGCTGTAAGCCTACTCATCATTTTCGTAGAAGTCTTGTACAGTTTTGACTGAAACTTCATCAAGTTTATTCCTAGACCTGTTCTCCCTATTCTGTGGCAAAATCCTGTTCTTTTTCACTAAATTTCTTGACTGGTGGGCTAAGTATTGGCTGACATTAAACTCACTCTGAACTATACTAATACACCAACTACTAGGAGCTAAACTTATAATGTTCTTTAATTTTTTTTCTTTAAGCTTGTGAATTAGTTGCTTGTACTCATTCGCTAAACTGGCAGGCTGCATGTTCATTGAAAATTGCTTATTATCAGTTGAAATGTTCAAATCAAAAGACTTACTTAACTTTCCTGATATTATACTAACCTCATTTGTTAACACTGAGGGTCTAGCTTCAACTGACACCTTCTGCGCCTTAACAGGAGAAATACCAAGGACTGAACAAGCATCATTAACTGTTTCAACAAGAATGGTTTCAGGTTCATAAATGTCTGGGCATTCATCTTCACTGTCAGTACCGGTCTCTGTGCCTTGATTTGGATTTTTAATTTTTTTAACATTTTGTGCACAATACCTTCCCTGGGATTAATTTCAGCTCAGGATTGCACATGGAAAGTGTCATTGATATTTATCTGAGAGAGATTTTTAATAGGTTTTGAGTGAACACTGTAGGGGTCAGAGCAAGACTGTACACAAAATTTGGAAGTATCTGTCCAAAAATTCAGCCTTGTGAAACATTTTATATCATCGCAACCAGTTCTAATTGAAAATAATGTTTTTTGTTCTTCAATGAACTCGGAAATAGTATTGAGTACTGAAGACCTAGAGTAAGATAATTTATGACATACCTCTCCTTTATAAGATGCCAACAGAACAAACACACTCCATCATAGTAATATACTGGTAACAATTTCAATAGCATGTATTCAGCACAAAATAACAATAGTAATAATTTAAAAAAATAAACTAATCAAAAGATAATGAAGCACAAACACAACCTACTTGCTGTGAGTCAGCTCAATAAGTGAATAGTGGACAGCATTCAACAGAGGGGCTGGATCATATGAACCTATGCATATTCAAACATGACTTGGTCAGCAACCAGACTCCAATGAACAGTGCGTATCCAGAACTTATCAGTTATCAGTTAACATATAATTCAATATACTGTATAGAAGAGTAGAGTTTAATCCAGTACCTACACCTAATAAACCAGGATAAGAATGGTTTCTAAATACAGTACTTGAAATTGCCATCAATGTAGCTTAAAAAGAAATCGAATGTGGAAATTTACTAGAAAAATCACAAAAAATCAGAAAGTTGTATAACTGACGAAAATTCTCATTTGTAAATAAATGTTTTGTATTTTATGTAAATTTAAATTAAATTTTGTGGTAATTATCCTATCTGCTTAGCCTATTTTCAGTAGCGGTCAAGTGCTGTTTTCTTGATATTTCAAAGGCTTGTAGCTCCTCTATCCCTTCCAGTCACAGAATGATTTTGTTTTTATTTTAAAGTACACTATAAGGGCTTCTCATCCTGGCATTTTCAGATTTTTATCACCTGTCCCACATTACTTTTTGGGACCGAGGAAAAGCACGATTTACATTTTTTTCGAAGTTTAAGCAAATTTTTCAGGGTGAAGGACCACCAGTAACAGCTCAGTTTTTTTCCTACACATACTCCTCATACATAAGTGTAACAGGAAAAAAAATTGGCCTGTTACTCCAAGTCCTTCGTTGTTTTTTTAATGCCTAAAATTACGCAAAACGACAATTCACGAACGAAGATTAGAGCCCTAAAAACGTCTGTTTAGACTTAACTTAAATCTAATTTAGTAAGCACAAATAAAAGTCCATTCTTTAAGCTTTCCAATGAGCCCTATCTGATCATCCTACTGATTCAAATAGAAATTCTACGGCTTTCAGAAAACAGGTCTGAAATTACATTTTTTGCTTGTTCGTGTTCTAAACAAATGCCTATATCAAAGGAGTAAAATTTTTTAGAGGTATAACAAGATTTGTTTTGGGGTTCAGAAGACTGGTACACATCACCTACCAAATTTCATCAAAATCAAAAATGGTGCGGCAATGCCCATTTGTTGATTTAATATGGAATGACCCCTTAGTAAACTTCTGGACGGCCGTTTCGCAGGTGGTGTTCCTGCATCATCAGCAGAGTGCCAACTGAGGTCTCTGGAGCAGGTGTTTGTGAGGGTGTCTGTTATGGTGGGGGTGTAGTGGAGGTGGGGGTAGGTGATGGGGGTTTGGTTTGACTGCCTGTGTGTATTAATGTGTCAAATAGCGTGTGTGATCTGAAATTGAGTTGGTTATTTAAAACTGATGTTGGGTGTGATTTTGTGTGTTTGTAGATTTCAAATTGTTCCAATGTGTTTAATTTCTTGCTTTTGTGTGTGAAGTGTAGTATTTCCATGTCTGTGTTTATGTTTTCGTAATTGTGGTCTGTTGTGATGATGTGTTCTGCAAAATTTGATTTGTTTTGTGCTTGGTGGATGGCTTTGATGTGCTCTTTGTATCTGGTTCGAAATGATCTGCCTGTTTGGCCTATGTAGAAACTGGGGCAGTCTTGACATTTGAGTTTGTATATACCAGTTGAGTTAAATTTGTCTGTGTGTGTTTGTTTGTTTGTGAGGTGTTTTTTCAGGGTGTTGTTTGTTCTGTATGCAATTTTGTATTTCAGTTTTTTGAAAGAGGCAGTGACTTTGTACATTTTATTGTTTTGGTATGTCAGTGTGATGAATTTATCTTTTTGTGTTTGTTGGGGGTTTCGTGTGTGTCTTTTTCGTTCTGCTTTTTTGACCATTGAATTTATCATTTCGGGGTTGTAACCATTTTGTTGCGCTAGATATTTGATTGTGTCCAGTTCTTGGTAGTAGTCAGTTTTTTCCATTGGTTACAACCCCGAAATGATAAATTCAATGGTCAAAAAAGCAGAACGAAAAAGACACACACGAAACCCCCAACAAACACAAAAAGATAAATTCATCACACTGACATACCAAAACAATAAAATGTACAAAGTCACTGCCTCTTTCAAAAAACTGAAATACAAAATTGCATACAGAACAAACAACACCCTGAAAAAACACCTCACAAACAAACACACACACACAGACAAATTTAACTCAACTGGTATATACAAACTCAAATGTCAAGACTGCCCCAGTTTCTACATAGGCCAAACAGGCAGATCATTTCGAACCAGATACAAAGAGCACATCAAAGCCATCCACCAAGCACAAAACAAATCAAATTTTGCAGAACACATCATCACAACAGACCACAATTACGAAAACATAAACACAGACATGGAAATACTACACTTCACACACAAAAGCAAGAAATTAAACACATTGGAACAATTTGAAATCTACAAACACACAAAATCACACCCAACATCAGTTTTAAATAACCAACTCAATTTCAGATCACACACGCTATTTGACACATTAATACACACAGGCAGTCAAACCAAACCCCCATCACCTACCCCCACCTCCACTACACCCCCACCATAACAGACACCCTCACAAACACCTGCTCCAGAGACCTCAGTTGGCACTCTGCTGATGATGCAGGAACACCACCTGCGAAACGGCCGTCCAGAAGTTTACTAAGGTAAAATAAAGTGCGTTAAGAAAGTGTTTTTATTCAAATAAAGTATTTCTGAAAGTACGCTTCAATAGTTACAAAATGGTTCATAATTCAAATTTCTAACTCTTATGGTTGTTGAGTTATGAAAATATTCGTAATCAGCTACATTCGCAAAAAATGCATTACATCAGGATTGAAAAATGGACACCCCTGGGAAACCAAGAACACAAGATTTTTTTGAAAACTTGTTTTGATATCTTGAAACATGTATGAACTCATATACAAAAAATAATTTTTTTCTAAAATGGTCATGCAACCATTTTTAAAAATTTTGGATGATTTCATATGGAATGACCCAGTATTCAGTCCATGTTCCTTTTCTTTTATTTTCATTTCTTTTATTTACTTATTTAATTAATATAAGCATAAGTGTGAATATGAGAATAAATGCAATTGTAAGCAATATTTAGCATGTAGGCCCTTCGATTTGACATGTCCAACATCATTTGTACCCTGTACATGTTTATATGATATAATGGATGAATAAATTTATTATTATTATTATTATATATACAAGCAAATGCGTTTCGCTAATTTATTGACTACCGGTATTCACTTCTAAAGAATTAGAAGAGACCTTTTGAAGTTATAAAACTTGACCGTTTTTATTTTTCCATATAAAATGCTAATTTTCAACCCCCCCCCCCCCCAGAAAATTCATAAAACGATAACATTTCCCCCCCAGAAATTTCAATGACGCAGTCTGCGTCATAAGCCCCCCCCCCCTGTGGGCACCCCTGCTAAATAAACTGATTTAGTGATTAGAAAAATGCAGGTCCCTGATATGGTGCCAAAACGGGCTGGACCCTAGATTCGGTGCGATCGGAAAGCCCCCATACCACATGCAAAGTGGCCCCACAGTAAGGCCTACATACTCCCATTCATCCTGCCTACAATCTAATCTTTGAAAGGTCAGAGCTTTTTAGCTGCTGAGCGATGACTCAATTCTCAATGTCAAAGCCACAGCTTCTTGTGAGTAATATCGTAGGCGGGGGTAATTGAGGGTGACTGGATGAGGATGGTGACAGTCAAACATAATTACTTTCTCGCTCTATAATTGAGGTAATCTATAGGATACTGGGCTATCCATTTAGACCCCTTTTCAATTTAATGGATTCATTATTCTGTCAAACTAGACTTTCGCTGCAGAATCCATATATGGATGATAATCGTTTTTTCGTTTGACGTATTTACAATACTGCCAAGCTAATGAAATATCTCATGCATAGTTCATGAATTCTATTAGCCCACAGAATTAATAAAATTTAAAATGGCATGTTGGAAATATAATAAGAAATGTGAAATTAACCAGTAAGATTGAAATAATTTAACTTTTACGATCATAATGTACGGATATTTCAATGTTTAATGTCGATATTTATGTTGGTATCTTGAGTTGAAAGAGCAATAAGTGAAGATCGTGGAAGTGGGGAATTGGGACAGGAGGGGAACAGGAATACCCAGTTTTAACGAATGTCCATAAAAGGCATTTGATTATGGAGAGGTTTTATTCATTTAAACAGTACTAATTGTTGATATGTTACAGAAAAAACCAAATCCACAGTATTTAAAATATATTAGAGGTGGTGCTAAAGTACTTTTTGTGGTTGAAGCCGTGCTTTTTGCTGCATCTTACGGCATTTGGTATCGCATGAACACTTCTTGTGGTAAGTGGGTGTATTAAATCACTGTTAGCCGTTAAAGGTACCCCGTTTAGTTTCTGCTTGTTTGCGATCTGTTAATATTGTGGTTGTAATTTGTTACAGATTTTCGTTTATATATGCACAATAACTACAGTTGGATTCTTGACGGTAAGTTCGGCGCAACTGATTTATTTTTAGGCGTAAATTAATGGGCTGTCAATGAACCTAGTTAGATTAAGGAATTTTTATTATATCAAAATTCACTTTGAGATTTCATGAATAATCGCTTGTTGCATGTTTGCTTTGTAAATGAGAAGGAGGAATGGTTACTGGAGGGACCATTTCTGTGAAGTCAGCGAGAAATTATGCTTGTGGAGTTATTATCTCCCTTATTTTGTCATGGGGTTAGAACAGTAGGTGTTCATCTAATTTTCTTGTTTCATTTTTATTTATTCAAACTATTTTATAAGTTAAGAGATTAGTAGGCTAATACCCACATATGAGCAAAACATATCTAACCTATTTTAAAGCTCGGCACTGTCACTCCTTACACTATAGAGGAAAACGAAAGAATCTGGGTTACATGTAACATGGTTTTATAAATGCTTTGTAAATGAAAATAAAAGAGGAATTATTGCATGAATTTGGCCGTAAAAGGTTTGGTATAAGTGCACTTGCTACTCACCATGCCCATTTCTTCTTTTCTCTTCACTTCTCTTCCTCTCTCTCCTCTTTACTCCATTTCTCACTCTATCCATAACCTACCTATCGGGGACCTATACCTTACCTACAATTTTAGGCTATACCTTGACCGGGGTTTGAACTCTGATCTCCAGCTTCGTAGCCAGATGCATTAACCATTATGCCATGAAACGGAATGCAGAATACGTTCATGGAGATGTGAAGTGAAAATTCATTTATTTAAGTTCAGTTAGCTTTAATTCAAGACTTAGAAATACAATTTTGTTTCCTTTCGTGGCAAAATGGAAGAATGGGTTGCCACTTAATCTCCACCCACCCTGGCCAAGTATTGCTATGGCAACAGCCCTCTTCCCCGCTCCCCTAGCCACCAGCCCAACAACTAAACAGAACACATGTGGCACTAAATACTACCATATGCACCAAAATACGAAAACAACCCTTGTACCAAAACTTATGCACTAATTACTACAATTCGAGCCATCCCTTTGAACCAAAACTGCTATTTTCAGAGCCAACATAATATTTCAGTATAATAAACTACCAAAACTGCTGTTTCTCATATATTAAAGCTCTCTACACTTAATTAGATGAATTCTCGCTTCACATCTCAACAATCACTCGATGGCGTAGTGGTTAAGACGACTGACTATGATGCTAGTAGTCCCTTATTCGAATCCTGTCAGGTGCAAAAATTTGTAGGATAAGAATAGGTCCCAAATATGTAGGTAGGGTGAAGGAGAGAAGGGAGGTAATAGGAGAAAGAGCAAGAGAAGAGGAGAAGGGAAAATAAATGGTGCAAAATATGTTTCACAAACTTTCTCGCAAATACGTGTTAAAAGCTAGTAAATTATAAGAGACAAATTTTCAATACAATTTTTATAACGCTAACAGGTATCTAGAACGGAAGGCAACAGGGCCGATCTTTATGTACAATGCTTTTACTGTGAAATGATGATGATGATAATAATAAAAAAAAAAATCAGGTAAACTGATATAACAAGGTGCCAGAATGCTTTTTTTAATCAGTGATAAACACAATTATGATAGGCCCATGCAGAAAAGAAGTTATTTTTATAATAGATCTCAGAGTTAAACTCCAAAAAGAAAATGCGCTGGCAATAATATTAATGATGCAATAGGCCTATAATTCGCTGACATGTTTGTTCCTAGTTTAAAGCAGCCTTATGGGTTATGAATGAATAAAAAGCCAATATGAAATCTTTCTGTCAGGAATTACATTAGATTTGCTGCACAGGAACGAACAAGAGAAATACATTAAAATATATAGTCTAATTTGTAGATATCGGTATCTATAGAATGCACAGTATAATATCATTATTCAATGGCTAGTTGCATTTACATTATTATTTATTCTACACTGACATCGTTATGAAGAAATGAATCATTCAAGGCGGGCTAACAATATCAATATAGCCTATACGATTGGCAATTTTTTACGTTATTTTAGTATATTGCGGGCCATGAAATAATATTCATTACAAAATTAATATTGATATCCTCGTTATTTCGGTACCAGTCTACCGATTTGGTCCAAATTCAATAGGCTTGTACCCAATAATGTCATGAATGCGAATACTAAGTTTCATGAAAATCCAATAAAGCGTATTTGAGTTATCGCGTCTTTCTAATATATCACCGTAAAAATAGGCACTAAATTGGCCATTACTCCGGTACCGGTCAACCAATTTGGTCCAATATCAATAGGCTTCTTCCCATGGATGTTATAAATGCGTATACCAAGTTTCATGGAAATCCGATAAAGCATATTTGAGTTATCGTGCGTGTACAGACACACAGATGGACAGACATTTTCCCATCCCCACACACAACCTCATAAAGTACCATACTGGCACTTAATAATAATAATAATCATTGGTAGAGGGTGGATATTTTGAGTAAGTGTACACATCAGTCAATAAATTTTCTTTGTCTAAGTCTAAGTACCGTAAAGCATGCATTTGACAAAACTTATTACCTGTCTATAACGAAAGAACTATTTGAGCAAAGAATATACACAAGAAAAGCTCAAATATTTTGAAATTCTTAATATTCCACAATAACTAGCTCTGAAACAGGTAGACTACTGTGAAATCGTCTTGACATGACCAGGATCGCCAATTTTTTTTTATGGTATAGAAACTTGTGTTTTACCGGTATATTTTCTTTTATATTTTATATCCAGTGGTGATAGAATTAGGTGGTCATATTATATGATTGAGTTCATATTGATGTCAACATTATTCTACAATCTCCACTATAGCTGCCACCTCCGCTCTGCATGCTTAACTATGTGGATAATATTATGCATTATTTAGATATCAGTAGAAAATTTGTTACTTAAGAAAGTAAGTTGTAGAATTAATTTTAATGTAACACTTCCCATTGTGGTAAACACCTCTGTCAATATAACGGTGCAGTATAACAGTGAGCTGCATTGTCAGCATGGCGGACAAATAATGCTGTTGGCAGCATTGTACGATTGTTCGTAGACAACCGACAGGCTGCATAACCACATGAAGCAGCAATTGCAAAACCGTAGTACTAGTATGATTGTTATTATTATTATTAAGTGCCAGTATGGTACTTTATGAGTTTGTGTGTGGGGATGGGAAAATGTCTGTCCGTCCGTGTGTCTGTACGCGTGATAACTCAAATACACTTTATCCAATTTTCATTAAACTTTGTATACGCACTTATAACGTCCATGGGAAGAATCCTATTGATATTGGACCTAATCAGTTGACCGGTACCGGAATAATGCCCAATTTAGTGCCTATTTTTATGGTAATATATTAGAAAGACGCGATAACTCAAATACGATTTATCGGATTTTCATGAAATTTGTTCTATGCATTTATGACGTTCTTGGGTACAAGACTATTGAATTTGGACCAAATCGGTTGACCGGTACCGAAATAAAGAGTATATCAATATTAATTTTGTAATGAATATTCTTCCATGACCCACAGTATAAGTTATTAAAATAACGTAACAAATTGCCAATCATATATTAATATTGTTAGCCGCCTTGATTGATTCGTTTCTTCACACCGCCGTCTCGAGAATTACACGAGTAATAGGGTCTAGAAGGCAGTGTTTCTTCATAACGATATCATTGTAGGCTGAATAATAATGTAAATAAAAGATTATATTGTGCATTCTAAGGATATGTAGACTACCGATATCTACATTAGGCTATATTTGAATGTGAGTTTCTTTCTTATTCGTTCCTGTGCAGCAATATACCTAATGTAATTCCTGACAGATAGATTTCATATTGACTTTTTATTCATTCATAACCTTTAAGGCTGCTTTAAACTTGAAACAAACATATCAGCAAATTGTAGGCGTATTGAATCATTAATATTATTGCCAGCGCCTTTTGTTTTTGGAGTTTAACTCGGAGATCTATTTCTTTTCTGCATGACGTTCCTGAGTACAAGCCTATTGAATTTGAACCAAATCGGTTGACCGGCATAGGCCTATCATAATTGCGTTTATCACTGATTGTTATATCAGTTTACCTGATTTCATTATTGTTATTATTACCTAGCTTATATTACATGCTTCAACTGCAAATAGGTAGTGATGTAAAATTCCCGGGAACTTAAACTCGAGGAAATATTCTGAGGGAATGTTTCCGGAAATATTCCCAAAATTCATAAATTCCTGGGAATTTATGATTTACAAGCAAGATAACTCAAAGATACCTATTTCTTACATAAAGTAACAAATGAATGATAAATAATACATAAATTTAATCATAATTAAGTTAAATAAAACTAAAAACCTGCTATAAGATTAAAAAGTAATTAATGAAAGGACATAAAAATGAACAGAAATTAATTACATATAAAACATTTTACAAAGTTTTACTGGGTTTTCACAAATGAGGTAATTAATAATCAAAATATGCCCTGGTTCTTGAAGCTCAATAAAGAACATTAACAAAAGAGTTAATTGAACAAACTGGCTATTAAATACTTACAAATTACAGTAGTAATCATAAACAATACGAACCCGAACAACTTTTAGAAATAGGCCTATTTGAGTTTGTTAAATCTGTAACCGTGGTCTATAATCTTATTATAGGCCTATTTAAATTTGTGTTTGTTTAATATTAAAAATTATTAATCTTGAAGGTGTTTGTTTTTGGCATTTTATTCTAAAAGCCTACACAATCTATTAGCAATTATATTAAACCAGCTTAAAAGACCCGGCATTGCCAGGGTGTTGTATTATACATGTAATTCAAAATTAAATTATGGAGGATTTTTTATTTCCAAGCTGTAAGTCCCTATATAACCTATAGCGATATACATTTTGAAGCAAAGAACTACGACTTATCACTCTCAATCTATTCCTTCAGGAAATGCTAGATGTGGCTTTTATTGCTCATATAGGACTTAGAATTTTGCAAACCGTTGCTTTCACACACCATGCCTGAAAGGGGTTGAAGTAAGAAGAAACAGAAATTCCGATAACATAACATTTTACTGTGTTTACGAGGTATTTTATTTCCCACTTTCATGTTACCATACAACCATTTTGGTCTAAAATCAAAAGAAAGTCAATATCTTTTTCACACATTCTCGCCCAAAAATCTGGGACACAATATTTTACTGCACACATAGGACTAAAAATATTTAATCCTATTTTGTCTCTTTTTACTAGGGTTACCAGATGACAGTCTTCAAAAAAAGAGGACACATCTAGATTCATACAACAATTTGCAAATGTGTTATAGGCTAATCGACATTCACCTAAAGCGGCATTAGGATAAATTATAATTTATTTATACTACGTAGGCTATACTAAACTTACGCTTTGCAACTGAAACATATATAATAGGTAGTATTTCATATCAATTTATTTAATCATGCAACATTACAATAATTTGTGGCAGATTGTAATACAAACTATAAAAAAAACATCATAAGTAAACTAGTTTTCTTCATCTATATCATTATTCTCTGAAGTACTCAGATATTTATTTGATGATTTCAATTAGTCTTATAACACAAGGGAAAAGACACGGCCACCTAGTCTTAGTATGACTCAATAGTTGCCTATATTGTACATCTACAAATTCACAAAATTTCTGAAGACTTTCAGTGTGTACTGTGTAAATAAAAAAATTATTAAATAACTATGGAATCAACATCTAATGTGAGTCCTGCATCAATACCATGTTGAATACAGTTATGTAAAACGTGAGCAGGACAGCCTACTCCTACTAATTTATCATTTAAATTGTTTTTCAGGTGGGCGAAAACATTATTTCCCGATCTCTTACCAATTCCACTAATTCCGCCAAAATTTGTATTGGTATTGTCCCCAGAAAAAGCAACACATTTGTTATCAATACCTCTACCTCTAAGAGTATCGCATAATATGTAAGATGCAATCATTTCAGATTTTTCATTTGGAGTGCTTTTGAGTTCTGTCACCTTCGTTTGAATTCCCCCAGATGTAACGTCGTAGTATTGAATTAGAATTGGAAATAGTTTCACAGAACCATGGTTAGTGCCGTCTGTTGCAACACCAAAACATGAAATACCCTCTAAAGCGTCAATAGACACATTGACAGAATGAGGTGACAATACAGAATTAATAATTGCTTCTGTTTTAGTGCGAGCACATGACACTTGTTTAGCTATATCTGAGTCTTTGAATAACACTTTCTGCAGTTTTCCTGTACAGTCCATTGATTTAAAACTCTTCAGCCTTCAGCTGTATGGGCCAGATCACTAAGTTTGGAATCCTTTTTGCAAAAAAGTTGCCAACTTTAGACGAGGATGCAGCAGTACGAACCCGCGTTTTGTGTTTACCAATGTTTTTGGTGAGCTTCTAGGTCTCACCCCCTGCAAAATAACAATTATATCCCTTATTATAAGTTCGGTATAACAAAAGCTGAACTATTATAGGCGAATTTCCAATGTCATAATACGGTATTTACATACAACTGGCTGCAAGATGATAACCTTACCTTTATTGGCAACAGAAAACGAATGTACCAGGTGGACAGACAAGACATTCTGCCTCGGAGGTGATTCTTCCCGGCCTGAAGTCAGGAAATCGTTTATGTAAATCGTCACTGAAGACACATTTGCGTTTTGGCATGATTTGGATTGAACATTAACTACTCATATTAGCACCACTTCACTTCACAACAACCTACAAGCAACTGCGAGTAGAGCAGTTGAAAATAATTATTCTAATTTGAAATGATTAGAAGCCGAGGTTTCTTGCATTGTTGCATATTTTACGTAATGCTTTTAACTGGCCGCCTCGCAGCTCGTATTTCACGATAATTGCCACGTCAGTCATTTCAATTGCTCTGAAATCGTAACTTGAGCTCGGCGCGGCAGCAACATAGAAAAGAGAAAAGTCTTGAAAAAAATGTCTCATTGTTGGAAGAAAGGTTAAATTCTTTACAGTTTGCGATTGTGAGAGTTTTATTTCCGCACTTTCAAGTTGAAGCAGCAGTATATCTCAAAGAAGAGGACATTTCTCCCTTTTCCTAAAAATTCGCCCAGACCATTTTTAGGGTCCAAAAAAGAGGCCATGTCCGGGTAAAAGAGGACGTCTGGTAATCCTACTTTTTACGTGCTTAGGGCTTACAATAAAAATCCCTATTTCTCAACTAATACAAAGTCTGCAGCAATGAATAAAGTATCAGTGGATAAAATTTTTTACAGGCTTCTGGTATAGCTAACCATTGTTGGCACAAACTCAGGCTGAGACAACTGTAAATGCTGTCCCTACAATACAACCTCCTATTCTACATCAAAATGCGAAGAGGGAAAATAGTCCAGTCATTTGGTAGTTTTACCTGGAAAGTTTTCCGGGAGTTTTGAAAATTGGTGATTTTATAGATTTCGACGTGCTCTTTTCGAATTTTCACTTTGCTACCTCGTATCTTTGCCGCTCGCGCCGCCATATTGGAAAAATGGCGCCCAAAAAGTGTTTTGACAATATCTCCTTTCCGACTCATTTTACAATGAAAATAGTTATGTAATAAATGAAACTAGAGAAAATTTCCTATAATTTATGTAGTAACGATTTTTTTTGTAAAATGAATCGTTTCAGCGTACAAGCGCCGCAAAGTCTACTCCAACACGTGTTTTGGCCAAAGCCACGGAAGATGCGGATACGCCACTACCTGCATCATTTTGCGTAAAACATTTAATAAGCGATTTTATCTAAATAAGGTCTTCTGATTTCAAAAATGTCACTATTTTTGTTGTTTCACATCTAGTTTTCCCGTTAACTGTTATGGCGGACACAATTTTAAGGCCTGTGTAGACTTTTTGGGGGGCTTATAGTAGCTAAACGGTAAGTCGTATAAAAAAAACCTGTTGCAGAAGCAGTAACGGATTTTGAGAGGTCTACAAGTTTGGCTTTATGACTTTTGACGTATCTCCATCGGTTATCCCTTAGATTGAGTTAGATTTTTTAATTTTAAATAAATTTTGTATACTTTTTTCACATTATGTAATATTTGACACACAAGATATGAAAGATAGAATCATACAATTTGGTAGGAATGTTGGCACATACAACAGTCATAAGCGTGCTAAATTTGGTGTTTCTAGCTGCCCCATAAGTATAGAAAAACTTGCTGGATAGCCGTAACATCATTCACATCTACGGCTGTCTAATCTTTTTCTTATTAACATTGATGTTTATTCACTTCCAGATGAGCTAGAAACTTGAAATTTGGCAAACTTATAGATTTTAGATGTATTAAAATACATGTTCAAAACCGTTGAGCTCGATCAATGTAATAAAATAAATAAGGTACCATTTGCTCAACTAAAATATATTTTATAGATTTTAGCTTATAACCAATGGAAAAATTCCCAAAAGTTAACATCTTTATTTCCCCCTCCAAATGCACTTAGATTTTTTTGTCACTGAGCATTTGTACGGCTTCAGATGATTTGGCAAAAATAAATTTATTTGGTCTGCACTCACAAAAAATACTGGAATACATACGTCTTGGACTGTTTGAAAGTATTATTTTATTTTTCTCCGTAAATATTATCAAAATTATCCTAATTTTTAAGTATTTCTTATCCTGTAGGCTAGTCTAAGCAATAACTTACATCTCCCATTTTGAAGTACCTATTGCAAGAAAACATGACGTGTTATGTAGAAACGGTCAACGGATTCATGTTCAGTGACCCAAAATTAGTTAAGATCACCTATCACACCACTTACCGCAAAGAAAAAAGTTTCAAAATGCAGCATCATAGCTGCATACAGTTATTTTATTATACAAAATTTCAAAATAACATTTTCCACAATTTTCAATTAACCAGGTGTGATAGAGAAAAACGAAATGCATTTTCGAATTCAGCATAGCGAAGTTAATCAAACACACCTATTTTCGTTTTTACCGCAGAAATTTTCGTCTTTTTTCCAGGCTGATATAATCATTAGTCTACGGCAGAGTTTCTCAACCTTTTTGAACCAAAGGACCTCTAAAATGTCTAAAAAAAATTTACGGACCCCTAATTTTACATCCCATTTTTAAAAGTAGGCTGTATGTAGGCCTATATTCTTAATATTTGGGGTATTAATTATAGGTCATTATAACGAAATAATTCTAAATACATTTTTTAAAATTCGACGAAAACACACTTATTGAATTGTAAGTAAACTATTGACAGTAAAATTATATTTTGAACAGACTTTAATATTTATTACCAATTTCATAATATAGTTAGGAATTATAACACAGGTTTACCGGTATCAGACACTCGAGCACCTCCAACAATAAAACTCTTGTTAAGAGAGCGCCTGTAATAACAAATTCCGGCAAAGTCTTATTTTTCAGGGTTTTGAATGAAGGAGGGAACCATAGACGTCAGTGCATCAGTGGTTTCAACTGTGGTTTGTAACTGCAAAAGTAAGGAAACTTGCAATAGGACCTGTATTTTCGAAGATTTTTAAACCTTTGACATCTAGTATCCATTTTATGTGAAACATTTTTATTTCTTTACTTGCTTTATGATATTTTTTAATTATGTCTGCGGACCATCCGCACCATCTTCCCGGACCACCAGTGGTCCGCAGACCATAGGTTGAGAAACGCTGGTCTACGGCAATCAGCATTTCATCTACATTCGATTCCGTAATAGTTGTCGGCGAAGATGTAAATCATCTTATTCTTTTGACGGCTCTATCTACGCGTTCAAACTTATATAATCTCAAACCAGGAATAGGAAAAATTTCGCAACGAATATATTCAACTCCATACCACTGCTGAACCTGGTGATAAGTTCGGAACGAATGTTGACGTGCTACTGCTTCTGTTGGTGGCAGCGATGCAATAAGTTATTAAATTTATTTTCATATGCTGATTTTGTGAAGCATGTACCGGTATATCTATAGTTGTTTAACAACATACTTTTCACACCACTGTAACCGTATAATGCAAGGAGGAAGCTCCAGCAATGATCTCTGGAGCAGCATTTTGGTTTTTGAATACCTGGACAAGCTCGTTTAATTCTGTTTTTTTTTTTTTTTTTAATACATTAGCACATTTTATTTTTCATTGTTTAAAGAGTGCTTATGTTGTATCACAGCCACTGAAGGCCTGCAGAAATAATATTATGTTATCTGCGGCTGTTTTATCTATGATACTTTTTGTAGAATATATATTCTGTGGCGTGCCTCTCGGGCCTGTCCCCAAAATTAGGGGCAATTCCAGAGCCGTACAGAATAAATAACGAAAAAAAAGACCAAAAGGATAGAAGAAGGGAACGTAATATAAATATAAATACAGAAATACTGAAAACCAGATTGAACAATTTATTACAAACTTTGTTAGGTTAATAAACCAAGAAACATTAAGGCCATACAATATGTAAAAGAAAATACCTAAACACCCTAACTCCATAAGAACAACGGGGGGTGTGGCCATCTCAACTCACGGAAAGAAGTTACGACTGATAAGACTGTACAGAATATAATAAACTAAAAATAACAGAAGAGAATAATAAATGCAATAATAATCAGAAACACTGGTGGGGAAAAAAAAAACTAACTTAACTAAACAAAATCGGCAGTGAAATAAACGCAACAAAAGAAACCCACCAGGTACAAAGAAATATGAAAAGACTAAAAAAAAAAAACTACCGCATACCTGAGCTTAAGGAGGAGTCCTAGGCTATGGACTCCAAGAAGAACCGCTCGCTTCCGAAGTCTGGTCTTGAATTCCCAAAGGTTCGTGAAGCGAGGCCTTAAACCCTCACGAAAAATCTACCAGCAAACCGGAACACGTGACTTCGTGACGTCAGAAAACAGCGAGATAGGAAAAAGAGAGAAAAATGAAAATGAAAACAGTCCGCGAGGCGAGATGACCACCGAGATAATAGTAAGTACCTTTGGCATAAAAGAACATTATACAGTGTGCCGAAATATAGGCGGCACAGACTCCCTCGACGCAGAAAGAAAAACATTTTTGAAGAATTCAAAAATGTTTTTCGAAAAATAAATTTTATTGCAGAGCAGATTGGAAAAGTTTATATCTTCACTTCACTTCTACAACTCACGAGGAGGTCCACAAAAGAATGTACTATAACACCATTTTAACTGTAGACAATGGATTCATAGTAATAGTCCATCTAATCAATTGGAGTAGAAAATACATACATAAACTTGTGTATTTACAGCTTACCAAGTCCATTTGTTACTGTAATTAATGTAGTGAATAACGGGGTAGTGGAGTCCTTTTCAGCACATACCCCATCATAATGAGTACTCTTGGGTAGTAATGGTGAGTAGAATATAGTAGTTGACTCTGCATGCTTGAATGAAGACAGGTACAATGTGTATGTACCCAAACCGAAGATATAGCAGCAAATCCTCACTGATGCCGGACCTGATGATTATTTTCAGGTCAAAAGGAACCAAGTTGAACGTCTTCAACATGCAACCAGGAGAATCTGAGCACTGTAGACAAAATGTGGCCTCAGGAGTTCGTAGAGTGAAGACTTAGCGCCACATCCAGCAAAGAAGAGAACAGCGTAGATGCCAAGGGAGCCACCAGACACAATCCGAACATACATAGAAAGCTGAAATCAATAAATACAGCGGCAGAAAAAGGTACTTACAAACAAATTACCCCCTATAGTGTTTTATGTAAAAACAGTCTACCTGTTTTTATTTTATTTTATTTTGCTGAAATTTTGTTTTTAATATAAATTTTAATTAATTCAATACGGCGAAGAGTGAAGTTGTCCTGAAGGGACCACAATTAGAAATTGTATTACAATAGAAAAATTTATTTACAAAAATGACATGACAATTAATAAAATTTAAAGAATATTTTACATTAAATACAATTACGATAGTTAACTTTATATATACAAAAGAAAAATACTAGCTGAAATATCAGCACAATAAAGCAATGTATAATAAACTATCATTTAATACAATATGCTTTGAAATATTTATATACAGTTGCAAGTAAAAACAATTACGCAATTAGAATAAAATTAGGCAAAATTTTAATGAAAATGATTTGATAATGTAGAATTGTTGTGATGTCAAGATGTTACGATGTTATGGTATGATGTTATGATATGAAAATGCGATGAAATTATGAAGTACGGACTTCAAGGAATTAATAATGATGGAAATTTTAGGAACGGAAACGGGAGTGGATAAATAGTGTAGACTTCCAGATATTGTTCGATGGTAATAAGTATTTGAGCGCTCTATCAAAAGAGAAAGCTACAGTGCTAACAGCAAAACACTACCCGTGAACCGAACATACAAAACATAATAAGAGTAAGAATACAAATATCACTTGCATATAAAAATAGAAAATTTTGGCCATTAAGTGACAAAGAAGGATATGTCCTAATGATAAGTGCATTTAGAAAATTGTCGTAAGCTAAATTTAGGCAAGACCAGAACTTCTTTACGTCTAAATTTGTTTAGCAAACGCAAAGGAACGAATTACAACTGAATTACAACTAAGGCGACGAGAATGAATCTAGTGCACAAACATCCTTTACAATATCGATGAGTTTTTGGTTTTTATAAAATATATCTATATAACTTATATGTTTTTCTATGTAAACTAATTCACCGCTTATAGGCCTAGTTAATTTATTTAGTCAAATACAGTTAATAAAATATTTATTTTTTTCCAATAATTGTTACAACAGTATGCTATAATTCTTTTTCTTGTATTACATAAAAGAACGCCAACCGATTTTTGGAGATAGCAGAGATCAAAATAATAATGTAGATAATTTATTATTAGACCCACTAAATTTCGTTGGTGTGATTTTTATTTCAGAGTCAGCGGAGAGTAAACTCCAGAGCACCAGGTATGCGGCAAAGAGAGAGAAAAAAAAAAAAAAAAAGAACAAAAAACAGAAAGATGGCCAACACCCACACGCAAGGACAGCAAGAATAAAGGCAAAAACCCGAGACAAACGGACGAAGAAAGAATACGAAGAAAATTTAGAGAAAGAATAAAATTATAATGTAATTACAGAATGTAAAGCATGATTAAATATTTATGATAAATTTAGCAAAAGTGATAAGAGAAAACTGGCATATTTGTACTTACTAAATTGAATAAAGAAATCTGGAGAAAATTTATTATTTACTGAATGAAAGAGAGAGAAATTTTGAATAAGCAAAGCCAAACTACGGCACTGGACGCCGAAATAGGTCATGAAAATCCGAAATATTTTTAAAAGGTACCAAAATCAAGGCAAACGGTATAAGACTAGTCACATCCCCAAGATATCAGGTTAAATTCGATAGAAAATTTTAACAAAACATCGGGCGGACAACATCCGGAAAACTTCCTCGGACAAACTACCACCAAAACGGTCCAAAAAAACACCAGAACTTTGCTGATGAGACACGTTTATCGGGCAAAGAAATGACCGGAAAATAACCTCGGAAAACCCCAGAAAATTATACTAGGACCCAACCACGAAAGACTGTAATAAAGGTTACAAAACTATTCCGCCAATAAAACCCATCGTTCAGAAAGCACAGAGAACAACTCACGTGAGACTGACTAGAACAGAGGCCATTAACCCAACATAACAAACAAAAAAAATTCCGTCAAAACGCTGAGAGCAAAAATAGAAATGAAATACGGTATGGTACCTATAGGAAATATACTAGAAAAATTTTCAGACTAGATGAAAATAATTTACAATTTACAATTTACTTATTCAAAAAACTTGCGAATTCATGCTTCGTGGGCATAGAAAAGAAGACCTACCGGAACAGAACCCGGGAAATTCCTTGAACCAGCAAGCCCCTAACCTAACTTCAGAAAACAGCAAGACTGTGGATGAATGGTGCATATGGCAAAATTACTAGGCAAGATATCAAAACTGAACAGCAAACGGGCTAGACAAAATATTCCCAAAGAAAACAGGCAGCTAAAGCATGAAAAGGTATGAAAACAGAGCACAAACCACACGCACCGCCCCCGGAAAAATAGGCCTCGAATAGACTGGCCACTTAAACACCAGACATTGCTGATGAACACAGTCTTACGGGCACAAAACATCACGGAAAGACAGCATGGAAACGGCTCAAAAAAAACTTACTACCCTGCCTCAAGCCAACAAAACCCGACAGCAAAAAAACCCACAGAGACTTGCTCTAGTGAGACTGCCGGAACGAAAGCAATTACCCTACGTATCTGAGGAAAATTTCACCAGAACGCAGAGAGCAGAAATAGAAGAAAATTTTATAAATATGAATGAAAACGGCATGGTACAAATACTGAAAAATAAAGCATAACGCTTACAGTAAGACCGCCGGGGCTATACAGCCATGAAAAATAATGAAACTACTAACCTGACAGGGAAACAAATTTAGATGACTAACCTAACCCGAAAACTGAATTATAGAAAAAATAGAAAAATAGAACATTTTGAAAAAGCTTACAGAAAAACGGTCAAAATAACTGAAAATCAGAGATCAACTATGCTCTGCTACCACTTTGTAGCGTGCCCCTCGGGCCTGTCCCCAAAATTAGGGGCAATTCCAGAGCCGTACAGAATAAATAACGAAAAAAAAGACCAAAAGGATAGAAGAAGGGAACGTAATATAAATATAAATACAGAAATACTGAAAACCAGATTGAACAATTTATTACAAACTTTGTTAGGTTAATAAACCAAGAAACATTAAGGCCATACAATATGTAAAAGAAAATACCTAAACACCCTAACTCCATAAGAACAACGGGGGGTGTGGCCATCTCAACTCACGGAAAGAAGTTACGACTGATAAGACTGTACAGAATATAATAAACTAAAAATAACAGAAGAGAATAATAAATGCAATAATAATCAGAAACACTGGTGGGGAAAAAAAAAACTAACTTAACTAAACAAAATCGGCAGTGAAATAAACGCAACAAAAGAAACCCACCAGGTACAAAGAAATATGAAAAGACTAAAAAAAAAAACTACCGCATACCTGAGCTTAAGGAGGAGTCCTAGGCTATGGACTCCAAGAAGAACCGCTCGCATCCGAAGTCTGGTCTTGAATTCCCCAAGGTTCGTGAAGCGAGGCCTTAAACCCTCACGAAAAATCTACCAGCAAACCGGAACACGTGACTTCGTGACGTCAGAAAACAGCGAGATAGGAAAAAGGGAGAAAAATGAAAATGAAAACAGTCCGCGAGGCGAGATGACCACCGAGATAATAGTAAGTACCTTTGGCATAAAAGAACATTATACAGTGTGCCGAAATATAGGCGGCACAATTTGTTGCGAAATTTTCCCTTTTTCTGGTGTGATAATATATATATGTTTGAAAGCGTTGAAAGAGCCGTCAAATGAATAAGAAGATCTACATTTTTGCCGACAACTATTACAGAATCAAATGTAGATGAAGTGTTGATTGCCGTATTGATTATTATTAGCGTATCCGCATCTTCCGTGGCTTTGGCCAAAACGCGTGTCGGAGTAGACTTTTCGGCGCTCGTACGCTGAAACTATTCATTTTACAAAAAAATCGTTACTACATAAATTATAGGAAATTTTCTCTAGTTTAATTTATTACATAACTATTTTCATCGTAAAATGAGTCGGAAAGGAGATATTGTCAAAAAACTTTTTGGGTGCCATTTTTCCAATATGGCGGCGCGAGCGGCAAAGATACGAGGTAGCAAAGTGAAAATTCGAAAAGAGCACGTTGAAATCTATAAAATCACCAATTTTCAAAACTCCTGGAAAACTTTCCAGGTAACCCCCTTTATGAGCACCAAATGACTGGACTAAAATGACATTCTCCATGTCCAGTGTAGAGAAAGTTATGTGATGCTTCACACCCGATATTTTATTTGTCAAAGCCCAGTAAAATGCAACTGCCAAAGTCCTATGTGAACACTGCAAACAATGTTGTTGTCATGAGAACTGAATTAAATTTGAAGAATTCAGTGTAATGTTTTCAGAAATCAGGCCCCTAACTTTCTACTGTCACATCAAGGATTTCAATAGTTTTAAACCTTCTCCAGACAACGCGGATCATTTTGCAATAAACCATGCGTAAATCGGTCCAGTAGTTTTTTAGTCTATAAAGGACACAGATTGCCTTTTATATATATAGAGAATTACTTATCTTTAATACTGTTTTGAATAAATGTGAGTGAGGTATCACTTTATAAAATATAAGTTTATGGGTGTAAAGAAAACCTTAGAAGAGATTATCACAAATTATTATTATTTTGAAAAGAAGATGGATTCAATGTACATTGCTTTCGAAAATAAGTGAAGAATTATGTCATAGGAAAGTGTAAATACTTCCCTATAATGATTCCTAGTAGTCCAATCGAATTGTCAAAAGTAGATGCAAAATTTAGGGTAGAGCTAATTTTTTTATATGATGTCTGGGATGGTTCTGAGAGTAATTTCTGACATTTTGCCAACAAATTTTTTTGCCGCCGGAGCCGCCATCTTGAAAAAACTTCAAAATTTTCTATTTTATTTGTGTGTTTGCCCATTATCTGCCAAAATACGCACCTGACAAAAATGTTTTATTACCCATCCTAAAAGTAGACTAAATTTTCTACAGTTTGAGATCAAAGTGAGTTTTCTACCATGAATAGTTTCGGAAATACAGCTCTCCGAATTTCAGCAACATTTTGCAAAAAATAAAAAAATCTGAATTTTCAACTAGTTTTTGCTCGCTATCTTCTAAATGTCCAAACCTATAGTAAAACTCCATATGGAAACTTAAACTAGAGGTAATTTGAAACTTGTCGAGTACTTTAAACTTATCCTACCTCTTTCAGGTCACAAAATACAGAGGTTTAAAAATATATATACAGCAACGATTGAATAAATGCATGTGTGTACAAGTTAGGAGCAATAACGGCACAGAACATTCATTTATATACAAAAAGATTTTATTTAGCTGGAGTTCTGGTGAAACATTGCATTGAGTACTTTAAACTTATCCTACCTCTTTCAGGTCACAAAATACAGAGGTTTATAAATATATATACAGCAACGATTGAATAAATGCATGTGCGTACAAGTTAGGAGCAATAACGGCACAGAACATTCATTTATATACAAAAAGATTTTATTTAGTTGGAGTTCTGGTGAAACATTGCATTGAATAACTTGTTTGTTCATAGTCTTCGGCACTTAGAGGGACTTGGACAGTTGACGTCTGCTATTTCGTCCATGATGTTCACAATCAAGCCAGTGTTGATAAAGTACTCTTCAGCGTCTTCATCCAAAAACGAATTAATTGGCTCATCAGGAGTGTCATCATCCTCACTGTCGGAGGACAGGACTATTAGTATGTTTTCACACGACTGCCCATTGCAATGTTTGCATATCGTTGTGCACTTTAATCCAGCTTTACGACACCCACAAGCGTTTAAACACCCCTTCTTGCAGGTACAGGAAATACTTTTCAGAATTGATTCTGGAGCTAGCTACTTCTTGGCTTTAAGGGGAAAGAGGCCTCTTGGTGTGTTCACCCAGCCCCACTTCAAAGGGTCTTTGTATTCACTGAGCCATGCCTGAACTTGGTGGTATGTTCGCATGGCATGAAGTTGAGCCGCATCACTGGTTGGGGGCTAAGTTAAATTTCATTCTTCCTGCAGCTTTTACAAATATTCCGTGCCGAAGTTTGTCAAGTGTTTGTGTAGCAGGGTCTCCTCCACATAAGTGACCCAAAAAATGTTGGCCCACTTCAGCCACTTCTCCTGATGTAGCTTGAGGGTTCAGAATTACATTAGCCTCCTCTTCTAGTTCAGGATGTTTCAAAATCGGCGAACAGAAGTGGGTTTTCCCGTGGCCAAAAACTGCAGATGTTGTGTCACAACCACTAAAAGCATGGTTGAACAGCAGCATGTTGGAGAAGCTGTGGCGAAATGACTGCCTTGATTAGAATATGTCTGCAGCTTTGCTTCTTCCGTACTTTTGGATATATGTATTCTTTATATGAGGGGATGGTAATGTAGTGAGGAAATAAGGTCTATGTCCTCCCCAACTACAAAGACAGTGTCGTATTGAGATGCTTTTGAGAAGGCAGTGCTAACAATCAAGACATCTGCATCTTTAACAGCCTATTCCAGCTTTTGCCAATTCTACGAAGCGCCTCTTGTTGTTTTCATTGGTGAGAAAAGTTTCTTGTGAACTTTTCAAAACAGTAGTTCTATCAAAGACGACATCAGGAGTCTCACAATTCTTTGTGCTTGTTTGATTAGCGTCAGAAGGATAACCATCGAAGATAACTGAAACCTTTGAGTCATAATTTGTCTGCAAATATTTCAAAATGCCTAAGGTTGCCTGGTACAAACACATAAAAACAGATGTATCCGGAGAGAACGGTATGCGGAGCAGTGACAAAGAGCCTCTTAGCGCCATTCCTCCGATAACATGTTTCCATTTTGGGACAACTGTATATGCTATAGGAAGTAATTTTTTCATATGACACTGCAAAAGTGTTCTTCTAAAATAAAACGCCGTTCTCTCCAAATCAAAATGCTGTACCTACACCAACTTTTCTTATTTTCTTTTTACATTTTTTTTTTTTAGTCTTTTATCATTATAAATTGTTGGAAATACTGTTTTGGTTGTTAATTACAATGTAAAACTTAACTATAAGACAACACAGGTTTTTTACTGATAAACGCCATTTAGAATTTCTTGGCAAAACTAGACTTTCGTACCTTCGATAAGTTTTCTGAAATGTGAGGAGTTGTAGATACCTCTGTATCTGGTGACCTATAATAGGTATGAAAACATTAAATACTCAACTTGTTGCAAATTTACTCTACTTTAAAAGTTATCCTTCGAAATTTTACTCAAGGTTTGGTCATTTAGAAGATAGCGAGCAAAAACTAGTTGAAAGTTCAGATTTTTTTATTTTTTGCCAAATGTTGCCGAAATTCGGAGAGCTGTATTTCGGAAACTATTCATGGTAGAAAACTCAATTTGATCTCAAACTGTGTCAAATTTAATCCACTTTTAGGATAAATAATAAAATATTTTGTCAGGTGCGTATTTTGGCAGATAATGGGCAAAAACAGAAATAAAATAGAAAATTTTGAAGTTTTTTCAAGATGGCGGCTCCGGCGGCAAAAAATTTTGTTGGCAAAATGTCAGAAATTACTCTCAAAACCATCCCAGACATCATATAAAAAAATTAGCTCTACCCTAAATTTTGCATCCACATGACTTTTTTTGTGATAATTTGACTGGACTATAGGTAAGCATGTGGAATTTTACTGAAATAGTTTAATTTTGAGGTACCTGAATTGTTAATAAGCATTATAATTTTCAAAACTAAGGATTCTTGTAAATTCCCACTTCTTGGGAATATTTCCTGGCCAAGGAAATATTCCCATTTTATAAGTTCCTTCTCACTGGGAATATTTCCGGCCCACTTCACTACGTATAGGTCATATCACATGTTTAGAATGTTTGGGTGAACCATTAGTCAATTGTAACAATCATTCGCGTGCATCTGTTTCTATTGTTCCGTTGGTGCCTTCTTTTTTGATATTCGGTTTAAATGATTATAATATCCAGTGACATAGTGACAATGAGTTATGGAAAATAAACCAAGTCGTACGAATCCTGCGTTTGTCTTTGTGAATGAGGAAACCATGAAAAACCCAAGTCAATTTGGGTGGCCATGAGGTTTGATTTGAACCCACGACCTCTTCCTTATTGCTGTAATTGGTTTTGGTGTGTTCATTACACTGCCATCTCAAGAATTACACTGCCATCTCGAGAATTACACTGCCTGTACTATACGACTGATTTTGCATACGTGGCGACATTAGAGATGGCAGCACCTACCGCACCTTGCTGCAAAAGCCTATACATTACTGTACATTGCTTCTATGCTCTGTGTTGCCCTCTGAAGTATAAGCTCGGAAACTGAAATATGCTGGAATTTCATGCTATCTGGGTGTGAACTGTGTCTCCTCTACTGGAGAAATTATGCAATTTAACAATACTCTGAACTCCATGTTAAAATTAAGCATAGCACAGGCATAGTCCAGTCAATGAAAAGTTGTAGAGGGAAATGAAAGGAACACAATTTTTTACTTTGGGACTTTGTTTGGACTAGTTAGAAGGTAAACATACTTGTAGGATTAGGGGGTATATATTTGTAAGAGCGGACTGTAAGAGTCCCTAAAACCTACACGAGATTGAAACTTTAGTTGTGCTTAACACCTTTCGTGCAAACCACAACTAATGAGATCTCTGGCGGAGGACCACCTCCATTGTGTTGGAGGAATTGAATTGAATAAGTTGTATAACATGCATCACTCAATGAAAATAAGAATATGAGAGGTAATATTTAATTATAAACTAAAACACACGCATGAATACACTTTCACTTTCTTGAAAAGCGTTGGAATGAAGAAAGTATGTTTCTCAGCTGAAAGTCTTCTTGAGGATAGCATTTACAGATTAATATAATGGTTGACAATCTTCTAGTGTAGAGTATTGGTGTTTGATGTCATATGTGAATCCATCTTAACGCATGAGATTAAAGTTGTGATTCGAAGATGTGAACATTGTCACCATCTACCATGTAAATGATTGAATGAAAGTTTGTAGATAATGGAGATGAAAGTTTAGTCTTGACGTCACATATAATCACATTTGTGAATAAATATACAACTGTCCGTGAAACGTGACACTTGTAGAAATAGTTTTCAAGACTAGAAACTGAATGTCAAGTCTGATGTATAGGCTATTTAATGATAGCCAAATTGCAACAATGACATCAATGTTTAATGCGTAGATGCATGGAAATTGGAATCACTTCTAGTAACACTAATGATTACTTACTTGAAGCGAAGTATATGTCCTTATTTAGATTGATATTAGCAGAATCTTTATCTGCTATAAGAATGAGAATATGTGTCGTGATGTCCCAGCTATTTAGCAATTAGCAAAACACAACACAGAAACGCCATTTTGCCAGGCATAAATTGAATGAATGATTAAGTACATTTCTTGATGAACTAGAAATTGCTTACTTGACGAAGCATATGATAAAGCAGTGTAGAACTTGTAGGATATATTATCCACACAAATAATAGAATGAATGTTGATGTTCAGACTATATCACGATAATCCGAAGCACCAAAGAACATGAATCCTTTCATGTCTGAGTAATGAATTGTTGTGAATGAAGAAGAAGGAAGTCAAGTCATTGAGGTATATGAAATGCATATAAACTGCTCAAGAAATGTATCCTGAAGACTGGATACAAAAAATAATAATCAAATAAGAATAATAACAGACAATGAATAGGGATAATAGCTTGCAAGATAGAAAATGTATATTATTTAAATAATAATTTGAGTCATGTTGATTTCAGAAACAGGAAGTGACAGAGAAAAATATCAGTAGCCAACATGATAGGCTTAAAATATGAATAAATATTCTTTAAACTTCAAATATTAATGAATAGAACATAATGAGCAATATTTACTAATGGTAAATAATAAATCTAATGTTGTAATTAAATGAATAAAGAATGTAATGCAATAACCTAAAACAATAAAACTAGAGAAAAATGATGAATAGCATATACTGCTGTCAAGTCGGCAGCAAAATAACTAAACTTGTACATAGTTTAAAGCTATGATTGAACAATACTAAAAGTCCCCACTCCTAGGAGGTGTGCGGGGGCAGGGGGGCCCTTAGAAGGTCCCTGTAGGATCAGGGGAAATATGTTTGTGATAGCGGACTGTAAGAGTCCCTAATACCCACACGAGATTGAAAATTTAGTTGTGCTTAACACTTTTCGTGCTAACCACAACTAATGAGATCTCTGGCGGAGGACCACCTCCATTGTATTGGAGGAATTGAATTGAATAAGCTTTATAGCATACATCACTCAATGAAACCATCGATATAAGATATAATATTTAATTATAAGCTAAAACACACGAACGAATACACTTTCACTAGCTTGAAAAGAGTTGAAAACGAAGATGGTAGGTCTTCAGATGAAAGTCTTCTTGAAGATAGCATATACAGATCAATACAATGGTTGACAATCTTCTAATATGTAGTGTTTGTGTTTGATGTCATATGTGAATCCATCTTAACGCATGAGATTGAAGTAATGATTCAAGGATGTGAACATTATCACCATCTACCATATAAACGATTGAATGAAAGTTTGTAGATAATGGAGATGAAAATTTAGTCTTGAAGTCACATATAATCACACTAGCTTAAAAGACCCGGCGTCGCCCGGGTTTTGTATTTTGTAATTGGAAATTAGCTTATGAAGGATTTTCAATTTTAAATTCTAGGTCCTTATATAGGCATTTATAATTTGAAATAGGAAGAACGACTTATTACACTCAAACTATTCCCTCAGAAAACGCTTGATATAATTTTTTATGGCTCATAGAGGATCTAGAATTTTGCATCCCATCGCTTGTACAGTGCACAGCAAGCCTGGTAGAGGTTTAAATAAGAAGAAACAGAAATTCCTGTAACATTAAATTGTAATATCGAGGCGGGAAATTTCCCACTCTTATGTTACCATAAAGCCGTTTTGGAGATGAAATTAAACAGAAAGCATTATCACTTTCATACTTTTCTCTCCAAAAACTTGCGATATAATATAATAATATACACATTACCATACCTCGTTTTGTTTTCTCTATGTCCAGGGTAGAGAAAGTTATGTGATTCCATTATTTTAGTGGATTTCATTCTGTAATATTTATTTATAACATGAATTATTTTGATAACTTCTCTTGTTTGTCAAAAGTGCATTTCAATTGTTTTTTCCAAGCCCATCATATAAAATTTGGCAACAATATATTCTGTGATTTGGAATGGATAATTCTATGTAAAAAGGGGTTATGTATTCTCAAAAACATTTAATTTTTGCCATTTTGCCAGGCATAAATTGAATGAATGATTAAGTACATTTCTTGATGCACTAGTAGTATTGCTTACTTGACGAAGCATATGATAAAGAAGTGTAGAACTTGTAGGATATATTATCCACACAAATAATAGAATGAATGTTGATGATCAGACTATATCACGATAATCCGAAGCACCAAAGAAAACATTGTGACGGGCTTTTCTTACTTTATGCTATAAAGTTCCTTAACTTCTTGGATTAAATCTTCGCCAAAATTCTTCGCCAAAATCTGTGACGACTAATATGTGATTATTCTTAATCGTAGTATATAAGTTTACTGAACTCCCACAAAACAAGGTCACTCATGCACCTGTCGTGTCATCCTAGCACTGCCTGCATAGTCCACATTCCAACGTTCAGTACAACTACCTTTGACACCGGGTGATTGCAAACTTCCTACTCTCAGTCTACTTCCTCTCTCTTTTAACAATTTACCCAGTCTTGATAATATTGATGAAAATTTATATTAACGGGCGCCATCATCAATACGCTTCCTCTTTTCTTTTTGTTATGTATCAGCCCAGACACAAATTAAATTATAGATACACAGGCTATGTACCTACATGCCCCTCGACTAGCTTTTAAATTAACAGTGGAGACGGGAATTGGGTTCGGATTTACCTTTCGTTTTTTTTTTTTTTCTGCTTCTTCTTTTTCTCCCTTTTTTTTTTTTAATACTCACTACCAAAGTATGTAACTTAGCACAAAAACCAGCTACTCTCAAACCATTACAAGGATAAGGGTCAAAAATCTGAACTTCACGTTAATTTACTTTGCATAACAATAACCATAATTTATTTAATATATTATTTTCTTTCTTTTTTCAACAATAACAATCTTATATACAATAAATTACATTTACACTACATTAACCATTCAACACTTTTATTGGTAGGATAATATTTGATTATTCAAGGTTAGTATACCCAATTTTAACTATATAAGTACGTTCTCTGTTCAACAATAACAAATCCTTAATTAATTACTTTAATTTTCTTTCTTTTTTTTCAGGTATCTACTAGAACGTCTTCTTCTAATTTACTACTGACTTGTGTAGTCATTTACATTTGCAACTTCAGGATAGTTCAATATATATATTATACTGGGTGTTTTTTTTTTCTTGAATAAATAAAGGTTTTCAATTCATAATCCAGTCCTTACTCTACAGATTACACTCAATAATCCCACCTATGTCTCCTACATTAGTCTATTTGTCAGCTTAGTCCATGAAGAATTGTATTTAAAGATAAATAGAAAAGACAGTCTCATGAAGAAAGAAATAGAAGTTTAGGCCTATACCCACAGAGTGACTGTGGCGATAGACCACCGATACAGGAGCGACGTCTAGATCTTGAGTTACAAACAATCTGACTCCTCTCCTGCAACCGGGAAAATATTAATGGGCCGCAAACAAAAATACAATTTTGTAAATCGACGTCAGAGGTCCCTGACACTCTCTCCTAGAGGCACGTGGGGCCGTTGTTCGCCTCCAACATCGATGGCTTTCACAATCTCTCATAAATTTCTTTTCTTTATATGTTACTGGTATAGGCCTTGCCTACTACCAGATTTTATCTGTTTGATTCGGGATACTTCCGGCGTTCCCTCACCTCACCCTTACAATCTCTAGTACTTGCTAATAAACTACTTATCATCAGTACACTACTCGCAATTTCCTATTCTCCTCTTTCTAACCTAACCAATCATTTGTTGTTATCTTTCAACTCACTCTCCTCTTTCTAACCTGACCAGTCATCAGCTATTATCTTTTAACCCCTTTCTTTCTTTAAGTAGAGTTCCCTTCAGCTTATACCATTGATTTAATTCACTCGGTGGTTATTCTAGTTTTCCTACTTCTTACGTTACTACTCTTTAGCATGGGCACCCAATCTTCTTTTGTCTCTAAATTCCCTAGAATTCTAACTGAAACTAATTCACGCCCAGATTAGTAAGCTTCTCTATAACCCCTTTTAGTGACTTCTACTTCTACCCTAACATGTAAATTTTCCAATGGTACACACCTAATGCACTACCACTCGTAGGCCTTCTTTTGCCCTTCAATCTTTCCACTTCTTATCCCCCTCTACCATGTTCCATACACCTTCGCTTGTAGATAAATCTCTATAAAAAAAAAAACATAACTTAACATTACAGGCCAGCATGAAATCTATTTATAGATAGTCACCCGTCACCTGAAAGAAACCCAAGAGGGAGAGGCCCTCGTAAGAAGTACTAAGCATGCCCCTTAATTACCTTTCTTCCTTACTCCCCTCGCGTCCTGTCTCAAAAATAACAAAGTTTATATGAGCATCACCAATTGCCCCTAGCTATGTATTCATTCGTGGGACAATTACCCAAAAAAACTTGAAGTGAAGAGATATATCTTTGGCATTCAGTTGTTAGGCTCTAGACTGCTCTTTTATAATTAATTTAGACCAGAAATAGAAAATAGTTGGATTACTGGATTTCATCACTTTACTTCTAGAATTCTCACTTCTAGGTTTCTATTCTATTCTATTCTATTATTCCATACGGTGTCTAATCGCCATACATGACTTAGAAACCATCCTTAAAAAAAAAGGATATCTCAATTTTCTCACTCCCCAAACAATAAGAGAAAAAAAGTCTAGACGACTATACTCAACCAGTGATGTCCAACTTATCCTCCGATCCTGAGTTGTCTTCCATTACTTCCTGATGTCCATATCTGCTCTTATTCAGAGCGAGCAGTCACGACTCACTCTCACAGCTGATGTTCGCTGTAGCGGTGTCTCGTACTGGCCGACTTGGTGTATTCTTCTGATTAATGACTATCTCCATATAGCCGTGTCAAGGAAGTTCACAACCAGAATTTCCTTTTGATGAAAGTCTGACACACCATTATGCCAGAACGCCTCTACCGCTGTCACCCATCCCAATCTCGTCTTCTCCCTTCTGCCTTTTCGACTTCTCTGTCTCGTGGTCAGGCACGTACTACTAACCGTCTTTCAGGTTCCGCACGTCTCCCTCGTCGATTCACCGTCGACGCATGCGCACCTCTCCTTTTCTGTAATTCAAATAAAATTCAGGGCAGTATCGATAATCATAAAAATGTTCAATATCGATTAGTTGCGGTCCCCCAACCCTTCCTTTGTTTAGGAATGGTCTCCTATCGTTGATTATGCACGTCGCTATTTGCGTCGTTACATTCTTCCCTCACTCACCATAAAAAAAAAATAATGTTGACACAGGTCACATTCATTTTTTTTTTTTTTTTTTTTTTGTGCGTGTCTCTTTTACCAGCCTTAAAGAATGTTTATCCAGGAACAAAGGGTTTCAAGTCTTTGACGTGCCACTTTCCCAACTTTTTACCAAAACGGTTTGTCAGTTCGTAGCTATTTTCACTGAACTTTTTCTTTATAATATAGGGCCCGACAAACTTTGCACTTAAACCTGCTGTATAAGCTTGTGAGGCATCACTTAATTTAAAGTTTCTTCTTAACACTAGATCTCCTGGACGAAATCTCATCTCTCTCCTCCGAAGATTATAATAATGACTCGAATTCTTATAGGCGGTTTCTAAGTTATGTCTAACCATTAAACGTACCGTTTTCAATTTATTGAGTCTCTCCACCCAAATTTTTGGAATTTCTTTATGAATCGGTTGGTTTTCCACCTTTTCAATCCTACTGATAATTTCAGGCTCCTTCCCATAATTTAGCATATAAGGAGTGCATCCAGTGGAACTATGCTTAGCCGTATTTATAGCAAAATTAAATTCTCTCAAATACACATCCCAAACTGTTTGATCCTTTTGAATATAACTAGAAATCATTGTTTTCAATACTCTATTGACTCTTTCTACTGGATTTCCTTGTGGCGAATATACAGGTAAATAACAAGGAGTTATATTAAAAGCTTTAGCTATCTCTCGCATTAATTTACTAGTATATTGCGGTCCATTATCCATCAGCAAATATCCCGGAATTCCCCATTTAAGGATAATCAATTCATAAAATGCTTCCGTAACTGCTCTACTGGTTGCTTTCCTTAACGCTTTACATTCTACATATTTGGTAAAGGTGTCCTGAAATACTACAATGTATCGGTTCCCTTTTTTGGAACGTGGGTAAGGTCCCAACAAATCAGTAGCTACAGTCATCCAAGGTTTCTCTTTCTGGTAAAAATGCATTGGTCCTGCTTGAGCCGTCTGTAACACTTTCTGTCTCTGACATATTTCACAAGCAGTAACATACTTAGCAACATCTCTAAACATTCCCGGCCAATAATACTTGTTTGCTATCCTAAAGAAAGTTTTAGCTATTCCCATATGTCCTGCAGTAGGTGCATCATGACATTCCTGTAATACTTTAATCCTATAATCTTGCGGAATAACTAATTTCCACCTATTCACTGTTCCCTCTAAAGTTTGTTCTAACTGATCTAATCTTAAATGGTACAACTTCTCATCTACGACCTTCCAATCTGGCCAAAATTTAGGTTTACTTTGTACTTGCTCCTTCCGCTTAATATACCAAGCATCTTGTATATTTTCCCATTCCACTACTTCAGAGTTATCAGTCAACAAGAGGCAAAATTCTTCCTCTACCGTTTTCTCTTGAACTTTCCCTTCGTGTATTCTAGATAAAGCATCCGGAACTTTTTGTAATCTACCAGGCCTATGTATTACTTCAAAATCATACTCCTGGAGCAATAAACTCCACCTAGCTAATCGTCCAGTCGGATTCTGTAATGTATTTAACCATTTCAGAGCAAAGTGATCAGTATATACTTTAAAATGATAACCTTCCAAATAAGGACGAAACTTTTGAACTGCCCACAATATAGCTAACAATTCCTTCTCAACTATTGCCCACTTTTGCTCACCTACCGTTAAAGTTCTACTAGCATAAGCTATTACTTTTTCCTCTCCTTCCTCTCCTGTCTGAATTAATGCTGCTCCTAGTCCTGAAAAACTAGCGTCGGTCTGTAACACTAGGGGTTTAGTATAATCTGGACAAGTTAATATAGGACTACTAGATAATTTCGATTTCAATTCATCAAAAGATTCCTGACATTCCTTAGTCCAACGCCATTTCTGATTCTTTTTCAGAAGTGCAGTGAGGGGCTTTACAACTTCAGAAAAAAATGGAATGAATCGTCGGTACCAAGATGCCAATCCTAAAAATGCTCGTACTTCCTTGACTTTTGTAGGGGCTGGATACTCAAGGATACACGAGATTTTATCTGAATCTACAGCAATTCCTAATGGAGTAATGATATGACCCAAATATTTTAATTCACTTCTGCAAAATTTTGATTTTTCCCTATTAATTTTCAGGTTAGCTTTTCTTAATTTCTCTAAGACTTTTTCTAACAAGGACAAATGTTCTTCAAATGTCTCGCTAATAAGTACTATATCATCCAAATAACAAAAGCATTTCTCTCCTATCTCTTCTCTTAATATAGTATCAACTAATCTTTGAAACGAGGCTGGTGCGTTATGGATTCCAAAAGGCATAACTCGAAACTGATACAATCCTCTACCAGGTACGGTAAATGCTGTTTTTTCTTTACTTGCTTCATCTAATGGAACTTGCCAATACCCATTTTTCAAATCTATTGTACTGATATACCTAGCATGTCGTAATTTACTCAACACATGTTCAATGTATGGCAAAGGATAACTATCTCTTTTAGTACAATTGTTTACTTTTCTGAAATCTACGCAGAACCTCCATGTTCTATCTGGTTTCTTTACCATAACTACCGGAGACGACCAAGGTGAATTTGAAGGCTCTATAACTTTTTCCAATAACATTTTATCTATTTCCGCGTGTATAACTTTTTCCAAAATGGGTGATACTGGATAATATCTTTGTTTTATAGGTTTTGCATCGCCTGTATCAATAACATGAGAAATCAAGTCTGTAAGTCCAGTACACTGATCAAATTTCTGTAACTGATTTTCCAAAAACATATTCAATCTGTCCCTTTCCTGAGGTGTAGGTAAAGTAAGAATATTATGTAGTTGATCTTCTTCTTTTAAATCTATAGCCTTAACAAATTGAAAAATTTTTGCTGGTTCATCTTTGAAATACCAAGTCCCATCTTGCAAATCTACTACTAACCCAATTTGTTTCAAAACGTCCATGCCCAGAATCATATCTACTGCTAAATTTGGCATAATTTTACATTTTATCTGAAAGATCCTGTCCTGCAATTTCATCTCAAAAGTTCTCTCTCCTGTTATAGAACTATAAGTTTTATCTGCTAGTTGCACTACCCTAACTTCAGATTCTTCTACTGCTAAATCTAACATTTTACACAAAAAATCACCTTTCTCTCCCACATAAGTTTTATCTGAACCGGAATCTATTAGAGCAATAAATGTAATATCCTCCAGCAAAATTTCAACAAAACATCTATCTCCATTAACTAAATCTGTAGGATTTATATTTAACATCACACAAGCCTGATTTTTAGTTAATTGTCATAAGGAATTTGTAGGCCTAACTTTTCTTTCTTGGGGCATCCTACAATCAATAGACCTATGTCCAAGCTTATTACAATTATAACATTTAATCGTAGCGCGTGGAGTAACTCTACGAGGTGCTTTACACTCGAACTGCCTATGTCCTGTTTTATCACAATTCCAACATCGCTGATTATTTGAAAAACGCAAAGTGGTGTTTTTACCATTATCCCTCGACTCATCCTGTCTCTCTTTATTTTCTATTACTTTAACCATTCTAGAATCATTTACAGGACTTGAATTCCGTTCCTTATCCCACGTCTTTGCAGAAAAACTAACATGGGGTTTCTTTTGTAACTCGGACGATGGAAGTTCCTGTTTTCCCTGAATTCCTAGCGCTGTATGAACTGAAGGTATAACAACTTGTCTCTGAGGTTTATAAGCCGTTTCTTTAATTGTAGCTCTAACCTGCGTTGGAGGAGGAATATATCTCTCAGAATCTAACAATATTTGTTCATACTGTCTACCTACACGTATTAAATCTGTTATAGTTTGAATCTCTGCAGGTCTAAGGTACAATTTTACATCAGGACGCAAATTTTTGATAACAGTCTTCATCATTTGTTGAGGACTCATTGGAGTACTCAGCCTCCTCATTAACGTTTGAATAGCATTAACATAATCAAAAATCGATTCTTTGGGACCTTGCGTTCTCTGTCTAATCTCATCCAAAAGCGAATCTTCCTCATCAATAGGCAAATAATATTCTCTAAATTCTTTCAAAAAAGCTTCCCATGTAGGCCAATCTGTTAATCTGTTCCTGTACCAAAGTAAAGCTGAATCTTGTAAAATTTCGGGTAATACTGACAATAACTCTACACCCTGTAACTTAGAACTTTGTTTTAAATCTTCCAATCTCTCCAAAAATAAGTAAATACTATCCCCAGGTTTGAATTTAATGTTCCATTTACGAACCAGATCCAAAGTATTTGGTTTATGTGGCTCTAACTGAATTGTAAACGATGGTACTACTGGTACAACTTCTTCTGAATCAGCTACCGCCATGGCCTTCCTACGCATTAACTTAACCCATGTATACACTACATCTCCATATGAATCTTGTGGTACCGTTATATTATGTTCAACTAAATCTTCTTCCAAAACTTCCTGACTCAGAGCAAAAGCCGTAATTAACACTTGAAATGACTGAGGGTTCTTACGGGCATAATCTAACAAGCGTTGTCTTAACTCATCCCTTGTACCTGTGGTCGGTAACTTTACTCTATCACATTCTGCCTCTAAATCCGCCTTCCTCAACTTCCTAATAGCTTGGGTTAGCTCAGCTGCTCTTATTTGTGCATACGGATCAACATAAGTAGCCATATTTATATATTAACAATACCACTGGAAAAAAAAGATTAGAACACACAATAGTTCAGTCGTCTGTCTTAGTCATCTATAGAAGTCCTTACTTGTCAATAGTCATTATTCTTTTCCCAAAAATATGTTATTATTATTATTATTATTATTTGTTTTTGAGAATAAATTTCAGTTATACTAACCTAACTCCCAAAATTCTTTTAACCCTATCTCGCCTCACGTTAGGATATCAAACTATCACTGCCTCACGCTATGGGCTATCATAATATGGAACTTCAACTGAATAAAGGTTTCTTTTTTTTTTTTTTTTAACAATTTTAACTAAATTAAGTTGCAACAATTAGCAATACTGTTTTGTTTTAACACTACTCAGCCCCACGATATGGGCTATCAAAATCTGTGATTTTAACACAACTCGCCCCACGTTGGGCGCCAAAATTTGTGACGGGCTTTTCTTACTTTATGCTATAAAGTTCCTTAACTTCTTGGATTAAATCTTCGCCAAAATTCTTCGCCAAAATCTGTGACGACTAATATGTGATTATTCTTAATCGTAGTATATAAGTTTACTGAACTCCCACAAAACAAGGTCACTCATGCACCTGTCGTGTCATCCTAGCACTGCCTGCATAGTCCACATTCCAACGTTCAGTACAACTACCTTTGACACCGGGTGATTGCAAACTTCCTACTCTCAGTCTACTTCCTCTCTCTTTTAACAATTTACCCAGTCTTGATAATATTGATGAAAATTTATATTAACGGGCGCCATCATCAATACGCTTCCTCTTTTCTTTTTGTTATGTATCAGCCCAGACACAAATTAAATTATAGATACACAGGCTATGTACCTACATGCCCCTCGACTAGCTTTTAAATTAACAGTGGAGACGGGAATTGGGTTCGGATTTACCTTTCGTTTTTTTTTTTTTTTTCTGCTTCTTCTTTTTCTCCCTTTTTTTTTTTTAATACTCACTACCAAAGTATGTAACTTAGCACAAAAACCAGCTACTCTCAAACCATTACAAGGATAAGGGTCAAAAATCTGAACTTCACGTTAATTTACTTTGCATAACAATAACCATAATTTATTTAATATATTATTTTCTTTCTTTTTTCAACAATAACAATCTTATATACAATAAATTACATTTACACTACATTAACCATTCAACACTTTTATTGGTAGGATAATATTTGATTATTCAAGGTTAGTATACCCAATTTTAACTATATAAGTACGTTCTCTGTTCAACAATAACAAATCCTTAATTAATTACTTTAATTTTCTTTCTTTTTTTTCAGGTATCTACTAGAACGTCTTCTTCTAATTTACTACTGACTTGTGTAGTCATTTACATTTGCAACTTCAGGATAGTTCAATATATATATTATACTGGGTGTTTTTTTTTTCTTGAATAAATAAAGGTTTTCAATTCATAATCCAGTCCTTACTCTACAGATTACACTCAATAATCCCACCTATGTCTCCTACATTAGTCTATTTGTCAGCTTAGTCCATGAAGAATTGTATTTAAAGATAAATAGAAAAGACAGTCTCATGAAGAAAGAAATAGAAGTTTAGGCCTATACCCACAGAGTGACTGTGGCGATAGACCACCGATACAGGAGCGACGTCTAGATCTTGAGTTACAAACAATCTGACTCCTCTCCTGCAACCGGGAAAATATTAATGGGCCGCAAACAAAAATACAATTTTGTAAATCGACGTCAGAGGTCCCTGACACTCTCTCCTAGAGGCACGTGGGGCCGTTGTTCGCCTCCAACATCGATGGCTTTCACAATCTCTCATAAATTTCTTTTCTTTATATGTTACTGGTATAGGCCTTGCCTACTACCAGATTTTATCTGTTTGATTCGGGATACTTCCGGCGTTCCCTCACCTCACCCTTACAATCTCTAGTACTTGCTAATAAACTACTTATCATCAGTACACTACTCGCAATTTCCTATTCTCCTCTTTCTAACCTAACCAATCATTTGTTGTTATCTTTCAACTCACTCTCCTCTTTCTAACCTGACCAGTCATCAGCTATTATCTTTTAACCCCTTTCTTTCTTTAAGTAGAGTTCCCTTCAGCTTATACCATTGATTTAATTCACTCGGTGGTTATTCTAGTTTTCCTACTTCTTACGTTACTACTCTTTAGCATGGGCACCCAATCTTCTTTTGTCTCTAAATTCCCTAGAATTCTAACTGAAACTAATTCACGCCCAGATTAGTAAGCTTCTCTATAACCCCTTTTAGTGACTTCTACTTCTACCCTAACATGTAAATTTTCCAATGGTACACACCTAATGCACTACCACTCGTAGGCCTTCTTTTGCCCTTCAATCTTTCCACTTCTTATCCCCCTCTACCATGTTCCATACACCTTCGCTTGTAGATAAATCTCTATAAAAAAAAAACATAACTTAACATTACAGGCCAGCATGAAATCTATTTATAGATAGTCACCCGTCACCTGAAAGAAACCCAAGAGGGAGAGGCCCTCGTAAGAAGTACTAAGCATGCCCCTTAATTACCTTTCTTCCTTACTCCCCTCGCGTCCTGTCTCAAAAATAACAAAGTTTATATGAGCATCACCAATTGCCCCTAGCTATGTATTCATTCGTGGGACAATTACCCAAAAAAACTTGAAGTGAAGAGATATATCTTTGGCATTCAGTTGTTAGGCTCTAGACTGCTCTTTTATAATTAATTTAGACCAGAAATAGAAAATAGTTGGATTACTGGATTTCATCACTTTACTTCTAGAATTCTCACTTCTAGGTTTCTATTCTATTCTATTCTATTATTCCATACGGTGTCTAATCGCCATACATGACTTAGAAACCATCCTTAAAAAAAAAGGATATCTCAATTTTCTCACTCCCCAAACAATAAGAGAAAAAAAGTCTAGACGACTATACTCAACCAGTGATGTCCAACTTATCCTCCGATCCTGAGTTGTCTTCCATTACTTCCTGATGTCCATATCTGCTCTTATTCAGAGCGAGCAGTCACGACTCACTCTCACAGCTGATGTTCGCTGTAGCGGTGTCTCGTACTGGCCGACTTGGTGTATTCTTCTGATTAATGACTATCTCCATATAGCCGTGTCAAGGAAGTTCACAACCAGAATTTCCTTTTGATGAAAGTCTGACACACCATTATGCCAGAACGCCTCTACCGCTGTCACCCATCCCAATCTCGTCTTCTCCCTTCTGCCTTTTCGACTTCTCTGTCTCGTGGTCAGGCACGTACTACTAACCGTCTTTCAGGTTCCGCACGTCTCCCTCGTCGATTCACCGTCGACGCATGCGCACCTCTCCTTTTCTGTAATTCAAATAAAATTCAGGGCAGTATCGATAATCATAAAAATGTTCAATATCGATTAGTTGCGGTCCCCCAACCCTTCCTTTGTTTAGGAATGGTCTCCTATCGTTGATTATGCACGTCGCTATTTGCGTCGTTACAACATGAATCCTTTCATGTCTGAGTAAGGGATTGTTGAATGAAGAAGAAGGAAGTCAAGTCATTGAGCTATATGAAATGCATATAAACTGCTCAAGAAATGTATCCTGAAGACTGGATACAAAAAATAATAATCAAATATGAATAATAACAGACAATGAACAGTCCCTTTTTTCGGTTTTTCACTTATATCTCGGAAACTATGGGTCTTAGCGATAAGAATCTTCTTTACAATATTAAAGCTGACAAAATACTCCACAAGATTGATTATATTAATTTTTACCTTATCTTGCCTAGTTTCCGAGATATCCGCACTCAAAATTGGCTAATTTAAAAAAATAAGATTGCCTTGCATTTTTTGCATTATTTCGTAGGCTAACTCTTCAATCCTTCGTCCTACGAAAAAGTCACAAGAAAGGAAGTTGTAGAGCATTAAATTTCCTTTAAGAATATATGATGGTTTACTTTTTATCTTCAACCGTTCAACGTTAGAGCAATTTTAACTTTATTTGTAAATTCTGGGATTTTGCAGAAAAACTTAACTTTAGTATTTCCGTTCTTCCACTGCTCAAACACTATATAAAATCCAATATATACGTTTTATGTATATTTATTTGGATGTATTATATATAAATGGTGCATAAAGAAATTGTATATGTGTATGTATTTATAATATATTTTCAAGTATATATTTAGATCTTCAAAAGTAATCTTGTTTGATGTCGTTCAGTACTATTTTTGAACCCCGAACCTAGTGGAACCACTTTGAGAATTCCATCATTTACCCCTACAGAAATACAATTACTATATTATATGATGGAAATTTTTGATAATACTCAAAATTGACAATTTATCGAGGATCGCTGAATCTTTATTGTTATTTAGGAGCCATAATGACCCTTTACATAGGCATATATTAACTATACATTCGCTCCGCAAAGGCATTGGGGCAGAGTGATTTTAGCATCAACAACAATTTTTTATTAACACATTAACTTGTAAATGTTTTTTTGGAACTGTGTTACATTTAATATAATAATATATTTACACCTTATAGTACAATTAAACAGCAATAATTATTATAGATTCCTGCCTCTCTTGGAGCGGGAGGGTCCTGGCTCGTCATGGGAACTTGATCTTGGGGTGGGTTCTGCTACGTTTTCTTCTTCGTCCATTGAGAAAGGGGATACATCTTCTAGGATAAAAGATGGGGAACACTTGAGAGATGCCTTGCTGCATCAGCATTTGGTGGTGGCACAATCCTTTGTGCACCGACAAAAATAATTTTTAATATTTCATCCGGTGCAGCCTGCTGCTCACTGTGCACCGGGGTTAATTTGTTGGTTAACTCCCACCCATACATCCGAGGAAGTAGCTCATGTCCCAACCACATCTCGACTTGGTGATATGTCCTCAGAATATTGTTTCGCTGCCCCCTCAGTTGGTGGGGGGCACGAGATGTCCGGTTTGATATTGTCTACTGATTTTACAAAGGACTGGTAACGGTAAGCGTTTAGAGATTTCTCTTTAGGTGGGGCCCCATACCACCTCAAAATACACTTTTCCCCAGCTTCCTCTATATCATCCTTGGTTGAGGAAGGGTCTGAGAAAACCGCAGCAGCTCCCTGGATGTCTGGAGACTTCAAATATAGTTTGATAAATCCCAGCTTACTCTTTCGGAAGGCTGCTGAGGTTGTATCGCACCCAACGAAGGCATGTAGAAACAGTATGTCTCGCAGCTCCTGGGTAGAAAACAATGTAGGTTTTATGTTTCCACGTCCAGGCTTGACGAAAATTATGTTCTGGTCACCAGGTGTTTTGTCCACCAACAGGACTATTAGGTCGACATCCTCACCAATAACTGCAACAGTGGTGGTTTGTGACAACTCCACAGCCATGTCTACAATGAGGACATCCACATCATTCCGTGCTTGAAGGGTTCTGACTCCATGTGCCTGTAGTGTGACTTTCAGCAGACTTTTGTTGTAGAAATTTGACAGGAAGTCTTCCTGCTTCACAGTTATGACTGTCTCCTGATTGAAATGTATGTCGGCTGACTTGCTGAGACGGTACTGCCTTTGCTGCTCAGCGACCTTTGCACTTGATGAGCTCGTGTAATCACCAAACACTACAGTGGAACTCCTTCCACAATAGTGACTGTTCACAAGATTGACATATCAATCACAAATGGGAGATATCGTGGAACCTCTTTCCCAAATAACTTTGTGCAGGATAAGTCCTCATCCATAACAATGTCAGAGTGTGTCACACGTACATATTTGATAGTTGGATTGAGCTCTCTCTAGAGAACTGACCGTCGTTCCTCATCCCACCCTCATTGAAGAAGGCCAAAGGGAAAGGGGCTAATTCATATTGCAAATAAGTTTTCAAATCTTCGTCGGTTTTCTTACTTATGGATTTGCACTGGAATAGCCCTTTCGTTCTTGATCTTGATTGACAAGCTAACAGTCAAAATGGGGAGTGCTCGATCTTTCTGAGACAGTTTGATACTTATTATCAAACTCTAGAAAAAAATTGTTATTCTTGAAATCCAGAAAATTAATTTCCGATCACATAAAAAACTAAACTCCGTGGCGCAACATCCCCGAAATGACAAGGCCTTCCGATCACATACAAGATTAAAATAAACTATGCGAGATAGCGAAAAAATGAATGGAATCATTCTTGATGGAACATTTTATCAGGTTTAATTTTGTATAGAGTGGTATTATCGCTAGAACCCATAATTTCCGAGATGTAAGCGAAAACCCGAAAAAAGGGACCTTCTACGACCCCCCCTGCCCCCCGCTCACCTCCTAGGAGTGGGGACTTTTAGTATGTTTAACTTCTAACTATCCAAACAAAGTCCCAAAGTAAAAAACCGTGTTCCTTCCATTTCCCTCTATTCATTCAATCATAGACTGGACTATACATAAGCATATATATGTTACTTGAAAATATATTACTAAATACATACATACATACATACATGTTGATTCATTTATTTACAACTTATATATAGTACATACTATTTATACATATAAATACGTATATATTGGCTTTTATATAGAGTTAGAGCAGTGAAATAATGGAAAATACGAAAGTTAAGTTTTTCTGCAAAATCCCGGAATTTACACATCAAGTTAAAATTGCTCTAACTTTTGAACGGTTGAAGATAAAAAGTAAACTATCATAAATTCTTGAAGGCTATTTAATGCTCTACAACTTTCCTTATGACTTTTTCGTAGAACGAAGGGCCGAAGAATTAGCTAACGAAGTAAGGCAAAAAATGCGAGGCAATTTTATTTCTTTTTCAAATTAGCTAATTATGAGCGCAGATATCTCAGAAACTAGGCGAGATAGCGAAAAATGAATGGAATCAATCTTGTGGAGCATTTTATTAGTTTTAATTTTGTATAGAAGAGTCTTATCGCTAGGACCCATAGTTTCCAAGATATAAGCGATAAACCAAAAAAAGGGACCTTCTAAGGGCCCCCCCCTCACCTCCTAGGAGTGGGGACTTTTAGTATGTTTACCTCCTAACTAGTCTAAACCAAGTCCCAAAGTAACAAATTGTGTTCCTTCCATTTCCCTCTACACCCATTTTTGAGCATTCATTGACTGGACTAGCAGTGTAATTCTCGAGACTGCGGTGGTTCATTAAGACTGAGCTAAACTGACTGCAATTAACAACAATAGGTAGATTATAGCTTTCTTGTTACTATGGGCAACAAAATATTCACATTTTAATTAACGTGTATGTTCTGAAATTGGTATTTAAGCCATACTTATTTCGTTTTTATCTTGATAGGCCTATCTATTAATTGTATAAAGAAATGTGTAAAACAAAAAGTGTCCATTTTAATTTTCTCTACAACTTTACTGTGGTAGGTTTTAATGAAGGCCTATTGCCTACTGTAATGGAGATAATCTTAGAATAATTGAAAATGGATACGAGTAAAGTACCCCCCAAGTTATTTTTGCAGAAAAATGGATATATCCATTTTATTATTCACAGGGAAGAGTTTGAAATTTAAAATTTTTATTAAAATCGTTAGTCAATTTTAAAAAAATTCATAAATATTTTAGCTATAAAACCCAAATTCTTGGAGGTTCGATAAAATTCCGAAAAAGTCCTTAATTCAAAAAATGAAGTAGCCTAAAAACAATAAACCATTGTGCTTGTCCACAGACGACCGCTGGCGTGGTCTTGTGGTTAGCGTCGCTGACTACAGATCCGTCGGCCCGGGTTCGATCCATGGTACCTCCTCGGATTTTTCTGAGGTAGGGAGGTGCACTCAGCCTCGTGATTCAAATTGAGTAGCTACTTGATAGAGAAGTAGCGGCTCTGGTCATAAAAATCACCATTAACGGCCGTGGGTGTCGGCATGCTGCCATCTGCCTGTGGTAGGTGACCCAGCGGTCGGGTGGTAGGCCAAGTCCCTCTAGGGATATAGCACCATGGAGTTTTTTTTTCTTCTTTCTTTCTTGTCCACAGACGGACTCACAGACTTCATTCCAAAAACTTCTAGGCATCGTGAAACACGTTTTTCCGGTGTTATCTTATTTTGATTTTTTGTCACGATCGCAAGGTTTGGAATAGGCCTGCATACCTAGTGCCCTGATACTCATAAAGAGGACTGTACATAACACACCTATGAGCCAATAAACATCAGGATTTGGTATTATTCCATCCAATGAAAAATTATATTCAAAATATACGTAGAATGGTAAAATAAGTAAAAATTAAAGTTAAAATTTTACTGATATTGAAAATTCAACCATACAGGAACTACTAATTACTAAAACATAGCAGCATCAATTTAGTGTCAGTTAACCACATCATTAAAGAATAATTTAAGTTTTTAATGTTTTATATTTTTTTAGGTTACTACAAATTTGGAGAAAAATTGTCTTCAGATTACAGGACTCAGCATATTCGTGAATTAGACTTGAAAGTTTGGAGAGCAGAAGGAAAAATATCAAGTGATGAATAGTTCATCATGTTGCTGAACGTCTCTAATGGCTGCATTTCGATCCCTGTTCTGGTTAGCAAGTTGTGGTGGTGTTGGTTTTGTATTGATGAAGGTTTTGGCGAAAGATGATAATTCTCAAGTAAGTATACTATGTACCAGGATATTATTTTTTAAAATTATTAACAACTTAAAATAAAGCTGTAGAGTACCTGGTTCTCTTTTAAGGTTAAGAATTACTGTTTTATGAAATAAGACCGTGATTTTCAGATCATTATATACTTTTCTAATAAAACAAAAACTACCATAAATTAGAATAGCCTATTTGCAGATAGAGTAAATGAAATATTAATGTACCTCATGTTGCTGCATATACAATGAAAGTGTTTTTCAGTGAGGTTGAATTTAGGATAAACATAGGAAAAGGATTCCATCTGGTGCCATTTCTCAAATAATCAAAGGGAAGGGATTCCAAACTGGTGCCATTTCTTGAATACTGACTAGCTCAGGTAATTATAGTCATAATCACAATCTTTATCTTTATTCACCAGGTAATGTCAGAAGAAAAAATTTGTGGAAGCAGGAACATACAAATCTACATCTTACCATAAGTTAGCTCTGTGTCTACCTGTGTGAAACTGATTGTATTCTGTTCTTTGTTAAGCTGGCTGTTCTCTTTAATCTGTTCCCTGAAACCTGAAGTTAAATTTATTAATATATTTTCAGAATAGATAGTTACTGAATATGATATTACATGCAGTGTTTGCTTTATGCCAAATATACAGGGTGTTAATGAATAACACCGAAATATTTTACCTGTGTATAGAGGGGACATAGACAAGCAACTTTTATTAGGACATTTTTGCTCTATGACGTAAAATGTGTATGCTACAGGGCATTAAAGTCCTTAAAATTTTGTGCTCATAACTCAATAATTGAGCGAAATAGGGTTAAAATTTTCATTAAATTGACTTCATGCCTTCTTAGCGATCGATAAAAACCTGATTCTTAACAATTCATCAACAGCTATACCATAATTTTGTGTTTCTATAATCTGCAAAATTTACTGATTAATTACATGATTGCCCGCCACTGCATTATGTTTTTATTCCTAATTCCAAACCTAACAAAAATGTTTCGTTTGTCTTTTTTTCCCTCAGAGTTGTAAGCTATCGATCGTCATTTATTTACAATTTTCCCGACCACTGCACAATATTCACTGTTCCTTTGTTTCCCATCATTTCAAGTATTAGAAGACAGTGGCGTGCATATCCTTGGGATATTTTATGTTATAACAGGAAGAATTCAATCCATAGAGCAAAAATCTCCTAATAAAAGTTGCTTGTCTATGTCCCCTCTATACACAGGTAAAATATTTCGGTGTTATTCATTAACACCCTGTATAATTTGTGAAAAGTATATTCTTTTTAAAAATCTTGAACTTCAATAACAGTTTAAGTAGGAAATAAATTTTAATAACTATTTATATATCAAGTATGCAAAGTAAAGGCTTTAATGGATGAATCTAGTATTTTGGACGAGGCATAGCCGAGTCTGGAATACAGGATGAGTCAGCTAAAGTTTTTGCATATGTGGTGCATACAATAGTTTTTAGTAAAAGTTCTCTAATCTTATAACCAAGTTTTTCACTCATTTTCAATGAGCCTGCATGAAGAAAGCAAATAGATATGGAGCTTGCACCAATAGTGCATATTCAAAATTGGCTTGCTATAGATTCGTTTCTTTTTCTTACAAGTACATTTAAAAACGTTGTCAAGATAAGTTTGTTTAATTAAACTAAATTTATTTATTTCAATTGAAATTACGTGTCATTTTTATCATACTTTCTGCAACAATTTATAATGCCTTGTTAAAAGCAGCAGTTCATACAAGAGGCTCATCAGAACTCGTTCTTTTCAACTGAGTCGTGATGTATTGGTCAATTCTATGGCGTTGTAATGCAGACCTGGTATATTCAAGTCCACCTGCTATTAGGTTCAACATAATATAGGCCTATTATAAAATTATTTATTGACTACAAGGTTTATGATCCTTCTTAACATTAACCTATACACATAAAAATAAACTTAATTGGAAGTCAGTGTAGAGACATCTAGGTGCCATAGTTGGAACTAGATTGAGAAGAGTCCACTAAAATTAGACCGATAAAGAGGTCTAGGCCGATAAAATGTTACCTAAATGTAAACCTTGTCCACATTAACTTGGATAATCGAGGTTCTTCTGTACTTTGTACCTTATACCCAAAATATATATTTTTTCCCCTTCTTCTTTCTTTCTTTCTCTCAAACTTGATCGCCAAGCTTTTCTCATGATTATTTTTTTCTTTTTCAGTTACCAGTAGATTATTCAGATAGCCATAACGCAGCTTTAAAGAAACGTCAAGCTATAGTGGATCATCTGCGCCGTGCAGCTGAAGAAAAAGAACCAATGTACAGGCAAACCAAAGAACAAATTGATGCCCTAAGGGATGAACATTATAAAAAGAAGCCTTAGAGACATAGTGAAAATAGTAGAAATCTAAGATATCTAAGTAGTAGTATCATTAGTTGGGGTTGTTATTTGGAAGTGTAGAAATTGTAGTGTTTATATGTGAAAGCGCTTAAACTTCCCAAGATGGATAAATTGACATTAGATGAAAATCGAGAAATAGTAACTGAGAAGTTGTTGCGCCGTGAAGAAGAGCGCAAGTTAGAACTTGAGAGAAAGAAGGAGAAAAAAGAAGAAACTTCATCAAGTACTGAGCAAGTTAGTTATTTTAACGATACTTTTGCAGAAAAAAGGCATGAAATAGAGGTTGCACTAAATGCAGCCGATATCGGAGAGGTTGATAAAAATCAGCTGCCTTCCCACTTTGATAAGATCAGCAAAGATATTCAGAGTTTGCAGAGATTCATTTCTGCTTCAACATTGTACTTGAGAGTGTATGACATACGTAAGGCCCAAGAAGCCATTCAGTGTCTTCAGCAGAGAAGCCAGGATCTTGAAGAGAAACTATTACCAAAAAAGAAGTTTGGCTTCAGAGTTAGGAAAGGTAATAGTACCACAAAGAAAGAATCACTTATTCAAAAAATAGAGGACACTGTAGACTCAACAAAGTTGCCATTTAATAAGATGTTGTGTGGTTATGCAGAAAATAATTGTGGGTTCTCTGGGAAGACAGGAGAAATGCTTTCCCTCTCGCATGATGTAATATTCAAGAAAGATGTTGTCTTATCCAATCTAATTGGCTGCACAATTAAACTAACTGGCTCTCCAAGTACATTACACATGACATCCCTTCGCAATTGTAGAATTTTATCAGGCCCTGTTGCTACCTCAGTGTTTATTGATGATTGTGCCGATTGTATATTTGTCATTGCTTGTCAACAGCTTCGAGTCCATAACACTAAACACTGTGACTTCTATCTACATGTAACAAGTAGAGCAATTATCGAGGATACGACCCAGGTTGGATTTGCACCATACAATTGGAAGTACGAAAATATGGAGCAGCATTTCAGGCTTTCAGGATTAGATATAAATAGGAATAATTGGGACTTAATAGATGATTTCAATTGGTTGGCAAGTGATAAGTCATCACCGAATTGGCATATCCTAAAGCCTGATGAGAAAAGAATTGACTGGCTTTGATGAAAAGTACAGTCTGATCTAAGTGAAGTGATAATAAATTAAAGCAGAGCTTTAACATTATGTTTAATTCGTTCCGACCATTCATGATATGAGGTTGTGTAGTTTTCGCTTTATTAAAGTATGCATTCAGAATATCAAATTCAGTTGGCTTTTTATTTAAGCTTGATGAAATGTATTTTAAGTTCATTGGATTATTTATTTAATTATTAAATTGCAAACATCATTATATACTTAGGCTCTAACTATTTCAGCAGTGAAAGACTTTGTGACTGTTGTTGTGCAACATATTTTTTGTGCTTTTCTTCCCACAATTAATTTTAACCCATTAAAGCCCAAAACTGTACGTGGCAAATAGGTCCATTTGAATCAAGCCAGTATAATTACTATGCATTCCTGCATAGGACTGCAAAGAGGGAAGGTTTATAACCTCAAAGTTGATTTTTCAGGTACCTCTTAAAGCAGTCAGAATGTCATAAGTTTTAATTTCAGTACAGTGCTGGGCTTTAAACAACCCTCCACCATTGTCCCACTCTTCTGTTAAGAGTTTCTGGCATTTCCTCCCTGGTTTGGCAAAAGTAGTTCCATTTCTCTGACAGGAACACTTATTAGGCAGGGCCATGTTATTCTGTGAAGAATGAGTATAGTAGCCACAGGAATCCTTAATCCTAAATGTTTTACTTACTAATCGGACCATGTTGTCCAGGGAACTTTCCTTGGCTGAACAGGGAATCAAACCCAGAACTTCATGATTATCAATCAGAAACTTTGACCAGTAGTTCATGAGTCTTGTGGTAAGTGTTGGCAAAGGTGGATTTGATAGGGTATATTTAGCACTGCATTGGCAAAAACTATTTGCAGAGGGAATAAATAAAAATACTTATTTAAAATGCTTTATATTCCCATTTCTGAACAATAGAACTAAATGGGTTAATGTTTTATCATTGTAAGTTATACTGAATTTATGTGTTCAATGATCAAGTTACGTTTAAATTTTAAATTCCTTCTGTAATTTTTTGGAGAATCTTCGAGCGCTGTGCATTAAAAAAAAGACACCATAATGCTGAGGAAAAATACAGGGCTTGCAGTCTTTATTAAGGGCAAATAAATAATTATTATTATTATTATTATTTAATGCTTTGTTAAAATAATTAGCAACAATTGTGGCCCATTTATATAGAAAGTCCCATCACCAGAATATGCAGGAGCCACAAAAAAACTGATATAGTAGAAACTTCGAAGAAATTGCCTTAACTTGATTTGTGTGTCCTAAAGGCATGTGTTACTGTAGTCTCAAATAAGATTTTGTTTTATAGCAAACTCCCTATTATCCGTCAAGGTTCTTCCTTTTTTAATTCTTTGCGAGCATATTATGGATATAATTTAAAATTTATATTTATATATACTATTATTGTTAATGAAAACAATGAATATAATGAGCATTAAGACAATTTTAGTAACCGGAACATTTAGAGCCTATTATAATCACATTTTAACAATAATTGAAGGGCTTGGGAAGATATTGTCATAAGCCACCCTTACTTGGTTTGGGAAATTAATGTTACAATCTCTATAAAACTGCATAAGAAATCCGAAAATATTATCTGTGTTTGCAAATTTGTTTAATAATATATTGATATAAAGTAAGTTAAGTTACAATAGTTTTATAACTAATCAGAGATTGACTAACACACTATACTATATACTTCACTTACCAATTATTTTGATAGTACGCGTTTCGCAAGTCCTTCGCCTGCATGGTCACCTACATGTCAACTACGGTGCTACGTGCAGGCGAAGGACCTGCGAAACGCGTACTACCAAAATAATTGGTAAGTGAAGTATATAGTGTGTTAGTCAATCTCTGATTAGTTATATGATTCACTTCACTGTGTAAGTTCCACCAGCAATAATTTGCATTTGTTATACAATAGTTTAGTTTGAATATTTAATAATAATTCATCAAAATTTAATTTCTCAAAATTAAGTAAGGACGGTTTATGACTGTATCTATCCAAGCCCTTCAGTTCTAACATTTAGATTATCTGCTTTTTTTTTTTTTTTTTTTTTTTTTTTATTATTATTATTATTATTATTATTATTTTTATTTTTATTTTTGCGTAACATAAAAATAGAGAGAGATGAAGTGATGATGGTGTTGAAACCATATTTTTAGTTCCATAATCAGAAGATTACCTTTCTTAGGCTGCATAATTAGAGATTGAATTTTGTTGTAGTTTGGATTATACATAAACTAACATACAGTCCACTGTCATTTAAATATCAATCTGTGGGGTGTCTTTAGGGAACTATTTTGCTGATGAGAGGATTACAATGCTGGTGCAGGCTACAAAGGAAGGAAAGATCTGAAATTCACCTATTCTGAAACAATTAACATGGATAATCAGGAGTTTGCTGTATATCATTTTGTCAAATTAACCTTCCTATAAAATGTCTGCACAGGGACAGTGAAACATAAAGAATCTAAAAATACCATTACATGATAACTACATAAAGGAAAATGTTAAACATCAATCCTAATTCATAATGCGCTGATGCTGCAGTTCGTCAGCTGGAAGAGGCACAGATAGATATCTTGCAACTATACCTGGCTATAAATGTTTATGCAAATTGAATGCTATTTTATTCTTACCAAATTCAAATTAATTTTATAAAAATTTATTTGGTATGTCACAGAAAAGAATTAAGTGGAATATTACAAAGGGGCATTGTACAGGTTCAAAATGTGTAATACCTGTACATTAGAATCTTGATTTAATAATAATGAGAATTGCGCCCATTGTGCATTTGTTCCTGAAGGCTTCTTTAGTCTCATTGACAGAGTTCGCTAATTGAGCACTTCCTTGAAGTACACTTCTCCATATGATACCTTTCACACTTTTTATCGCACAATCTGCAAATCTTGATTTAACAGAACCTCAATTTAAAATTAGTCTGAATTTTACACCAAATTAGGACGAATAGAAATAGAAAATGAAATCTCTGTATTAGTTTACTGGCTCCAATTCAGTGTGGCATTACTCCAATTATTGCTTTAAATTCATACACAGTATGTTTATGATAGCCCCCCGAGAAGAATATAAAGACAAGCAACACAAGAAACATAAATGTATTTCTAAACTTTGTTTTAAAACTTCTCGACATAATAGAATAGTTAGAATTTAGAAGGACCTTCCTTTGTAGCCTTTGCAACCATTCTAATCCTCTTATTAGGAAGATAGTTCTGGTAAGAATACTCTACAGACCAACATCATAATGACAGTGGCCAACCTACAATAAATTCAAACACTAATTCTGCAGGCAAATAAAGGGACTCATTTTTCTGATCTTGAAACTACAAATGGTTTCATCACTTCATCTCTCTCGCTCTCTCTTTCTATTTGTTATGTTTCTTTTATTTCATCTTGTTTTTTTGTGATAAATTGAATTTGTATGCATCAAGTTGATTTTCTTGTAGGACTATGCACTCCTATACAAAGAAGACAGTTTTGATTTTCATTGTGGTTTTAGTTTTATGCCCCATTGGAGGTTGAAAAAAAAGAAAATAACCCTCGTATAAAGACAACTTGGGAACTTGAAAAATATAGTGTATAAGTCAAACCCCCATACATTAGAAGAACTTAAGACAATATCACGAGAAATTAACTCTATCTCGGAAGCTGAACTTATGCGCATGAAAGAAAATGTCCTAAAAGGGTGCCAGAGTTGTGTGGATGCAAGAGGAGGACATTCCAACATCCCTTGTGATGAGGTACGTGGTTATTTTCATTGTAATTTTAACTAACTGAGAACCTGAATCATTACACCGTTAGCGGTTTTTAAAGTTCTTCAATTACTCGCCCGAATGCAGCATCATATTTCGTAACTAGAAACTGCACGCTTTAACTTTTATGTTATTTTAGTCTTCGTTGTTGAGAAGTTAGTAGTAATATTTAGCTGTGAAGTTACGTTTCTAACAAAATGGAATCTGTCGAAGACCTTCGGATAGATGGATCTGTGTTCTATGTTCCTTCTTATTCTTTTGTTGCAAATTGTTATTCATTAATTGCCTTAAATATCTTCTTTACCATAGTGATTCACCAAACAAACATTACGAACAATATTGTAGGCCCCACAGCCGACTTTCGTAACGCTTCCTTCCAGAAGGACGTCAGAGTAATGGGACCCTAAAAATTTGTTTGTGAACTTCTTTTGAAGAATAAAACCTGGTGTTTCATTATTGTAAAAAAATATCTGTAAGTGAATATTTATGGGAAGATGACGTAAATTTATCTTTCTTTGTGTCAAACTAACAGTCCCATGAGTTTTTTTTTTTGATGATGACGTGGTAAATTTGCTGGTGACATATACAAATCAGTACGCCGCAAAAAGAAATAGGCTTGGAGACCGTTCTAAAGAAGAGATGAAGTGTTTCATAGCTTTTATTGAGTGGTTATGTCGACCTGCCACAGAAAGATAACATATATTGGGAAAAGTCACCAAATGCCCATAACATATTGATTTCCGAAACTATGGCAAGGGATCGATTCCGATTTATAATGTGGAACTACCTTTAGGTGATCGATTTGCTAAAGTACGGCCTCTAATAGATAAAATAAATGAGAAATGTGTAGAGTACAGTTCACATATTCAAAACCACTCCGTAGACGAGAGCATGGTACCTTACTTTGGTAAACATAGGCCTAGTGCAAAACAATTCATCCATGGAAAGGCAATTAGGTATGGCTACGAGTTCTTGTGTGGTGGACCTAGTTTTGGGTACCTAAGCTTGTTCGGGCCATATCAAGAAGCTGGTACATTACCTGATAAATATGCTGAAAAAAGACTTTGATATGCTGACTTATATTCACAAGCTGGAACGATTGCCCTATAGAGTGTATTTTGGCAATTTCTTTACCTCAATACCTTTACTTAGGGATCTGCATAAGAGAGGAATTGAGGCCACAGGGGCAATGAGAGCCAATAGAATTGGGAAAGAGTGCGATATGACCAACAGTGATGAAGAAAACACCACGGGGTACATACGACTTCCAGGTCTGATGACACAAGCAACGTCCTCGTTACTAGATGGAATGATCATAGTGTGGTGAATGTGGCTACTAACTTTGACAGAGTTTTACCGACTCGCCAGGTATCTCGCTACTCACAAAAGCAAAAAAGCGAATTAGTGTCGATCAACCACAGTCATCCACAACTATATACACACATGGGAGGCTTTGACAGAGCTGACCAAAACATTTCTTTGCACCTTGTATCAATCAGAGGCAAGAAATGGTATTTCCCTCACGTTGCGCTGTTGCGGAACAAAATGTGTGGCATCTTTACCGGCAAGATGGCGGTAAATAAGATCATCTAGACTTTCGCCGAAGACTAGTCACTACTATTTTGGAGTCAAATAGAAGAGTGGTTTCTTCAAGAGGACGGCCATTGGGTTCATCAAAGGCTCATCCTCGGTTAGACAAATTAGAGCATTATGTTGCCGGCCTACAACCAGTGTTACAGGAAAGAAAAAAACAGCTCCATTGCTGAAAATGCCACAAGAAAGCTACAAATCAGTGCGTGAAATGTGGTTTGTCACTTCGTGTAACATGTTTCGTTGCTTATCACACAAAGCAAAGTGAATAACAACAATAAAGTACTCAAAGAAGTGTATTTAATTATTTTCAGTGATAGGCAAATTTCAATGTGCATTACGCTGACGTCCTTCCAGGAGCATGGGCATTATTTCAGGAAGTATGTAAGTTACAAGAATAAATCGCATTACTGTATGAATCTTTAGTTAAATTGAAGTGTTTTAAGCAATTTAATAAAAGAAAACGTGTTAAAAATAATTCCGCGCCATCTGGGTTAAGTTGGGATGTCTTGAAGTATGGTAAACAAATTTGCTAACTAGTTTTTCAGCACTAAAATAGCGTAATATTTTATTTTCATTAGTTCAATATTTATAAATTTTCTGGGGCTGGACCCCGACCTCCCCTTTTTTTTTTGGGGGGGGGTATGGAATATCTTCCGGCACTTTCGACCCTACCCGAAATTATTTTCTGGCTACGCCACTGACTGTGGTAGTACCAACAGGGCCGTAGCTAGGCGGTGGCGAGGTGGGCCCCTGCCAAGGGCGGAGGTACAAAGAGGCGCAAAATTGCCATGAAAAATCCCGTTTTTTTAGAGTGGTGCAATTTATCACGCAATAAAAATTCCACGTTATTGGAAGAAATCTTTCAGGTTATTAAAAATTACGGCACGTGAATTATCTGTAGTATTATGCCGATTGTCTACAAACAAAAAGCAGTCATGCAACGTTCTTTAATTAACACGTTTCTTATTGACATTAACAGTAAACAACGACAGTAAAAATTAAAATATACGTTATTATTGAGGTGAAAGTGGTTCAACTATTCGAAAAAAAATGTTTACCTATAGGCCTATTAATGTGTTAAACATTGTAGTAGGCCTCAGGCCTATTATGTAATTTACTTTTGATACTAGATTTTATTATTTAATTCTTTTTTAAGTAGTTCAATCGTCTGAAAAAAAGGTTTTAGTACCTTGAAAGTTCAACACTTAGTTCATTTTCAAATTGAGGTTTAGGTTTTCTTTGACAATAACTGTTTTTATATTAAAATAATAAACAATTTTACAGAAATTAAAAAGAAAAAATTGTTTCAGACCCCCCCCCCGTATTGGAGGGCGCAGATTTGTCAAACTCGCCAAGGGCGCAGAAGGACCTTGCTACGGTCCTGAGTACCAAAGTTTCATGTTCCTTCAAAGATCCAACCTAGGCTATGAAAATTTATTTTTAGGTAATGAAGAATATTTTATTTGCATAGACGACGATTTTGGGGTGCAGGGGACATCTTAAAACTAATTACAGACTAGTAGGCCTATGTAACTACTAAAAATCCAATTCTTGTCCCCCATTTTTTTTTTTTTTTTTTTTTTTTTTTTTTTTTGTTTCAATTCGGCGCCACTGAATATCTAAGTAAGATTCCGCCATCTGTTGTTAGATCTAGGGAGTTAAGAACAATACTTAAGTCAATTGGTATATAGAAAATAAAGTTATTACTCTAGGCTATTAAGGGTATGGTCATAACACTATTCAATATATTAAAACTGATTTTATAACGTAAAATTTAAGTAGAGTTGATAGGTATACTGTCTATTTGTATAATATTTAACATATGAAGGAAATTGTTCTTCCGGTTGGACTCAGGTTTAGACGAGTTTCTAAATTCATCGAACTGATGGACGATGGATTCCACCGACTGGAAGGCTGGATTTCACAATTTTTTCTCGATGGATTCATGATGACTGATGAATTTAAAAACCATTCGTTGGCAAAACCGATGGTTTTCAGGAGCGCCAACACAGTAACTACATATAAAATTGTAAAATATTAGCGATGGCATTGTTGGTAACTCCGGTTTATTATTTTCCCACCTGAAATGTATAATAATAATAATAATAATAATAATAATAATAATAATAATAATAATAATAATAATATTATTATTATTATTACTATTATTATAATTATAATTATTAATATTATAATTATAATAATAATAATTATTATTATTACTATTATTATAGGCCTAATGATCGATTTGCATTACATTAAATACAATGGAAACTGATTACTATAATGATAAGTTATATTAAATAAAATAAATAAACAAAGGTGAGATCTACATTAAATTAACTCCTTATCGCAAAGACAGACTCGTCGGTATTTGTTACATAAAATCGGTTTATCACAGTAGACCTACTTAGTCTGTGTGTTTTATACTATACACATTACAGTACTGTAGTTATATGTTTTCAAATTGACCCGAAATTAGTAATATTATTTTATAATGGTCTATATTTTATAATTTTAACAATTCCAACAACAAAAACCGAAATAACTTAACTTAAATGTTACTTAAAATGCATGCCATTATAATAATTTACTATAACTGAAAACTAATAGACTGTCTTTGATTCTTTCTCTTTCAGTTTTAGCCCTTTATGAGGAATCGGATAACGAATCCTCAAAAATAAGTTTAACTGCTATTTATGTGTCTGTAATTTAGTCTACGTTATGTAGTGATGAATCTTATATGCGCGATCTCCATTACATATGTTTGAATTGTCAATTCGTCATAATGGCGGTGATTCATCTGATCCATCGGACGTTCAAGTACGATGGAACCGATGCCAGTCGATGGAAACCAGCGCAAACTCATCAGAACTCAAAGAACGCTTTGATGGATAGCCGATGGATTCCATCAATGAAATTAAAAACGCTCTGATGAAAGCTCGATGCCATCGGATGGATCCATTGATGAATTTAGAAACTCGCCTTTTATAGCAGAAAGCTACAAAGATGTCCAAGGCTATCGGAAATTTGGTAGCTAAAGGCCCAGTGTTTGCAAAAGGTAATTTTTGTAATGTAATAGATCGCGCATAAGTATTAATAGGTATAACAAGTTTCTATAATAAAAGCTGTGGAATGACAAAGTAGTTGTACAAATTTGAGTTTGTCACCTTCAATCTTGCGAGTGCCCTCTAAACACGGTTAATATTATAGGCTATATTTACATTAATTTTTACAGGCCTGGTCGACTCTTCAATCCCAAAATTTAACCTTTTCATGAAATACGCCAGAGTCGAATTGCAGCCTCCCTCACCAGGAGATATTCCAGAAATCAGGAGGGGATTTCAGAAGCTGCTCACCGGATTCCGCACTGGAAAATGGAAAGAAACACCAGTAAAGGTACATCTTCAATCGGTAAAATCCATATATGCTTGACCCATTCTTTAAAACCAAGATTCCCTTCATAAAACACACATTTTGGGAAAAACCGAATACAAGGTGCCAAATAAGCTCCTCCCATACTCACTATCGGGACCCGCCCGGGAAGGAGGGGTTTAGGGCGGGGACTATTTTAAACAGTGGGAGACATCTAGTAGATAATGGTGGAACTAGTAGCGGTGCAGAGACATCTGGCGGAAATACTAGAAGCACAGAAAATTTAATTTTTTATCCCTTTTCTCCTCCTCTTTTCCCTATTACCTCCCTTCTCTCCTTCACCCTATCGAGAATTCTTCTAGCCTTTGGGAAAAACCAAATATCGGGTGCCAAATAGGCTCCTCCCATACTCGCTATCGGGACCCGCCCGGGAAGGAGGGGTTTAGGGCGGGGACTAACTAAATGAAACAGTGGGAGACATCTAGTAGGTAATGGTGGAATAAGAAGAAGCGGCGCAGAGACATCTGGCGGAAATAGCAGAAACACAAGAAAATTAATTTTTTTTATTTTCCCCTTTTATCTCTATTCTCCTCTTCTCCTCCTCTTTTCCCTATTACCTCCCTTCTCTCCTTCACCCTACCTACCTATTTGGGACCTATTCCTATCCTAGTAATTTTCGCACCTACGGGGATTCGATCTGGGGACCGATAGCGTTATAGTCCATCGCCTTGACCACTACACCACGAGTGCTCGACGCAATAAAAATCGAGAAAACTTCTAGCCTTTGTACTACAGAGACGTGTAATACATGACGAGTAGTAAGAATGATAATGTTCTAAATACTTAGGTGGGTATATTTGGTACAGGGGCATCTCGTATTTTCAATATTTGGTACAAGGGGCACTCTCGCATCGTGGGAATCGTATTTTCAATAGGGTAGTGTTGAGTGTCGAGTGGGTAAGGCGGACATGTTCGGGAACGGATCGGTGCGAGAGCCGAGCGAGAGGTCGCCTGCCGGCCGACAGCTGCTGTCGCCATAGCAACGGAATGCGGGATGGGCGGAGCCTATTTGGCACCCGATATTTGGTTTATGCCTAGCCTTTTTACTACAGAGATGTGTATTACATGATAAGTATCATAGTACGTCCTCTCTCGTATTTTGAATATTTGGTACAAGGGGCACTCTCGTATTTTGGATATTTGGTACAAGGGAAACTCTCGCATCATTTTAATCGTATTTTCAAAATTTGGTACAAGGGGTAGGGCATGTTTAGTGAGTCAGCGCGGGGCTCGGGAACGGTCGGGTGGTCGCCCGCCGTCAGCTGCTGTCGCCATAGCAATGCAATGTGCGGAGCTTATTTGGCACCTTATATTTGGTTAGCCCATATTTTGTTATACATAGTTACATACCGAGAGGAGATGTCTTGGCAAATGATTTGGTCCGACCCACCCGCCCTAAACGTAACAATTTCTTTTGTACCATGATCTAGTGAAAAGTAGTAAAATCTCCGATACAAATTTTATTGAATGGACGCCCAGCTAGAATTCTGGGCGAAAGACAAATATAAGGTGCAGTTTAAGCTCCGCCCACTCGATATTCACATTTTCTTTCTCAGCGAAGCATGGCGACAAACTATCCTTGTATATTGTCGCCGACACTTCCGACTATACCAAATATTAAAAATGCGAGAGTGCCCCTTGTACCAAATATTTAAACTGCGAGAGTGGCCCTTGTACCTAATATTAAAAATTCGAGAGTGCCCCTTGTACCAAATATTAAAAATTCAAGAGTATCCACAGGTTTGCCTTGTACCCAATGGTTTGTCAGCCTGCTTATCCTCGAAGAATTCGCTAGATCGTGGTATAAAAGAAAGTGCTTTGCTGGGGGTGGGTCAGTGCGGGATATATCTCATGCGACGCTGCACCTTATATTTGGTTTTTCCCGAATTCTGGGTAATAGGCTGACAAACACACTACACTAATATTGCTGTTCATAACCTAAACAAACCTAACCTGACCTGACCAAACGAGCATAACCTAACATAACATAACATAACTTAACTGCCACTAAAGTAGAATCTACCTGTCACTACTTACCTTAATGCAGATGTGGGTCTGTCCCTGTTGGTCACCCTAACGCCAGTAATGCAGTTTACTGTGTGATGTTCAGCCATTTCATAATTATGGGTGGGACATTCTAGCAAATTATAAAAACTATTTTTGTTTATTACATATCATATATAATAAACTAGAATTGGTTCTTCATATTCTGTAAAATTTACAATGCCTTCTCCTCCACACTACATGCAAAGTATTATTTAAAATTTATTTTAAATGTTTTAAATTTGTTTTTCAAAATCTATTACGGGTGGGACATAATTTGGACACTGATTTTAATGATGCAAAACAAAAGTTCATTTGCTGTTTTGCTATTACTGTTAGGGTCTTAATGTTGTTATTAATGAAGGTATGAGGGATTAAATGCAAATTATAAAATGTTTCCAGGTTGTCAGAACATTTCTTAACTCATCAATAATAATTTAACAAAACTATCACCATTACGGGTGGGACAAAAAGTCACTTGTTTGTTATTTTGCATAGTAATTAACCACACATATTTTTTGAAGTTAATCTTATACCAAATTGTACCTTAAGATGTATATTTTCTCAAATGAAAAGGGACATAGCTGATTACTCTTGACTACTTGGTATTAAAGAGTGTTAAAATCATACTAAAATGGCAAAAAAAAGTCACTCAACGCAATAAATAGGCTAAGTAAATTGACAGATTTTACACATGAAACCACTTCAGATACCATACACCTAAATCTTTAATATTAAGAGAATTTGAGGTTTTAAACTTATTTTTGGCCACCCAATGACAATAATTTTATAACTTCTCTCTTTGAAGGAAAAATTCCCATATTTTATGAAATGGCTATGCTGCAGTATAGTTGTGATTGTATTGAATGCAATTCAATGCCAATGCAAGCTATCAGAATTACCTTTCCTAGGAACCTCTTTCATTTCTTTACCACAAGTCGGGCACAGATAACAAGAGCTAATTAACCCGTGATACTTACAGAATTCAGTGGCTTTGTTCACTAAATTTGATTTCAGCAAATTCACGAAAAAGAACCACGTTAAGTCTGTATGCTGCACCTCGTTACCGGAGCTACTGCTGTTCAATGCACAAAGATTGCGTGTGTCTAAACACCTTCACTGCTCACAAGCAAGTAAAGAAGGTGGGAAATAATTGTCACGTTTAGGGAGAAAGCTGGGGATGTTATGGGGGCGGATTTTCCTTGCCCTTGGCTATAACTAGTGGTACTTTCCTCCCCGACTTTCTGCCTTGGCTGCAACGAGATTTTGTTCTCATTCTAGCTGTACTTGAAATGGCTACCCCATGTAAGAAGGCTACCATACATAGGAAATTATCTGTAGGCCTGCCCTGGCTTTTGGTGCAGGATGTAATAGGGGATAAAAGAGAATGGCCCCAATATATGTTAAATCTGTAGTGGAACAGTAAGTTGGGGAATGCTGTTAGGATGGTCATTGCTGTGTTTGCATATGGTAATGGCCTATCAGTTGATACACTTACAGAATTCCTCCACAGCATTAATAAATTTTCAGGATGAGGCCACATATGGATCATACTATGAGATATTATTACACGTATTCAGACCAAACCAGGGAAAGAAGAAGTAGGAGGTGGTACTATGATATTGCAAAGAAAAGAGTGTTAGACTTGAATGGTATGCCACATACAAGACAAATTAATTAATGCTGGGAAAACGACCCTTCCCCCCCCCCAAATGGCTCTTTTTAGAGCCAACTTATTATTTCAAATTAAAAAAAATACCCTTGCACCAAAACAGCTCTTTTCAGAGCCAACATAATATTTCACAATTTTTAAAATAAAACCTGCACCAAACATAATATTTCACAATTATAAAAAAACAAAATATTTCATAATAAAAAAAGACCCTTTCACCAAACATAATATTTCACAATTATAAAAAAGCTGTGCTAAGTTATGCAAACATAATATTTCTCAATTATAAAAAACAAAATGACATTTCACATAAAAAAACACCATACAAAATAATATTTCATAATAAAAAAAGACCCTTGCATGAAACATAATATTTCACTATTATAAAAAACAAATCACCCAGAAAAATAGAATAGACAAAATCCTGAAAGTAGAGAGAAGAATAGCTAGAACATGCATAAATAAAAAATACCAAAAAGATGGACAGTGGCGGATAATACCAAATGAAATGGTGTACAGAGAACTAGAACCTATCACAGATACTATACGGAAGAAAAGGATCTCTTTTTTTGGTCACATTATGAGGACACCAGAAACTCTACTGATAAGAAAAATTATAGAGAAACTCTGGAATATGAAGCAACAAGTAGGATGGATTACAGAAATTAGAGAGGATATGACAGAATTAGAAATAACTTTGGATGACTTGAAAAACAAAACAGGAAATTCAAGGAAACTTAAAAATATTAAAATAAGATTTAAGCCAAAAATAGACAGACGCCAGACAATAAAGAGGGTATTTACAGATGAAGAGCGACAGAGAAGATCGGAACGCATGAAAAACTACTGGGAAAATCGGAAAGGAAGACCGAGAAATGATAGACTGAAGTGGTCCAATGAGGCCGTAAAAGCAGAAGAAGAAGAAGAAAAAACAAAATAGCATAGGCTATTTTGAAATAAAAAAAGGACACTTGCACCAAACATAATATTTCACTATTATTAAGTGCCAGTATGGTACTTTATGAGATTGTGTGGTGGGCGAAAAAATGTCTGTCCGTCTGTCTGTATGTCTGTACGCACCATAACTCAAATACGCTTTTTCGGATTTTCATGAAACTTGGAAAACACATTTATAATGTCCATGGGAAGAACCCTATTGATATTGAACCAAATCGGTTCACCGGTACCTGAGTAATGCCCAATTTAGTGCCTATTTTAATAGATTATATTAGAAAGGCGCCATAGCTGAAATACGCTGAATCGGATTTCCATGAAACTTGGTATATGCATTTATGACGCCCATGAAAAGTACCCTATTGAATTTGAACCTAATCTGTTGACTAGTACCAGAGTAAAACCCAATTTAGTGTATATTTTAAAGGCGCAATAACTCAAATACGCTTTATCGGATTTTTATGAAACTTCGTATACGCATTTATAATATCCATGGAAAGACGTCTATTGATATTCGACCAAATAGGTTGGCCAGTACCGGAATAATGCCCAATTTAGTGCCTTTTATGTTAATATATAAGAAGTCGCAATAACTCAGATATGCTTTATTGGATTTCCCTGAAACTTTGTATACCCATTTATAATGTACATGGGAAGACGTCTATTGATATTGGATAAAATCGGTTGACCTGCTTCGGAGTAATGCTCAATTTAGTGCCTATTTTATGGTAATATACGTATTCGAAAGAATTTATGAAATGCACATCAGTTATCATGACAACATAGTCAATTGTTTTACTGTGATCTTATAAGGCTTTGGCAATTAAAATACAGTTAGCTATGACAACACTTTTGCTTTAAATGTGCTTATCCAACTAGACCGTTAAACTGACCCAGGTGGCTGAGATGGTAACGTCTTGGCCTGACATTCTGGAGTTCCATGGTTCAAATCCCGAAACCGGCCAATTTGACTTTTTTTTTGTATTCTGCATATCATAACTGCAATCATAACTGATTAAACAAAAACATACTGGCACTTTGTTACATCAGTTTACCTGATTTTATTTAAAAAAAAAAAGCCGTACTATGTGAACATAATATTTCATGATTATAAAAAAACAAAACATTCCACAATAAAGAGAGACCCTTGCACCATACATAATATTTCACAATTATAAAAAATGACTCTTGCCACAACAAAATAATATTTCACAATAATAATAATAAAAAAAAGACCCTTGGGGGATAGTTTCCCACTTTGATGGATTGGTTAATATTTTTTTTACACACAAAAAACGGCAAAATTTCATGTGATATTATTCTGCAGAAGTTTTAGAATCCATATAGGCCTATAGGCACATTTTCTTTCTAAGAATATATTAAATATAGGCCTAGGTAAAATTGGTAAGAAGTTCACAGAAAACTAACCTAAAATGGTGCTCGGAAAGAAAGTGCACACACCAGAATTGGCTGCTCGAGACAACACAGGTTCATGCTGGGAAGAAGCCAAAGGGTCACATGGTGCTGGAATCAGGATTGCCAACCTAATAAGGGTCTGTGGTGGTCAGTCGCTATCACTGTCTAGAACACCAGTGGCCCCCAAACCCTCTTCAAACTTGAGCTAACATGCCTAACCTAACCTAATCTAAACTAACATTTTTTATTTCTTGGAGGCTCTGCATTCAAACCCCCTTCTTTAATATAGGATAATTATAAAACCTGGGAATCCAGTTTGAGCGGGAATTTAAAAGCAGCGCCTAAAATTGTTGGCAGCACTGTATGGAACAGACCAATGACATGCAAGGTCGTTGGCAGCCAATGGGAGTGTTGGTCTGCAAGCCAGAGCCCGCATACTAAAGTCGAACATCACGTGTGGAAATCCAGCCAGTGGGAAACTAAACCCGACCCTTGCACTAGACATAATAGTTCACAAAATATAAAAAACGATCCTTGCAACAAAATAATATTTCACAATAAAAAAAAAGACCCTTGCACCAAACCCTTTCACAATTATAAAAAACCCCGTATGTATGCCAACAGAACATTTTACAATTATAAAAACAAAATAATAGCCTATTTCATAATAAAAAAGACCCTTATACAGTGAGTCTCAGACAGATTGCACCCGCTTGCTGCGCGCCGTGCTTCTCTTGTGATGACTCAACACTTCCCGCGTCGCAGCCAGCTGTGTCCCCGCAGATAAGTCAACAATTCCTGCATAGTCTGCAGTTGAGCATTGTTCTCGTGTTGTACAGACGTGAAAGTGTTATTCTGTAGTTTGTCACAACTAAAAGAAAACATTAGGATAGAGATAAACTAAATAACGGAAGAACAATTAATGCGTATTAATTGGAATTTCCTATCGCGATGCCAAAAATGTGTGGATGTAGGAGGGGGACACTTCCAGCATCTCCTGTAATAAGGTAGGTGCTTATTTTCGTTATTTTCAAACTTATTTCATTTATTTTCATTGTCACGCACGGACAAGTCAGTCAACTGCCGGGCAGTTCCTTTGCTGCATACCGGGGATAGGAGTGTCATCTGGGGGGAACCCAACGCACGGCACGGCGGATCCAATCTGACTGAGACTCACTGTACTATACATAATATTTCACAATCATAAAAATCGCCTTATTATAACATAAAATACAGCTTAATTGATGCAGGAAAATTCCCTTGCACCAACACTGCTCCTTTTATAACTACCGTAACAAAATATCTCAAAATTATAAAAACTGATTCTTGCATTAAAACTCTTCTCATGTATGCAAGCCATCATAACTCAAATATACCAGAGCTTCCTTCACTGCTCAACGTTCACTCGTGGCGTAATGTTTAAGGCTCCTAGCTACGGTACAAGGGGTCTCGAGTTCAAATCCCGGTGGATCCAAAATTTGTGACGTACTATAGAGTGAGAACATTGATTTGAAAGGCGCCGCTCACTCTTATAGACAGTGAACCATACACTTTCATACTTGACTTTAACCTTCATGTTTTTTGTCACAGGAATTATTGCCGACAGCTTCAGCTGAAGACGGGGTGGGTTAATGTTAGGAAGGTCTGTTATCTTATCTTTATGAAAAATAGTAAAGTTTTTCAAAATCAAATTTAACAGAATTTTATTCAATAACATGTACATTAATTATTCAATGTTTTCAGTCTAGTTTGAGAGACCTCCTCAAAAGACAATTCCTCTTCTTTGCTACTGGTCACCTGAACTGAATCCTGCAGGCCGACAAACACTTCTACTTTCTTAGTCCTCTTGAACATCGTTTTCATACTCTCCTAACACAGTCTGTAACTTGGAAAAATATTTCAACATCTAACCATGATATGCACCAAAATTTATTCACTGTAGGCCTACTCCATTTTCCAGCCAACTCTATACCTATCTTGGCCTACCAGAATTTACACTTATAATACACCTTAGTTTCAGACAAATCTCTCTTAGAAGAAGCTCACAGTATTTCTTAAAGAAGACAGAACAGAATTTTTACCCAAAAGACAGAAAAGGAAATTTAGGTTAGCGACTACAAAATGAATGCAGCGGCTAACCACTGACATGAGATTACGTAGGCTATCACTGGGGACTCGCCTCCGTCGCCCCACAACCAGGGAAGTAATAAAGGCCTAAAAAAAAAAAATCAGACACATGGGTACTTCCTGGGATCCTCGCTGTCACTAGACGCTAATGGGATTGATAGTAGCCCTGAAAGACCCAAATCTCTGTTTTCTTTGGAATATGACATATATTCAAATCTCACAACTCAGCGGACTTCGGCATACAGCTGCCTACTTGGCACTTAACAAACATATATTTATTTTCAATATGACTGGCTTCGTCGGTGCTGATTTCCAATAGAATTTCAACTACCCACTCCACCAAGTCTATAAGCATGTATAAATATTTGTTCTGAGTTTTCCTTACCTGATAGTAATTTCCCTATTACTAACAATACCTTTTTTTTTTTTTCTTTTTTTTCTTTTTTTTCTTAACAATGCGTAGAGATATCCAATATTTCACGTAACCAACCCTTATTTCAATAGTTACAGTTTTTATTTTCCTCTCAGTCTAATTTAAGACTCTTTCCAAATGAACTTTATATATATATATATATATATATATATATATATATATAGAATTTTCCAACTGATTTTACTGTTACAGTACAAATGCGAGATGACGTAATCTTTATCTACGGGGGAAAAATATCCATTTATCTCTATGAGCTGTCTGCCTGCTTTCTTCTTACCGTAACACAAATTACATCTTATTAAAGTTTGTTTATAGCTCACTGAATTATTACTTGCAGAGAGAAAGAAAGAATATAGTTCAATGGGTCAAGTGAATAAAAAGCAAGCATTTGCTTTTAGAATTAAGTATTAGCAAAAGCATTTTCTATCTAGTATTAAGTAATAGCACTAGCATTAGCTCAGTTTTGTGTGAATAAACTTTTACTAGTGCTAGCTAGTAAATGCTGGAAAAATTTAGCCTTTTGTGTGGATCACGGCCCCTTAAATAATTAAAAATAAACATCAATCTAGCAGGTCATGAAAATAGTAGGAAACATGTGAGTGCCTTTAATTGTTATCGACTTCAAAATGTCATCTTCTGAGTCTGAAACTTTTATGACCAGTGAAGAAAGTGATAAACAGTTACAATTTATTCATATTCTGAAGAATGATAATCACTTTTAAGAGACCGAACACGCCTGCGATATTTAGGAGTTCTCACTTGCATAAAAGCAGCCATTTCATCATTTACACTTCCAATAAAATTAGAACTGTAGCATGGGTATAACCACACTTGAAAAATATGCAGCATTTGCTATGAAGTCAAAGCAGAGTCTTGGTTTTATTCACACCTTTTTAAGCAAGTGCTGGGAAATTCAGCATTTGCTACAACAACTTTCTTTTGTTAATTAGCACAAGCATATTCTATATTATTATTCACATACTTTAATGCTTATTCTGTTATTTTCAAATAAAAGCAATTGCTACATGTTTATTCACTTGACCCATTGTACTTATCTGATGTGTACTGATGTATATCTGTCAATCACACCGATCATCTCTAGGCAATGACCTTGTCACTGCATGTTGACCCACACAGATGATGTGACGTATACTTTCAGTCATGTTCACTATACTTCCCACACCTCCATATGCGCTCCTTCTTTGTCGGGGTGAATCTCCACTGCAAGAACACCGCCCCCAAGGTAGGCAATACAAGGCTCGCAGACCTAGGCCACGTTACGTCCAACTTCCATCGTAGGATAACAACCACGAAGAGCTCAGGAATCCACTCCAGTAACATCAGCAACCTCAGACCCTCACAGGCCTAATCGACAGAATCCTTCCTGTCGTCTTATTTCCAAGGATCACTCCCTCGGACCAACTTCTGCAGCAAATCTCCGATCGCTAACTGGCTACGCCGACTGTCTACTGCTGACTCACTACTACTGATGACTACTGGTGACTCCTCATGATTGATGACTACTCATCACGGCTCCCGACGATTGACTGTCCACCAGTCATCACTGCCTGCCCCTGACTCACTCTCCACGACCTTCTCCTGTTGTCGCTCTTGAGAAACTCTCCACGACTTTCTCCTGTCGTCGCTCTTGAAAAACTCTCCTCGACTTTCTCTTGTCGTCGCTCTTGAGAAACTCTCCGACTATCTTCCCTTCTAACCATCCTCTCATCTTTCAAAAAAACTTGCGCAGGCGCAGTTTCTAGTACTTTCTGTAACAAACTCGTTCTCGTAAAGTAAAGCTTTCACAAACATAGAGTGGTAACAAGTGGTTTAACTATTGTTCACTATAAATATTGTCCCGCGACCTTTCACTTCGTTACAAATTTATGGTTAGGAATAGGTCTCAAATAGGTAGGTAGGGTGAAGAGGAGGTGAGAGGAAGAAAGGAAGAGAAAAAGAGAACAAAGGAGAAACAAATTTTTAAATTTTTTCAGTTTCACCAAGTTACATGTAGATGTCTCCACTGTTTTAAGTTTCTCCCTCTGCAAAGATAATGGTTCATGATGCTCAAACATACATTTACCAATATACTTGTCACTGCAGTGTAAAAGAGTGCATTTAAATGATTAAGTCAGAATGAGCCATTGAGGTTGGGAGGAGTCTCGTAGGAGATGTTGAAGGAGGTAATAGAAACAAATCTATGCATGTGCAAAGGTCATATAACATCTGATAATGCAGAAAGCAGAATTATCTTCTTATTAATTTTGCCCTTGGTTATTATGTCTTTGATTACCACTTATTTAGCCACATTTTAGTTTGTGCTAACTTATCATGTAAGTGGTCTGGGCTAGCTCACACTCCATGAATAAGAATGTGTGTGTTTTTAGCTGTTTTATGTAGAAAATTTCGTCTTAATGTGTGACTCCATGTGTGTGGAGTAATGCCATATAATTTTGCGGATTATTCATAAAGAGCTGAGAAAAGAAAATGCAGTTGCACCTACCGTATTTATTATATATATATATATATACCGGTATATATATTCTGTACCTCAGAGCCAAAGGAACGTAACTCCAAATTTCATATTTTTTGGTTTTTTTCATATTCTTTACTAACTTCTTGACCTCTATAGAAGCAATTAATATTAAATCCATAATTTCATTAGAAACCAAGATATTGAGAGCCAAATAGTACTAACTCCATTCCCCTTTATTGTTCATAATTTTGTTTTTCGCTCCTCCTGTAAAATTTAGTTTTTGGCAGTTACGCTCGTTTGGCTCTGAGGTACAGATATATATAGTAAATGAGTGGTGTCATCTTTTTAATAAAATAATAACTAATAAAGAATATGTTAACTGGATTGAGTAACTAAAAACTGCAGGTTGACTTCTGTTATTCATCATGTCACTGTATTTGCAGGGCTTTTTAGGGTTTGCTACTTATTAGGAATGCCACTGCTATAGGTCTATGAGCTAGAAAAGAACCTGCAGAAAACATGCTGTGCTTGCTGCAGTAAGCACAGCGTGGATCCATGCAGGTTCTTTTCTAACTTGTAGATCTATAAATAAAAATGTCAATATTCCTAATCTAACTGCCAGCAACTTAGAATCTACGTGCCACTTACCTAGAAACAACTGCCACTAATCTGCAATCTGCATAAAGCTTATTTACTGGGCTTCTGAGGTTATGGCACCCGCCTTCCACATTTTGTACTGTATAATAAATGGGCAGAGTAGAAAGTCCAACACAATTTTTTTTTTAATTTCTCAGCTGATTGTAAATAATCAGCAATTTTTATTTTTTACTTATAATTACACATGTCAAATGCTAGTTAGAAAATGGAAAAGAGTATGAAACTGCATAATTTCATGCATGCAGGCAGGCACTTTGCCTGTCATCAGCATTCCTGTTGCTATCTCAAAGAAAACTTCACTAACCGTATCGTCTTTAATAGCACACATGATTATAACAGTAAAGTGGTGGAATTTTAATAAATATGTAGTGCTATTAAACTCTTGCAAACCTCTTGCCCTTCACTCCTGTTGACGAATACCCAGGAAAACTAGACATTTAACTGAGTAGGCCTAATTAAATACACACTTATAAATTTGTATATAGTCACATAGAAACTCTTAAAAAGTTTACACAACTTCCTGAACAATTATAATATAAGGGAAAACTGAGTCAATACGTATCAGTGAGTTAACATTCGAAACATGTAGCGATATTTGACTGAACATATTGATGAACAAACCTACATCTTCTTTAAGGACTGAAACATATTGAAAAGTGCAATCCAACAATTATCTAGTTGTAATGAACTGATAGAAATATCCTTACTGTCATCCCTCCTTCTGTAAATCAGGTATGTATCAACATTATGGTTAGATACATGTATGAAAAAATTTGGGGGAAATCTTTAACGCACTTACAGAGATCGCCTGGAGTCTGAAAGCTTTGCAACCATTAAAACTTGAACATGTTGTTGGCAGTGTGCATGTGTGGAGTGCATAAGTCCAACATGAAAATATCGTTCATGGCTCCACGGGCTTTAGTTAACCACGTGGATACTAGCGTGATGCTGTTAGTGTTTTCATCTCAATACGTTTTGCTTGCATTCAAATTCCCGCCGCCTCTGTCTGTGACATTGTCTATATTGTCAGTTTGAGGGTGAGTACTGTACTATATTCCACGTATGGGCTATTAGAATTTAACTGTTCATATGGGCCGTGAACCATTGAATGTTGTTTGTGTATGAGGTATCTAAGATATCACATTATATTGCTGTTTCTATTGTTTTATTTATGTACTAAAGATTCCTTTTTGATAGCCATATTTTTGTAATTCTTGTCGTTAACGGCTGTCGTTTTTCATTTGTTTCGGTTATTAATCAAACTCTGTTTAAGGTAAATAAAAATTGGATATTTGACTTCTTCATTCTCACATATTGGCTCAATTTTTGCATAGATATAGTGATCCTGGACAATAAGTCGAAATGATAGGATGCTGAAGCTAGTTGTTCGCCTGGGTCATTTTTAACCTCGCATCTCCATGATCTTCTATTCCATTCTCATAACGTGTGTAAACAAACTTAAAAAAATATATATTTTATGTCCTGTTTCAGGAAGCCTGGTTGAACACATTAGTTACTGTGGAAGTCCTGTGTTGGTTCTTCGTTGGTGAATGCATTGGGAAGAGGAGCATTGTTGGTTACCAAGTGTGAATATTTTCTCCTGTGTATAACTGTTATGAACTATGTAAAGCTCTGGTAGGGATATCTAAAGTGTATATTTGTAGCATTGAAATTCAATTCTGAAGATAAATCACTGGATCATACTCGTGAATAATGTTTAAAACTATGAAGAAACATGTCCTGAATAAGAAACAGAAGAGAAATGAAGAAATGTGGAAGGTTTTGGAGTTAGTTGTAAGGGGTAGGTAGCTTTACTACTATAAATGAAAATGAAAGCTTATTTATTTCTTTATCTTCCATCTGTTTCTTAATTCACTATCCTTACTTTGTTATTTGTTCTTAGTGTATGTGTTTCTAGGGCCACCCATTTTGCTTTACATGTATTCACATTCTGCATTCAGCTTATAGGTGTCAGGAGAGTAGTCAATTTCCACTTTCTTTACCTGAACTATAGATAGAGAAAGTATTATGTTTGACCCTGAAATTATTTCTCAGAAATATATCTGTGATTGTGTGTGAACAGTGCAGCTCAAAGACAAAAGAGTAATATTAAAACAAAATGTTATATTTGAGTAGCTTAATATCAAACCCGGACATCTGTCCCCTCAATCAAAATTTCGTTAGCGGACAACAACATTGCATCAGGTGCTACATAAGTGGCTTCGTTTGCATCCCTACAAGGTGTAAATTGTTCAAGAATCGATACCAGATGACAAGTCACGACAACAGGCATTTGCTATTGAAATTCTGGACCATGTAAATATGAATCCTGAATTACTTGGACAAGTTTTGTTTTCAGACAAGGCAGCGTTTTATCTATCAGAGTGTGGTAATTGACACACCGTAAGGATCTAAGGTATGGAAAATCCACGTGTGTACTGTGCACATGCTCAAGATCTCCAAAAATAATTTTTTGATGCAGCCTGATGAAGAACAGGACTATCGGTCCATTTTTATTTCAAGACGCAACAATAACTGGCCAGGTATACTTTGACCAGTGGCACACGGGGGGGGGGGGGAAATCCACCCCAGGCCCTGCTTTGAACGTAGGCCCTGCTTTGAACGTAGGCCCTAAAATTTATTTTATTTTTACTATATAGGTGATGAGTCTTGGTTTGACTGAATAAACAGTAGTCTATTAAACATTTTTTAAACAATGAATTAACTAAAAGAATTTTAGGAACAACCTCATTGACAGTACCATAGGTCCACTGTAATAATATTATATTTATTTATTTATTTAACCTGGCGGAGTTAAGGCCATAAGACCTTCTCTACCACTCAGCCAGGGCAAAAACATGAAACATGTTTTATACTACAAGAGATACTACAAACATGTTTCTACTTATAAGCCCCGACGAGCAAGAGAAGAGAGGGCATGTTGTAGGCGCACGGAATGAGCTAAACGTTACCCACCCTCTCTTCTAGCTACACAACAATGCACCGGCTTTATGCAGCATTCTGTCTTATATAAGAAAAGTACTAGAATTTCAGGAAAAAAATAAGAAAAAATACATGGAAACAGTGAGCATTATCTAGTGCTTAGTGCCAGTTTGGTAGTTGGACAGTTTGAATTAATGTAAGTATTCTTATTTGTTCTGCTTCATACCTGAAATGTAAGAAATTTGAATTAGGCCTACCATTGAGAAAAAATCTATGTGAAACATATAACTTCTGCCCAAATAAAAGTTAGCCTCTTGGTATAATACCTAGGTATATTATGTATGACAGTCTCTTCATGGAAATTGGTTGTAAAAATGAAGAGAATGTCATTAGTGTCATTACCATATTGCATTGCATTTCCAAAGGATACATAAACCAAATAAAATCCGACGAATACAATCTCCTAACTTTCTTTACTCTAAGCGTGGCAATACATTTTTCTCACTTCACATTCTGATATAGAACAAGAGGCCATATTGCAAATAGCATGTATACAGAGTAGATAAACTTCAGATAATTTTTTTGAAAAAATGTTCCAAATAAAAGTTTTAGTTCTTAGTATAAGCACCCCATTTATAAAATTTAAACAAAATCGTTAAAACTGTTTTCAAGAAATTTGCAACAAACTAAATTTTCTTCATGTAAAGTCCCCTTAAAAACAAGAGAAGGTAGTCTCCAATCTTCGCCTCACATCTCCAAAAGGTATCTAACCCGAATACGATTTTCTGTTACCATATTGGAAAGAGCTCATATTCAGAGTAGGTGCTTACAACTACCCTTTCACATAATTTCTTTGAAAAAATATTTCAAATAAAAAATTTTTGTTCTTCGTATAAGCACCCCATATACAAAATTTAAAGAAAATTGTTTGAGCCGTTTTCGAGAAAATTGTGAAAAACACATTTTTCTTCATGTAAAATCCCCTTAAAAGTAAGAGAAAGATGTCACTAACCTTCTTGTCACATCATCAGAAGGTAACTAACCCAAATACTAAATTTTGTTTTAATATGATTTTCCGTTCTGGTGCTAGGCTGGTCACAGACACACAGACATGTTTCCGAAAACAGTATTTTTGGATGCAGGGAACCTCAAACTGTGTATTTATGTTAAAAACTCAACTTCAGATTTGGGGGTCGAAAACAATACTTTCTCTACAGTACGGGCAGAGGAACTAAAAAAACATGAAATGCAATTATACTAGTGAATGGGATAAAATGAAAAAGGAGGAGGCTAGAGAACGGGAAATTGAGCATCTGTCTGGTTCAATTTTGAAATTCGCCCAAAAGATACCTTAGGTTTTATAAAAAAATATGTATGCGTTCTCGCTTTTCTTATAGCCCGAGGTTAGAAACAATAGAAACCTGTATTCATAAAATATTATTGTAAAATCACAACTATTTAGTTGTCCTACCCGTAAATATCATGGCCGAAGGAATTCATGGATTTCCTTTGTCCTTAACTCAGTACTAGTACTGGACTCTAAGCAAACTTATGGTAATTAAATACTCATAATAAAACATGTTAATCCCAAAAGGAAAAACATATAGGTTTCGTTACTAAATAGTTTATTCAGAGTTCACAGAAATATAGAGCATTTTGTAGTTTACTATCACCTATTTCTGTGAACTGTGCGAATGGTATAAATAGTGAATACCGGGTAGGCCCCCATATTGATTAGCTCCACAGGCCTCCATCACGTTGGTAAGACATTGACTTTGACTTGGAGCTGTGGATACTAGGTACTAGGTAACTGATCTGCATCCTCAAGTAATCTTACAACAAGATGAGCCCCATCACACTGGGACCTGGAGTTTGAGATATCCTCACAGGAACTTTACAGATTGCCGGAATGGACTCAAACCAATTTGCTGGCTACCATGTTCACCAGACATTACTCCATTGGTCTTCTTCCTCTGGGGTTTGAAACTCTTTTCATAATTTCACATACCTTGTTAACAGTTATTAAATAAAATATATATTAGGTTTGAACGGAAGTTCCTATATATTGTGTAAGGATAAAAAGAGATTAATTCTTAATTTATTTTACAAGCTATGAGCAATTTCGTGTGTTAGCCATTAGGCCCTGTCAATATGTTACCATTTCTCAACTTTCAATCCTTGTAAATGAAGAGGGTCTTTTGAGTAATATGCACTACAGTGTATCTCTTAATATGCCTGGCTGTAAGGGTATCTCAGATATCTCATACATTTTTCTTTGTATTTGCCACTTTATGAACCTTTTTATTATCCTGAATATTTTACTTTGTTAAATAACACTATTGAAGTGTAGGTAGTATGATCATTTAAAAAACATAATATTGTACATATTAAGTATCAAAATGAAACAAACTATATTGTGACATTTGTCCACCACCGTGGGTAAGTCGGTAGCACGCCTGCCTTCCACTCCGGCGGCCCGGGATTTTTCAGTAGTGAAAGATCCCCTCCCCGGGTTCAGGACTGGGTGTTTGTCAGTAGGTTAAGTCTTAGGTTAAGATAATGCACATTGTGCACGATTCCTTAATTATTCATATTGTGACATTTTCTCTGAAAAACTTACCAAATATTATGTTTTGCTGAATGCATTATATTATTACTAAATATGCTATTTAATCCTTTCACTGGCTAACATTTTATTCATTGTGCAAACTGGTGGTGCTGGTGGCATTGTCTAAAATGATGCGTTGTATTTATGCATCAATTACACTGACAGCAGTGATATGTACTGATGCATGTATACGGCTGTAACAGTGAAAGGGTTAAATACGAAACCTTATTTAAAATTCAAATTTGGAGTAAACAGTTTTGAAATCATAGCTATAGGAAAACTTACACTCGATCTCGGAGTTTGCACTGTGATGCTCTCAAATAATTCATTCTAACTTTTGAAGATCTGCCGACATTTCGACCATCTTGCCATGGTCTTTATCAACGCTAAGATGCAACAGACCCTTGATAGTTCAAGATGCAGTAGAGCTGTTCGTACAAGCTACAAGTATAGTGGTTTATTATATTCAAATGCCCGCTAGTTCTATTCCCGCTAGCCGATTCAGCAATTCTAACTAATTTCATCATATTATTCAAGCGACAGGTGCAAGTTCTAGCATCTATGCCGTGTGCAAAGCTCATAGTGTCACCTCTGTCTTCAGTCCTTCGACAGTCTTCACACTGTTCCGACGTGTGCAAGTCTGCTCTACAATTCACGGGTTTTCTAGCCACCGTGTGTATCAAGTCTCAATACATTCACCGGTGCTCCGTAATATTAGTTTCTCTGCAAAACTAAAACCATTTAAGTTTTGTGCGCAGAAATTAGCATATCACTCGCTAAGCGTTGCTACAGTGCTTCAATTATTTCAGCTAACAAACATCTTTGTTACGCTTTTACTAGGCTCATGTTCTCTTGTGCAATCCTTGATTCACAGTGAAGTAACCTATCCTAGTTCAAACCAAGCCTAATATTGATATTACAGTTATTTCATATCAATCAACTTACAATATCAATTATAGTGAGCGCTTTTAAAGGATCCTCAGGCGGAAACCCTCTAATACAGTACCCCAACTCCACTCCTGACCAAACCCTCCATAAACATCTCCATAAACATCTTGTAGTTGAAAAGCCGAAAAGGAAAAGGGGAAGTGTGTTGTGCGTGCCTAAGCATAAGATGCACATTGTTGCCACAGTTTGAAAGCCTTGCAGTTAATTTCCACAAATTCGAATTACAGTCAATAATTTAATCACTTTGCTTACTGTTGGCACTGTAGACACTGTAGAAGACTTCTGGTATGACCTATGGACCAGGAACACTTTTAACGTTATTATTTGCCGACGATCAGATTATAATAGCAAGAAGTGAAAATATACTACATAAAGCAGCATATGAACTAAATATAATAGCAAAGGAATATAATTTTAATATTTCAAACGAAAGTAATGGCTTTTGTTGGAAAATATCCTGTTAGAAGTAAAATAGTTATTAATAATAGAATTATTGAACAGGTAAAAAGTTTTAATTTCCTAGGCTATCATATAAACATAGATGAAAACAGAGATATAGAAGATAAAATAATAAAATTCAAGAGGATATGCGGCACAATTAATAGAACATTGAGAAATAAAAGCAGAATTGACACTCAAATTAAATTTTATAAAACAGTTTCTGTTCCGATTCTTATGTATGGTTCTGAAAATTGGGTCATGCTAAAGAAAGATGAAGAGCGAATTCAAGCTGCTGAAATGACATTTTTGACATCTACAATGAATGGAAGACGCATCGATAAAATACGAAATGAAGATATACGACAACAGCTTAATCTAGAAAGTTTAAATGAGAAAATAAATGTAATATACAAAAATGGTTCATGCATGTCCAACGAATGGAAGATAAAAGATTGACAAAGAGAATATTAAATTATAATGTAACTGGTAATAGAAATGTAGGTAGACCTAGGAAAAGATGGATTGACCAACTAAGCTGATAACTGGAGGCGTAACAGGCACATGAAAAAGCCTAATACATGCAAGGAGATGATGATGATGCTTACTGTAGGCACAGTTAGAAGAAAGTTTAAATAAATAAATATGTGTGTGTGTGTGTGTGACTGTGTACCGTATAATAATTATTTGTGTTACTACCGCTTCAGAGAAAACCCAGAAACTAATACATTACAGTATAACAACGGAAATGCATGTTAGTTTAGCAGACGGAACCTTAGAAACACGTGCTGAAAAGATTAAACACTATTAGACGTCATAATAATTATATTTTGAAATTTCCATTTTTCTAGGTTTTCTCCATTACATTCGGCGATACACGAAAACTCAGTACAGTCAAGTTGTAGAGAAAATGAAAATGATTTTTTTTTGTTAAATAGGCCAACATTTCTTTATAAAATTAATAGGTATCAAGATAAAAACAAAATAACATGACAAATGCGAATTTCAGAACATTTTGATTTAAATATGAATTATATTCTTTTGTTGCCCATAGTAACAAGAATGCTATAATCTAATTATTGTTGTAAAATGTAGTCAGTTTACCACAGTCTAATGAACACACCAAAATCAATTAGAGCGAGGTGGTATAGAGTAATAGGGAAGAGGTCCTGGGTTCAAATCAAACCTCGTTGTCGCCCAAATTTACCAGTAGCCTTTTGTAATGACTCATTCGTGCAACATTTGCTTATATTGTTCTGCTATATCGCAATGTATCCTGCATTTTTGCCTTTGAGATTGAGGAAACCATGCAAGCCCTAAGTTATTATTGGCATTATTATTATTATTATTATTATTATTATTATTATTATTATCGTTATCGTTTTCATTGTTATTATTATTATTATTATTATTATTATTATTATTTCACGGTAAAAGCATTGAACATAAAGATCGACCCTGATGCTTTCCGCTCTTGATACTTGTTAGTTTTATGAAAATGTAATAAATAAAATTTAATTGTCCCTATAATTTACTTTTTTCTCTGCTAGCTTTTAACACGTATATGCGAGAAAGTTTGTGCAACATATTTTGCACAATTTATTTTAGTATATAAAACTAACATAAGACGCCATTTTGTATTGATATTTAGATGTAGATGTAGATGTATTGGCTAGATATGCAACTTCATAATGAAGAGTTTTATTGGGAGAAGTAAGGGAAGTGAAAGCACATAGGCTAATCAAAATAAAATAAAATTAAATTAAAATTTTTGTTTTAGAATAAGGATCAGCAGTCAGGTGTCGTTCCTTGCAAACTCACTGTAACAGATTATGAGAGGTAGGAAAGAGTGCAGGTTTGTGCTTAAAAAATAAGCTTTGATCCTACCTTTACTCATCGTTGTCGCTATCTCCTACATGAATCACGAATCTCTCCTGGTTGTTGTCTGAGTCATGACTTATGTATTTTCCCTCGATCTTGGTGGTGTGCTGGATGCAAGATGACCAAAGGTGGGAGTCAATTGCTTTAGTACCCTCACGCAACAGTTCACAAACACTGGCACTTAGAGTTGGTGTCACATTGTTTTTTCTAACGAATAGTTTCAGTTGGGCCCATACGAGTTCGATAGGGTTAAATATGCAGTGATAGGGTGGAAGACGCAAAACTTCATGACCACAAGAAGCTGCAAGTTCATCAACCACATACTTTTTACTTATGTTTGCAGATTTGATTCTGCTAATGAGGACGGCTTTTATGGGAACGGGGTTCGGCACAGGTATATTATGTTCTTTCATGAACGAAATAATATCCTGGACCCTTGTATTCATGGAGGGAATTTTAAACAGCTGCCGCGAATGATAGCTTGCATTGTCCATTATTATTACACACTTTCTGTTTGGCAAGTTTGCAAGCAGATTATTTGAAAAATACTTTTCAAAAACTTCGGCCGTCATTTCATCATGACTGTCAGCTTTACAGTCTCCAATGTTCTTAGCTGACAAGAAAAGGCAATTCGGCACCCACCCTTCACTGCCTCCAGCATGAAGCACCATAATACGCTTTCCTCGCGACGTCTGAGATTTTAGCACACAATTGCAGGTACCGTCGTTCCATCCCATCTTTACAACGTCATGGGTATCGAACCAGGTCTCATCAAGATAGATGATCTGGAGACCTTGCGCGCGTAGATCCCGTAGCCTATGAAGAAATTGGTATCGCCAAGCCACTATTCTTGTAGATTCCATCACCACATTCTTCTTTTCAAGACGGCGAAATCGAAAACCCAGCTTCTTTAGCAATTCGCGAAGTGTGGTTTCTTCGTAAGGAAAGTCGGTAACACTTTTCATATGCTGCAAAAGTTCGCGTATGGTTGGTGATTGACCTTTACTATAAAAGCGGTACACCTCACGCCTGATAAAATCACAACCGAAATCGTCCACTTTATTAAACCTGGTTCTTTTGTTGCCTGGTTTTTTAGGAGTCATTGGTCCCCTCTGCAAAACATTCCGCACAGTTTTCCTGTCTAACTGTAGGATTTTTGCAGTCTCAGTTATTGAACCCTTACCTAGTTTATTCTTTTCTACATAATCATGAACATTACACACGAAAATCTGACTTTGCTTGTTCAGAGTTTTTGTGGGTCTTCTTTTTTGGGGGGTCGCGGAACTACTGGTACTCGGCAAGGGGTTATTTGCTGGTTCGGCCGGAGGGACAGCAACTTGGTTCTGATCCCAAGGCCTCCACATCTTAATAAAACTATGCAAGTGCTAACGCTAACTATTAAATACTTCAAAACTTATAAAACTAAAACTACACAAAAGATACGGATAATTATACAGTAGATTTAACAAAAAAGCAGAAAAAGCACGTGTGCACAGTCTTCACTGCTAAAACGTACTGAAATCATGAGGAAACAACACAAGTGACTTGCAACATGGCCTGACCTGGTGGCAGGGACCACCGCATATGTTTAGGGGTGGGTAGACCCTAATAATCTTTTCCAGATGAGGGAAAGGTCCGACTTAAAAGCGTTCCGCTCGCTTTGATGCCGACTGGGGTTCTTTTGGGCGCGGAGGCTATACTAGCATGTGCCTGCGGCTTCACCCGCGATAATTATTTCAAAAATTAAAAATCAAGAGCATAATACTTAAATCATTACTGTTCGCGCAAGCAACATGTTTCTACTTTAGAATGTTTCAAACTGTCCGCTTGCAATGTCCCGCTTTGATTGTCTTTTTATTCGCGCCTCAAGGCATTGTGGGATCATGCATGACTTGCTAATTTCTTTTGTTATATGTGGTGGCTTAGCATCACGCCAGTTAGTATTGAACGAGACCTCACTCAGATAACAGTGTATCTAGTAGGCTCGAGTCATTCCCGCTTTTTCTACCAAGATCCATTAAACTTGCTCTAGAAAGCGGCGAATAGTCACAATTGTGCGCAATTGTGGCTCTTAGTAATTATTCATACATAATTACATATAATTCATAAAGTTCGCGAGTGAATTCTCCGAATTACAGAAGTTTGATATTTCGCAACAGTGGTGCAACCCACGCTATATGTTTCAGTGCTTATATCAGCTTTTACGACTAAACTACATACAAAAGTTTAGTGTTAACTTCAAGAGCAATTTAATCTACGCATTTTAAGCTATTATTTATCAAGGTTTTCAAGAAATTAATATTTGCAGACACGTGGTGTATACGTACTCTTGCATCTTATGTATCAGTGTTTCTTTTCAATTAGTTTCAATAATTATTGTGTGTGAATCTAGTAAGTTGTGATTATTTCATATTTCAATTGTTTTCCTTAAGTAGTCCGTGGATTCCTGATACCAGAGTCCTGAGGTTACAGTCTATTTGCTCTCATTTTGATTCATTCGAATCTGGTCCTCACTAGCTATTCAGAGGTGGCTAATCTTTCCTATCTTATGCACTTCCGACTGAAGTCCCTTCCAAACCTAAAAGCAACATTTTATTCCTATTTGAGAAGTACCTTAAACTAACATTTGTCCTCACGGTCCTGATACCGTACATTTGGTTCCTCAACGGACCGGACTACTAAGGAAACAATTTCATTATTAATAATAAGTAGTATTGCGCACAATGTGCATTATAGGTACAATGTTAATCCAATGTTATTCTGAGCAGAATTGAATCAATTGAATCGTATTGGTAAATGACAAGAAAATGCTGACGTACTTGTGCCACAATGGGGGGAGTGCCATAGACGTAGTATTCACAAGAGGATACGATATATATGAGCATAGCCTTATGACGGATAGCGACGCAGCTATACTTAGAAAACACATACCAATCAAAACAACTCTGAAAGTAGCTAAGAGACCAAGAGAACAATTAAAGCCCCAAAGGACAAGAAGAAGACTGGATTTGAACCTACTACAGGAAAATATGGATCAAATTGCAGGCACCTTGCAAGCGGTTAATAAGGGACGTCTGGAGGAAGCCATGACGGAGATAACTCACTTCATAAAAGAAGGAACAATAACAATGGAGAGTACGCGAAGAGCACAAAAATGGTTTGACAAAGAATGCTTCATGGCGAGACAAAATGCCTTAAAGAAGCTGCACACAGCGCGAAGAACAAGAGAAGTGGAAGACCTGAAGTGTTATCAGAGTGCAAGAGGGAAATATAAGGAACTCCAAAAGCTGAAGAAACGAGAGTACAGAGAAAAGGAAGACAAAAAGCTCATTAGAGACAGCGAGAAGGACCCTAACAAAGCACTCAAGACGAGACAACCGCGCTTCCCGGCAGACATCACAATGGAATCATGGGAGAAATACATGAAAGGATTACTAGCATCCAAGGATACCAGACCAGAAATAGACGACAGACCGACGACACAACACATCAAAAAATTCACCAGTGAAGAAGTAAAGAAAGCCATCATGTCAGGCAAGGCAAACAAAGCACCGGGTGTAGACGGATTATGCAACGAACATCTGCAGTTGTCGCTACCCTACCTAGAACCTATCTGGACAAAGTTGATGAACCAATGCCTAGAGTCAGGAAATATCCCTATCACATGGCGGAAGTCAATCATAAAATTGCTATACAAGGGCAAGGGTGATGTAAGTAGACCTGAATGTTACAGGGGTATAGCTCTGGAATCGGTAGCATTTAAGATACTTACCAAACTTTTAACTCAGAGACTAAGTGCCCTGGTAGAACCATTATTGCCAGAAGAGCAGTTCGGGTTCCGGAAAGCTAGGAACACATTAATGGCTGCAGAATGCCTTCTAAAGAGTATACAAGAGAGACTGCAAAACCACGAAAAGAAATATGTCATCTTCATAGACTACTCCAAAGCTTTTGATACGGTCAACAGAACAAAAATAATAGAAAAATTAGAACATCTCATAGGGCACTCGAACATGACAAGGCTAATATCAAATATACTGGCACACAATCAGGTGCAGATATGTGACGGAGTATCTCTATCGAGCTGGATTGATCAAACAATCGGAGTACTACAAGGGGATCCCCTGAGCTCGATACTGTTCAACATCCTGACACACGACCTTCCAAACAAAGTAAAAAATAGAGCAGAAAACCTAAATGTTTACATGTATGCAGATGACATGGCTCTAACCGCTGATGACATACAACACCTGCAAATAGGAATGGATCTCATCACACAATGGGCAGATGAAAATGAATTAATAATAAACGTCTCGAAGACAGAGTTAGTGGTATTTAGAAAAGGAGGACGTTTAACCCGGGATGACATCATTGTGTGTGGTGAACATACGCTGACACCGAAAAGGAAATTTAAATACCTAGGAATCACGATGCAAGTAACAGGGACCACCTTCACAGTCCACATAAAAGAGAGACTAGCAGCCGCAATTAGAAGCATAGGTGACATCAGACACATACAAAAGATGTCAGTCAGCACAGCTATGGAACTCTTCCGGGTCAAAGTGCTACCCACTCTCACAATTTCATTATTCACACACACATATATATGGTTTGTCTCGTCTTATCGATCTCGTTCATTGTATGCAGACTCAACCGCGACGGCATCCGCGTATTAAAGAGCTACGATTTCTAGTACATAAACTCTGTATCATCTATTCGGCAGTGCTTCAGTACTACAGAAAACACAACAGCTCAAAAGACATCAAGAAAGCAGTGAACAGCTGACTCACATATTATCGTGCAGCAGTGGTAGAATTCAACTGTCAATTGCAAGTAATTTCCACATTTCACACACAACATGGAAGGTGATTTACGAGCCTTAATTAGACGTAGAGGCGTTATTAAGCGAGAGCTTACTTTTCTACAAAAGTCTTGTGAAACTGCAAATCAAGACACCGATGTGTTCTTATTAAAAGTTAAATTTGACAAGATAAATGAAATATGGGACAAATTTGATATTGTTCAAACACAAATAGAATCTCTTGTGGAAGCAGAAGAAGATTTGGATGAACATGCAGAATACAAGGAAGTTATGATGAATGGTTACTTCGAGTTAAAAGCTAAACTCAGTGCAATCCTATGTCATCACGAGCAGCAAGTGCATAGTGCAAACTCTGTGAACAGTCAGCGATCTCATAACAGTGCCAATTCACATCATACTTGTCATTCAGCTGTTTCTCAGTGCAACAATAGGCCAATACAACTTCCTGCTATACAGCTTCCAACCTTCTCTGGTGACATCACAACGTTCAAACATTTCCAAGACACGTTCGGCAGTCTTGTAGCCAATAATGCAGCCTTAGAACCGATACAGAAATTGCATTACCTTCTGTCATCATTAAAGGGCCAGGCACACGCACTGATAAAAAATCTACCAGTGACTAGTGAAAATTTCAGTGTAGCATGGAATCTAATATGTTCCAGGTACGATAATACAAGAATTATTGCCACAGCTCACGTACGTAATCTACTCTCTTTACCAACGATGAAGAGTGAAAATGTGAATGATCTTCGTAATATTCTTAACAAATTCCAAAGCAACATATATGCTGTGGAAGCTTTACATGTAGAGATACCATTACAAGATATTATGCTTATGCAGTTAATCTTGGACAGCCTTTGTGAGAGCGTACGAAAAGAATGGGAAGGAAGAATTGATTCTCAGAACTTCACACCACTTCAAGACCTCATCAAGTTTTTAGAAGCTAAGGCAAATTCCCTTGAAGTATTGGCAGATGTAAACAACACGTCCAGCCCATCTAAGCACAAAGGTGAGCAAAGTACGAAGAAGAAGTCAGAGAAACACACTCGTCATTCTTATGTTGCGACAAAAGAAGACACGTGCCCATGCTGCGATGATAATCATAATTTATTAAATTGCAAGAACTTCCAAGAACTAAGTGTATCACAACGATGGAATGTCATTAAATCTAAACACTTGTGTTTTAACTGCTTCTCTCCTAACCACAGAAGAGATCAGTGCAAGCTAAAATCGTTTTGCAAATGTGGGAAAGGTTTTCATAGTAAATGGTTACACAATGACACACATTCAAGTGAAAAGGTTTCTCGCACAAGTACTTCTTCAGAAAGTTCTACAGCCAGCACGGCAACAAACATTCCAGCTAGTTACTGTTCTATAAAAGAAAAGGCTAGCCAATGTGAAATTCTTCTTGCAACTGCAGTGGTCGAAATAGAAGACAAAAATGGAAAACTGGTAAAATGCAGAGCTTTGCTTGATTCTGGTAGTCAGATTAATTTCATCACGGAAGATTTGGCAAGGAAATTACAATTACCAACTAGCGCAGTGGATACTCACATAAGAGGTATCAATGGCACCTCAGCTTGTGGTCACAGCATCACTATTAATATGAGATCCAGGATCCACGCTTTCCAAGCTAACCTAAACTGCCTAGTTCTACCTCACATTGTAAATAAGCTTCCTGCTGTCCAAATTGACCCATACAAATTCAATATTCCCAGTGAACTTCCATTAGCTGACCCTAAATTCCATGTACCTGGTGATGTACAATTGCTAATTGGTGCCAACTTATTCTTCCAATTAATCACAAACGAAAGAATAGTTAAGCCAAATCAGCCTGTTCTGACCAACACCGAACTTGGTTGGATAATCAGTGGTACAGTTCCTAAGTCTGCCATTAAAAACAAGAAGGTGACGTTCTCACAGCATAACTTGTTTGTAACTGTCGACAACGTGGACAGGCAACTAAGGCAATTCTGGGAGCTGGAAGACTTCCCCAGCGCAGTACACACCAAAGAGGAACGTGAATGTGAAGAACACTACGTAGAAAACACCACTCGTGCAACTGATGGTGCATTCGTAGTGCAACTCCCCAAGAATCAACCTGTAGATTCTCTGGGCGAATCTAGGCAACAAGCTATAAAACGCTTAGGACACCTGGAACGCAAACTTGAAGCTAACCCTAGCTTAAAAGAAGACTATTCCAAATTTCTGGAAGAGTATGAAAATCTAGGCCACATGAAGAAGGTTTCACTTCCTCAGCCTGGAGAGAAGTGTTACTACTTGCCGCATCATGCTGTTATAAAACCTAGTTCAACTAGCACGAAAACCCGAGTTGTATTCGATGCCTCAGCAAAGTCGTCTTCAGGCAAGTCATTGAACGACATCTTGAAACTAGGGCCAACTATACAAGACGATCTTTCATCTATTGTACTTCGGTTCCGCACCTACAAGTATGCATTTTCAGCAGACATTTCTAAAATGTACAGACAAGTAAGAATGCATATAGATGATCAGAATCTTCAAAGAATTGTGTGGCGTTCAAGTCCTAATGAACCCATACAAGACTACGCTCTAACTACTGTCACTTATGGTACCAAATCTGCATCATTTTTGGCCATAAGATCTTTACATCAGCTTGCGCTAGAAGAAGAAGAGAAGTATCCGCTTGCTGCTCAGGCAGTACGGGAATCATTTTATGTTGATGACTGTTTAGCAGGCCACAATGACATCCAAGAAGCCCTGAAACTGCAAAGGGAGCTTACAGATATGCTCAATTGTGGTGGATTTCCTCTGCGAAAATGGTGCTCCAATCATGAAGCTTTATTGGAATCAGTACCTCCTTCACATCGAGAAACTCAATTGCCCCTGGCACTTGATAACAATGAAAACATACATGCCCTAGGATTACTTTGGCATCCAGTTAATGATAAATTCCAGATCCAATCACATCCTTCACTCCAAACCCATGTGCAAGGTAAACTAACCAAACGAAATATCCTTTCACTTATTTCATCTATCTTTGATCCGCTAGGATTGGCTAGTCCTATTGTCATAAATGCTAAAATCTTTATGCAATCTCTCTGGATTGAGAAATTAGACTGGGATGAAACCGTACCTGTGCATCTGGTGGAGAAATGGCTGGAAATCTGTGAAACATTAGCTACTATTCACACCTTGCGTATTCCCAGATATGTGCTTACATCTGGTACAGTGCAGGACATTCAATTACATGGTTTCTGTGACGCCTCCGAGAAGGCGTATGGAGCTTGTATATATATTCGTTCTGTAAATAGTGAAGGTGAAACCACTGTTCAATTATTATGTTCAAAATCTAAGGTTTCTCCTCTAAAGAAACAAACCATTCCACGCCTTGAACTCTGTGGTGCACTTCTGCTAGCTAAATTATACAACAAAGTGCTAAGTGACCTCAAGGTACAACCTTCACAAAATTGTTTGTGGTCAGATTCTACTGTGGTACTTTCTTGGCTCAAAACTGATGCGCGAAAGTGGAAAACCTTTGTTTCAAATCGTGTGTCACAGATACAAGAACTTTCGGAGACTGCTACATGGCGACACATTGCCACACATGAAAATCCAGCAGATCTCGTCTCAAGGGGAATTTCTTGTGAGCAGTTATCTGAAATCGATTTGTGGTGGCACGGTCCTAACTGGTTATCTTCACCAGAGACATCCTGGCCAAAACAACCACAACAATTAAGTGCATCCGGGAGAAGACGGTCTAATTCGTGTGGCGACAGTTCGCACTCCTAGTGGCGAATATAAGCGCCCAGTAGTGAAATTATGTCCATTGCCAGATCAATAATAAGTGTAATACAGTGCAATCAATATTTCATATCTCTTTATCGTTTTACAAGCAATTATAGTGCAGACAAACCGTTACATTGTAATAAGTGTTTTTTGGTTTTTCTCCTTACACAATAAGGTTTTACTTTTCGGAGATAAACTGTGTTATTGTGATGTATATAATAAGTGTTTTTCTTTATGTTATTTATCCATTTGAATGTATTTTACATAGCTTGCTCTTTATCTATTTTGTTGAACTAAATAGTTCAAAGGGGTCGGTATGTTCGCGCAAGCAACATGTTTCTACTTTAGAATGTTTCAAACTGTCCGCTTGCAATGTCCCGCTTTGATTGTCTTTTTATTCGCGCCTCAAGGCATTGTGGGATCATGCATGACTTGCTAATTTCTTTTGTTATATGTGGTGGCTTAGCATCACGCCAGTTAGTATTGAACGAGACCTCACTCAGATAACAGTGTATCTAGTAGGCTCGAGTCATTCCCGCTTTTTCTACCAAGATCCATTAAACTTGCTCTAGAAAGCGGCGAATAGTCACAATTGTGCGCAATTGTGGCTCTTAGTAATTATTCATACATAATTACATATAATTCATAAAGTTCGCGAGTGAATTCTCCGAATTACAGAAGTTTGATATTTCGCAACAGTGGTGCAACCCACGCTATATGTTTCAGTGCTTATATCAGCTTTTACGACTAAACTACATACAAAAGTTTAGTGTTAACTTCAAGAGCAATTTAATCTACGCATTTTAAGCTATTATTTATCAAGGTTTTCAAGAAATTAATATTTGCAGACACGTGGTGTATACGTACTCTTGCATCTTATGTATCAGTGTTTCTTTTCAATTAGTTTCAATAATTATTGTGTGTGAATCTAGTAAGTTGTGATTATTTCATATTTCAATTGTTTTCCTTAAGTAGTCCGTGGATTCCTGATACCAGAGTCCTGAGGTTACAGTCTATTTGCTCTCATTTTGATTCATTCGAATCTGGTCCTCACTAGCTATTCAGAGGTGGCTAATCTTTCCTATCTTATGCACTTCCGACTGAAGTCCCTTCCAAACCTAAAAGCAACATTTTATTCCTATTTGAGAAGTACCTTAACCTAACATTGCCCTCTCGGACCGGATATATTTTCCGTCCGATCCCCAACACATTACATTTATTAAAATCTAAATCACGTGGACTACATACCACGATTAGATAGCATCGCCTAATAAAAGCGACCTCTGATTCGAATTTCCTGGCCCAGAAAACCCATGTATAGTGAGTTTCGTCCAAATCGACAATGTTTGACCATAGTTAGGCCTGTATTGAATATCCCTCTTCCGTGTAGGTTGAAAATTTCATACGTCTGCGGGCCTTGATATTCTAAACAAATGAATCGTCCAGGATGGACTCACAAAATCAAGCGATCGCCCGCGATAAAGATTTCAAAAATTAAAAATTAAGAGGATAGTAGTTAAATCAATATATTTATTAACACCTAAATCACGTGAATTACATACCACGATTAGATATCGTCGCCTGGTAATAGCAACCTCAGATTCGAGGTCCTTGGCCCAGAAAACCCCTGTACAGTGAGTTTCGTCCATATCGAACAATGTTTGACCATATTTAGGTCTATATTGATTATCCCTCTTCCCTGTTGGTTGAAAATGTCATATGTCTACGAGACTTGACATTCTAAACAAATGAATCGTCCAGGATGGACTTACAAAATCAAGCGATCGCTCGCGATAATTATTTCAAAAATTAAAAATTAAGAGCATAATAGTTAAGTCATTATATTTATTAACACCTAAATCACGTGATTTACATACCACGATTTGATAGCGTCGCCTGGTAAAAGCGACCTCAGATTCGAGGTCCTTGGCCCAGAAAACCCCTGTATAGTGAGTTTCGTCCAAATCGAACAACGTTTGACCATATTTAGGCCTATATTGATTACACAGGTCTGTAACTAAAAAACTGCATAGGATGTCTCTTAATTTTCGTACAGAATTTTACTTCCTAATACCTAAAAAGATACCAAAAAACTTCTATCACGTCCATTTTTTGTGTAAGTGAAGTGGTTATATTTATTTTTCATAAAATTTATGGTTTTGAAAATCCGGTATTTTATCTTACAAATTCTCATAAACAATTGATTTTTACATTAATTTATTCAATTATAGCTTATCTATACAATTTATAATGTTAACTGTTAGGGGTGAGTGGTGGAGGGGGGCGGCACAAGTCAAAGAAGTTCAGTATCGCACATGAAAGTAGAGCCGCCATCAGTTGACACATCGCTTTCAAACTGAACAGTGCTGTTGTTTCTATTTCGTAATCATGGCTCCAAGAGGTTGTGTTATGTCTCCTGATAGCTTTTGTTTTATTTGTGGTGAATACACTGTGAAACGACAACAGAGAAACATTAATGATTTTGTGAAAAAGGTTTATTTTGCTTACTTCAAATTAAAACTTGGGGATCAAGACAAACCATGGGCCCCTCACAAGGTGTGTAGAAGATGTGAGGAAGATCTTCGTTTGTGGTTTAAGGGTAAGAAAAACTCATTTCGTTTTGGAATTCCTATGATATGGCGTGAGCAGAAAAATCATACAACCGATTGCTATTTCTGTTCAGTATATGTAAAGGGATTTAATACAAAAAATAGAAAGAACATATCTTATCCTAACCTTGACTCAGCTATTCGTCCAGTGCCCCATAGCTCTGAAATACCAATCCCACAGCCACCTTCCAGTTTACATGAATACTTGAGTGAGTCAGAGGACGAAGACGCATTACCTCCCCAGGACGAATCTAGCTCAGATTTTTCTGTTGACGAGGGGCCTGAACTATTTTCTCAGAGTGAGCCCAATGACCTAGTAAGAGATTTAGGTATATCAAAAGATGCAGCCGAATTGCTAGGTTCGAGACTAAAAAACAAAAACCTTCTGTCATCTGGTACCTCATTTTCGTGGTATAGGCACCGAGAGAAAGAATTTACTCAGTTTTTCTCCAAAGAGGGACATCTAGTTTTTTGTAATGATGTACAAGGGCTCATGAAGTGCTTTGATGTAGAATATGATTCATCTGAATAGCGCCTATTTATTGATTCGTCCAAAGCTAGTCTTAAAGCAGTCTTGCTGCACAATGGAAATACTTTTGCATCCCTCCCTATGGGACACTCGGTGCATATGGAAGAAAACTATAACGATTTGGCCATTATTCTAGAAAAAATCAAATATCAAGACCATCAATGGATGGTTTGTGGGGACTTCAAAATACTAACCACGCTTTTGGGTCAGCAGTCAGGTTATACAAAGTACCTATGTTTTCTATGCTTGTGGGATAGTAGAGCCAGAGAGCAGCATTGGACCAAAAGTGACTGGTCACTGCGAGAAACCCTAAAACCCGGCGAGAAAAAGTCATCAATACGACTGGTTCCACCAGAAAAGGTTTTATTGCCCCCTCTTCACATTAAATTGGGGCTTATGAAACAGTTTGTAAAATCACTGCAAAAGGATGGGAATTGTTTTAGATATCTGTGTTCTAAATTCCCGAAGCTGTCAGAAGCCAAGTTGAAAGAGGGAGTTTTCACTGGTCCCGACATAAGAAAACTTTTATCCGACTCCCTCTTTCTGGAAAGTATGAATGAGAAGGAAAAAGAAGCTTGGGAATCGTTCAAGGGTGTAGTGTTAAGATTTTTGGGAAATACTAAGGATCCTGACTACAAAACCATTGTGCATCGTATGATGGCAAAAATAGCCAAAGCCAACTGTAATTATATTACTAAAAACTAATGCTTCGAAAACGCAAAAAATGCACGTTTTCTGCCTGTTTTTCACTCATAACTCGCAAAGGAAAGCTAAAATTAAAATTCCGGCTTCGAGGTGGACTGTCCTACCCTTTAGTCCATCTATGTTTAAAATTTCAGATCTCTGCGTTCAGTAGATTTCGCTGGGCATCGCGGACAGACAGACAGACAGACAGACACTTCCTTTTATTAATATAGATTACGAGTGCTTCATTGTATAATTCAATTCATGTGTCACTAGTTCGCACCAATTCTGCCTATTGGCTATTTCACTTGATTTCATCATATTTTCATCAGTTCTACACTCATTCATTTCTATATTGCATTGCACATGTGTGATTAAAGTTTACATAGTTTTAGGACATGGTATAAGTTGTTTTACCATGTAAGATTTGTTGGATCCCAGTTTCCATTTGCGCCTGTGTGAATACTGCTCTCCCTTTGCTAATAAATATTAGCTGGTCCTCCACTCTAGTTCCAGAGGCTAGATCCTTTCCATTAAACCTAAATATTTTTCCTGTGTGCTCCCACAAGAGCCTTAATGAAGATCATAGCAAGGTGGTTGAAACGTTGGCAGATTTTTTAAACTTGGCGCATCAGATTCCCAGAAATCAAGGAGATTTCAATTCTATAAGATTTCAATTTTATATTTTACTAGCCAGTTACCTGTCATTCATTCAGGTGAGAAAGTATTTAGGACGGTTTTCAGCCTTACTGGTACCTGAAAAACATCAAGACAAAGTTTCCTTACTATGATTTTTAGTTTGCCTGAATTTGCCAAAGTTTGAATCAGTTCATTTATTTATTTTTGCGGTATTATTTCAAAATTTGACCTATGTGTGTATACTGTTATGTAATATTTGATCAAAAGCCAGAGCAATGTTCTCTGTGCTAGAAAATTAGTCTGGTTACCAGTGGCGTAGCTTGACATTGTGTTCTGGGTAAACTAGATTTTAAAAACTGAATTTACAATTGTTTAAATGATACACGAATCCCCAAAAATTATGAAATAAGCATTTTAAATAATAAAATAACAGGAATATTTACACATAGATTCCATTTGGTCTAGGCTTATAAATATATAAAGCATTACTACTACTACTACTACCACCACCGCCACCACCACCACCACACGGCAATGAACCTTCGGGTTCCATAAAATAAATAATATTCCTTTAGCTTGCTCAGAAATTGTCTATTGCCATTGAGTAAGTAAGTAAATAAGTTACCGTATTATTATTATTATTATTATTATTATTATTATTATTTACAGTTTATATTCCTTCAGTACTCCAGTCTTTTTCCCAGCCAAGCAGCAAACATATGAAGCAATACAATTTCTTATATTGTAACTACCAGTTAACCAATTAAATTTACTGTACCAAGATGTGTGATGTCTTTTTTATATTATTTTATTGCAAGGCAATGTCAAGATCAGTAGTTAGTAATTTATCTTTTGATTCACACTTTTTTTATAAGAGTCGAAAATGGGGTTTTTAATAAGTATTATTAAGTGAAATTATCCATACTTCTAAAATGATTAAAACACGCAACATTGAAACACAGTGTAAAGTACTGCACTCAATGCTAGGTCAGCAATGACAATATGTTTATGGTACTCCCTGCCCTCCCCCGGCTTTAAGCGAGCGGCTACCTGAGGGCTGAGACTACAACCCAGATAAACCTTCATAGTCTCTCTGGTTGTGGCATATGCTGTTCTTGCGCAAAGAATTAGCCCGTCTTCTCTCAACGAGTAGGTGAACATTTAGTGAAAAAAGTTATATAACTCGCACTTGATGAGACTACAACCTGCCTGGCGATGAATCTGTCCCAATTCGCCTCTGCTGCTGCATCATGAGATTTCCAAGCTGCCTAAGCATGCGGCAACTCAAGTTGATGCATAATAGCAGTAGAAATACGGTATCGGGGGAGGGGGTGCAAAAAATATTTTGATGATACATTTGACTCCCTCTAGTCCGGCCTCGGATGGTTCGGCCACCGGATGATCCGGCCGACTTCTTGGAATGAGTCATCTGCGCATGGAAGAGTTTCTCACGGCAGTAATCGACTAGAATAAACATTCTATTACTGAATGACATTCTTCTTATGGTGAGGAATGTGACGTAATATAAATAGATTATTGGGCAGGACTCACCACTGTTTATTGATCCTATTGTGAAGCCATTTCAAAGGTTACTTAATCTTGCGTGGAGCCTTCGTCTTGAATAAACATGCCTGTTTAGTTTTCAGTCTTAAGTGTAAACAAATCACATCAGTTCACAGCACTGGAACTGGCGACTACCTATGTCGAGCAACAGGCTGCTGCATCAGCTATCGATGTAATGTTCATGAAGAAGTGGCGTGATTATGCTTTCAAAAAAAGAGTTCAACTAAAAAAGCAGAAGAAAATAACATATTTCTTTTAAGTTTGAAATTGTCATTGTAATGCTGTATTTTAATTTTTGGGTAAGTACTCTTTAAAAAATCAACAAAACCATCTTAAAATTTGATTTTTGCTTTAATAGGTTATACTTGACAAGTTTAAAAGACCGCCGGATGGTCCGGCCATTTTTTTAATCCGGTCGAGGGTCCGGTCCGTGGCCGGATTAGAGGGAGTCTACTGTAGTACTAATGGGTTTTTAGTTTCAACGTTCTAGGTAATTCAATTCAATTAGTTCAATTAGTGATAGACTTTGTTGACGTTGCCTTAATTTATTTGTTAATGAATCCATTAATTTTTTTAGCACATTGTTTAGGTAGACTCAGTCTCAAAGTCTCCCCTCGCGCTATTCCACTGCTGGTTATTCCTGCAACAGAGATTAGACTTGGAAGCTGGGAAGACACAAGGCCCAATGCTCTATCTATTTTAAAAGACAATCTTTCTGCTTTCCTCACATGGGGGATTGCCATACAGACAAAGCATACTTCCAAATATCTTAACAGTTTAAAAAACTGCTGAGGAATTGTAGTTTCGGAGATTTAATCGATTTTAGTGAAAATCATAGTGGGTTTGCAAATATTCCTGGCACTCTCATTAATACCTCAATCTTGGAGTCACTTCTAACTAGCGCCAAAGCTAAAAAATTTGATGTTATAATAGTTTTCTTGGACATTTCTAAAGCTTTTGATAATGTTTAGTTTAGTTTAGTTTATTTTCATCCTTCTATCTTACATAAGATAATGTGCACGTCAATACAAATATAAATATAAATATAAATATAAATACAAAATACAGAATTACAAAGCAAAGTGTAACATAATATATTGTAGTATGACAAACAAACAAACAAACATACTTAGCCTATTCATGAAATACAATTTCAGTATATGAGAAAATGAAGTGAATTAGGTTTCTAGAAACTCTTCTGTAGAATAAAATGTGAGTCATACCCATCTCCAGAAGACTGTAACATCCCTCGGATTGCCCTCAAGATTATGCAGCCTTATTTTAGAACTTCAAAGAAATAACATTACACAAATAGAAACTGGAAAATTCAAAACTAAGCCTATTATCATAAAGAGAGGTGTCATACAGGGATCCCCCTCTTTATGTTTCAGCAGACCATATTTTATGAGAACTCTCTTCAGAAGACAATTTGACCCTCATACACCATCCAACTTGACGAGACAACCAGTTGGATGGGAGGCTACACAGTACCTAATTTATTAGGACAGCATGGAATAAGCAAATGTTTGCTTTTCAATGTTGCGCTTATATCAGAACAAAATCTTACAATATTATAATATTATAAATTGATCAATACAAGAAGGATATATATATATATATATATATTTGTTTCTACAGATTATTATATCTATTGACATTACATGAGAATAATAAGGAAAAAGATTCATTTGACACCGGGACTCTCTGTTTGTACTAATGCTCTTCCAACTGAGCTAGTCAGAATCTGGAAAACTGTGTTTGTTTTGGATTTGTAGTAACCTTAATGGGCTTCCTTTTTGCAAAGTGTTTAAAATCATGTTGTTGGGTATCGTTGAGCTCAATCAGTAAAATAACTATGTAATACTGTACAGTGGGCGCCTGGTAACTGAAAGCTTCGAGTCCGTTAAGATTTGAACATGTCGTTGGCAGTGCGCATGCGTGAAGTGCTAAAGTCCAGCATGAAAATATTGTCCACTGCTCCACGTACTTTAGTTCACGTTCGCTACCTGCTGTCTGCTGGACATTTAAATCCCCTAGCCCAGCATGTTTCAAGGGATAAGAGTAAACAAACTAGAATTATACTCAAATGTATTTAAGCTTCAATAACTCCTGTACTATACAAAATGAACAATTACAATTATTAACATACCTTGTTAAGATACCCTAGTAGAATTTAAGAGTATGATTTCGTATATCACACTCTGCACCGTCTTGTTGGGGTATTGTCTTTATTTGTAAGGCGGAAATGCAATAACACATGATCCTTCCTTTTACATCTAGTCTGTATGGAAGGGCCGACGAGGGGGTGTAACTTCTTTTGTTTTGAACAACACAGCAGATGATGGTGAGGAGGAGGACAATGAAGCTGTAGGTGATGTTGGAATAAAACTACAATTTTCTGGATTTTCATTCTGCAGCATTGTTCTCGCTACAAAGATAGGATCATCTGTCCAATACATTTTTAGACTGTTTTTCTTTATTATTCCTGTTACAAGCTGCAAACCTGAAAATTTCCTCAATAGTAAAAGGAGTCCACTTCTGATATATACAACATTTTATAAAGGGGCATGGTGCTGTGATGACCTGACTAGCATAAAGATTTGTTTGACCACAAAACATAACTTTAGGAAATCATTTGTTAGAAAGAGTTCCACTAAGGAAAACATCTTCTCCAAAATTTACACCACAATTCAAGCCTACAGTTTCATAAATTATATAGAAGAGGGCCGATAGTATGGCGATTCTCTGACATTACTTACTCAAACTGTGGAACTAATTGCAAGGAATTTCGTTTTGTATTCCTACGGCAACATCAACATCGCTATCACTGTCGCTCCGGTAACAAATCATCTTCCGAATCATCTATACATACGCATACTTATATGCAGTATATATATATACACATATACACATAAATATATATATATATATAAAAGAAAAACTGCTTCCTTTTTAAGGCCTAACTCAGTTGTGGCAAGTGATAATGCTCCCTATCACAATGTGAAAATAAATAAAGCGCCAACATCAAATTCCACAAAAGAAGATATGAAAAATTGGCTCATAAAAGAAGGGATTCCATTATCAGAAGATATGTTAAAACCTACTCTGTACGAATTAATTAAGAGAATGAAACCAAGAAATGTGAAATATTCAGTAGACGAAATTCTACGAAATGCCAGTCATGTTTCTCTCCGCCTGCCACCCTACCACCCGGAGCTGAATCCCATAGAAAACATTTGGTCTATTGTTAAAGGGTGGGTTGCTTCCAGGAATGTTATGTGCAATGCAACTTCGGCAACAAACCTTTGTGAAGAGAAGTTTAATTCCATGACGAAAGAAGACTGGATTCCTTTGTGTGAACATGTGAAGAAAATTGAAAGGGAATATATAGAAAAATAAGTTCTTTTTGACAGTGAAATTGATAATATAATAATAAACTTGGGTGGTGTAATAGTGACATTGAGAGTGCTGACGGTAGTGATTCTGATTTCTGAAGGAAGACTGAATGGAATAGCTGCACTGCACGACTCTGACTAGGGGTAAGTGATGACAGTCAATGTTTTCAGGCTCAGCACGTTTCGCTTGCATTTGAATTCCCGCCGCATCTGTCTGTGACGTGGTCCATGCTTTCAGTTGATGGGCGTTCTCTGTACCTTTATTCTCAATTTAGTGCTTAAGCTATTGGTTCCACTGAACCATGATCAGGGTTAGTTATTTCTTATCTCAGGTATTATTACTAGACACTAAATATGTGCGAGCCACCACTGATTGCAAATATTAATTTTGGCATGTTTGCTCAGATAGAGAGGAGTGTTGCAGGGTTCACATAATTTCCTTTTCAATGTGGATGGCTGTGTATTCGGCAAGTCATATCCTGTGGGGTTTTCAGATTTATATTTTTTCAGAAGGCTTGATAGATTTGAACAAATATCAAAATTTTCATTCTTCATGGTTATTATGTGTCAGCCAGAAACAAGAAGCGGCGTAGTTATGCATTTGGCAAAGAAAAATAAATATAAGAAGAGTAGCCATATGGGGTCCGGTTGACAAGGTTAACATGTAACTGCTGATTAGTCTTTCTTGCAGCCAAACAAACAGATATGGTTGTTGCTGCAGCAAACAACTGAGTGATGTGTAATGTGAATGTTAGATGTCCTAGTAGGTATGTTCATTCGAAAATTATAACATTTAAATCAGGCCTGTCGAACAGTGCTCTGAAGGTGTGAAGTCATTCCCTACTTCCCTGCCCTTTGTGATGAGCGATGAACCATTGCTAGGCTTTGGAGGTCATGAAGGGAGGGGAATCTTGAGAGAGTACTGTTTGACAGGTTTTATTTAAGTAATGCTAAGGGTCTGTCAGGGCTCTAGCAACGTTAATTTTGTATTCATCATCATCAAGATCTAAAGGCAATGCCTTGTTGTAGTAGCCATGTCTTCCTCTTCATCGCTGTTCTCTTTAGATTTTCGTATGACAGCACGTCCATATCCTTTATCATGTTTTTAATAAATGAATTTCTTGGACGTCCTCTTGATTTCTTTCCCAGTATTTTCCCTTCAAAAATGTTAATGAGTAGATCATTGTGCCGAAATGTATGACCCACTAACTTTGCTCTTCTACTCTTAATTGAATTCAGAAGGGATCTCTCTTCCATCACTTCATTAAGCACTTCTTCATTTGTTTTCCTATCCACCCAACTCGTCTTTGTTAGCCTTCTCCATATCCACATTTCTGCTGCTTCTAGTTTCTTGGCTTCTGCTTTTCCTATTGTCCATGTTTCGCATCCATAGGTTAATACACAACTTACAAATGTTTTGGCAAATTTTTTCCTTACTTCCATGCTTAAATGGTTATTTCTGAGAAGATTCCTTTTGTTCTGAAATGCTTGTTTAGCCAGGTTTATTCTTCTCTTAATTTCTGTGTCACACTTGTTAAACTTATTGATAATGCTACCCAAGTAACAAAAACTTTCGACCTGGTCTAGGGCTGTACTGTCAAGCTGTATGTTGATTTTAAAATTTTCATTTGTTCTTCCAATCACCATGGTTTTTGTTTTCTTTTTATTGATCTTCATTTTAAAATTTTTCAATGCATCTGATAGAACTTTAAGCATTTTATTCATTTCCTTTTCTGAATCAGCCAAAATAACTATGTCATCTGCAAATTGAATGCTATGAATACTGACTCCATTTATTTTAATACCCTTTGTTTTTCTTTTCATTTCTCTGATTGCTTCCTCAATGAACATATTAAACAGATGTGGCGATAATGGGCAGCCTTGTCTCACTCCTCTTCTTATTCTGGCTTCTTGTCTGCTCCCATTAATATTTATTTCAGTTGTTTGTGTTTTGTATAAGTTTAGAATAAGTCTTCTATCCCTCCAGTCTACTCCAAATTTTTTCAATGTTTGGAATAGTAATTCCCAGTCTACGTTATCAAAAGCTTTTTCGAGGTCTATGAAGGTGGCAAAGGTTCTTCTGTTTACTTCAATTCTTCTATCTAGAATTAGTCTAACGGCAAAAATTGCTTCTCTAGTTCTTCTCCCTGTTCTAAACCCAAATTGATCTTCATCTAAATTCTGTTCAATTTTTCCCTTTAGCCTCTCTTTTATTATGTTTAGTAAAATCTTTGACGCATGCGAAAGAATTGATATAGTTCTGTAATTACTGCAGTCTGATGCATTACCTTTCTTGGGAATGGTTATAGTTCTACTTTTAATAAAATCTGGAGGTAGCATTCCATTTTCATAGTAGTCAGAAACAATTTTGAATAATTTTATTTTCGTTGATTCGGCTGGTATTGGTCTATACCTGTTGCCTTCTTATCTTTTAGGCTTCCTAGGGCCTTTTCAAATTCACCCATAGTTATGGAGGGACCGATCATTTCCTCATCCACACCATCCTCCATTTCTATGTAATCATTGACGTTTTGTATATCTTTGCCATTGTACAAATCTTCCAAGTATTCCTTCCACCTTCTACTCACCTCAGTATTATCAAAAAGCAGTTTACCATTTGTGTCTTTTACAATGTTTGATCTTGTTCTTTGATTAGGTAGCAATGATTTAATTGTATTATAAGCTTTATCTGATATTCCCTTTAATAAATCTTCTTCAATTCCCTCGCTTACTTCATGCATCCATTTTTCTTTTTCTTCCCTACATTTTTGTGTGATTTTATTCTTAATTCTTTTGTATTCTCCAAAGTCTTTATTCCTTAGGGTATTCCTTTCTTCAATCAGATCTAATATTTCCTTGGTCATCCATGGTTTCCTTGGTACTAGTTTGTTCTTGCCAAGAATGTCATCTGCTACTTTTATTATCGTTTCTTTTACATCTTCCCACTTTTCTCTTCCTTCCAGCTTATTGTCCATTTCTTCTTTCAGTCTGTCCACTGTTTCAGTATCCTTAAGTTTTTCTAAACACCATTTACTATTCTTCTTCCTTGGAATTTTCTTAATAATAATATTGCATTTTGCCACCACCAGGACATGATCACTGTCCACTTTAAAACCTGGGTAAGAATGACTAGACTTGATTTGGTTTTATGTATCTCTTCCTCACTAGTATGAAATCAATTTGGTGTCTCCTTAAGTCCCCCGGTGCCTTCCAAGTGTATCTTCTTCTGATGGGAACTTGAAAGTATGTGTTAGTTATTTTCATTTCATGTTGTTCACAAAATTCCAGTAGTCTTTCGCCCCTTCCATTTATTTTACCCAGACCAAACTTCCCAACCCACTGATTTTCTTTATCACCATCTGATGCGTTAAAGTCTCCCAATATAATCAAATCATCTTGCATTTTTACTAATTTTATTAAGTCTTCTAATTGTTCATATATTTCTTCAACTTCTTCATTCTTGCTGTTTGTATTTCTTAAATTCATTTTGTATGCATTCATCTTCATGCTGTATTTCTTGCATTCATTTTGTATTAAATAATGGTAAATAAATAGGAAGGAAAATTTATACTTCATATAAATATAAATATTACAGGCTTATTCATATAAATTTATACTTCATATAAATATAAAAATTACAGGCTTATTCATATAAAGTTATACTTCATATAAATTTTTCAGAATAAGGTAGCAAGAAATAAACTAGGGCCTAATCATTGTGCTGACTGTTTTCTGTGCAGTTCGGTATGGGTTTATAAATTATGTGAGATGTTAAGTTACATTTTTTAATGTTGCCGCCATAATACTCTAGAATTACATGTAGTGCCATCTTTAATGCGCGAGTGTCGTCAGTACGACAGATGAAGATAGCTAGAGCGCAGAAAATCAAGATGGAAAAATGGCAGTAGGAGAAGATGATAATACGTGGTAAGTAATAGTCATTAGTTACTGAAAATATTACAGGCTTATTAAATTTAAAAAAATAGGTTGATTGTGCGATGCTACACCAATTACATTTGTTTGTTAAATCTCGGGTATATGTGTGTCGACAGAAAAGAAATCTAAAGGCATCTCGTTTGAGGATTGTTCATTACTTTAATGTCAAGTACAGGTGTTCTGATATAAAGTTTATTTTAGATTATGCTCGATTAGTTAGATGAATAGCCAGAACGAAGAACAAATCATACTTACATACCATGTAGTCTTCACATTTAAGTTACTGAGCTATCATACAGGTCAGGAGTAGAACAGCTGGTACTTGTTAGCTGGAGGGAAAGAAAACATTAGTGTTTCATTAGTACCTGTTCAGATCTGTGCTAATTATAATAAGCTATACAAATTCGTTCTTATCTTGATTTGTATTGCGTCTTAGTTTCATGTATGCTGTAATGAATCATCAATGTGAAAAGGAAATGAAGATACTCGATTGGAGGCCTCCTCTACCTTACCTGTTGATGTTTCTTACATTTTCCTTTAACATAGAATCAACCTAGAACCTGGGGTACGAACCTGGTTGCTGAAATTCTTCTTAGAGTTTGTACACTGATAGAATGACAGGACTACTATCATTAAGGAAGGCTGGAATAGGCCTACAATAATCCTTCAGCCATTTACCATTCCATCCAAATGTATGTTTTTGTCACACCTGTCTGGACCTTTAAAATGGTGCAAATTTTTTAGATTGTTGGCAAACATTTTTGACAGCAGATAAAAGGTTTATTGTAGGCCTACTACAAATGATCCAGGGAACAGTGGGATCTGGTGGTTTATAATGTTTGCAAAAGTCACACCTGTCTGCATGAAATAGCCCAATAGAACATTTGTTTTATAGATAGTCAATAACCTACTCTCCTAGGCTACTTCATAAAATCTCAAGTCTCTGCACTGTGAAATAGATTTGGATCAAAGCTTGTTTTACGACTTGAACATCACAAGAAATTACCCATTGAACACATTTTCACAGCAGGACAATTCCATGGTCACGGACTAACATTCACAGAGAAGATTCACTATACTGGCAGCCATTACACCAACATAAATTAAACACAGAAGAAATTGACATATATATGCAGATCAAAACATAAAGAACCTAAGCATTTACAAATAATCTTACAGTTCTCTAGCATTTATATTTTTAACTTTATAGCACCTTGTCATGGACTAACTTATTTTGGACATATAGGCCTAGATTACTTTTGTAGGAACAAAACAGAAAATTGCTGTGATTTGATATACATTAGGAACACGTGTTTTATCTTTTCAAGTAGGTAGGTATATGGGTGATTCTTCAAATACGGGAAAATTTGTGTTCCGGAGTGATATTTCCCTTTAAATTCAACTTTTAAAAAAAATTAAAAGTTTGTTTCTACTACTTCCATACTACAACTATCACTTTGAAATGTCACTAACTTTAAATTCTGATATTCCAAAATCAAATTTAATTCAATGAAATGTCATCCACATGCCCTGTCCCATACACCGGTTTTGTATGTTCTAATGCATTTTTCCACAAAACTAAATGTTTAGTTGAATAAAAGCACTTTCTTAAACGCACTATATTTTACCTTAGTAAACTTCGGGACGGCCGTTTCGCAGGTGGTGTTCCTGCATCATCAGCAGAGTGCCAAAACGTGCCAGGAACACCACCTGCGAAACGGCCGTCCAGAAGTTTACTAAGGTAAAATAAAGTGCGGAAGAAAGTGTTTTTATTCAACTATTTGTTACACAACGCTAAAGTCGGACACAAGAATGAACTAAATGTTATTTCCTTTTCAACTTTTTTCCTGCTAATGAGCATGAATGTGTGAAGAATATTAACCCCTAAAAAATAAAATGAAATAAAATTGTCACCCCACCTAATGAACATAAAGAATGTTCCAAGTGTTTTTGGTCATCCACATGGCTGAAAAGAATAGAATTTTTTCTGCAGAAATGAGAAATTTGTATAACTGGCAACAGTGGTAGAAAGCCAACAGGGCAGCTTGTGGTTGAATTGTAAGGTTGAATTTTGCTTGCTTACAAACAGTTTGGGATTAACAAAGGACTTTGCATCATTTTCAAGGAAAACGTTTTATTCCCCGTCATTAACATGGCTTCTACAGTAGAAAGTAGGCAGAAAGTGAACATTAATTAATTTTGATTGTGCACTATGATAAACCTTCCAATTCAAAGTACTTGACTGAAGTTGAGCCTACATGGTTTTTACTGGTAATGATGCCCTATTCAAATCCTTGAAAAAGTGAAAGATGAGCTTGTTGTGTGCCTGTAAATTATGCGGAAAAACTGAGTGAATATCTGTGCAGTGTTCTAATATACAAAGAAATCCTGGATTTAACATCTTATGCTCTGTGAACAAATACCTGGATCCAAGTGATGCCACTTCAATGACCTGAGAAGAAATTTCACCAGAACTTGTAAGTTCTTACAAATACTGCCCTACGACATCTGTGTATGTTGAGAGATCGTTCTCAGCATACAAACTCATACTAACATAGAAAGACATAAATTTACTCCGAAACACTTAGAGAAGATGATGATAGTCTACTGCAAATCCAATTACAGTCAGCAGGAGGACATATAATTGGACACGCTGAATATGAGTAGATTGCATTTTAACTGCATATTTTCGAGATTTTGGTGCATATTTTACATATTTTAGCAGCATAAATGCATGCATATTTTAACAGTTTTTAGTGCATATAATTCCGATGTCTAGTTATCATGGAATTGCCCAGCACAAAAAAAGGAGAAGAAACAATTTTAGGTCAGGCACCAGGTTCCTCCCACCAATTCTGTAATGGGACCCGCCTGGGAAGGAGGGTTTTAGGGTTCAAATGTCGCCTCCTAGATGTTTCACTATTTTAACTACTGTACTAGCAACACCATCTATTATGCAGAAGGTGAAACTGGGAAAACATTTTTCCATTATTCTCTTCTCTTCCTTTTCTTCTCTCTTCCTCCCTTTCTCTCACCTTCTCACCCTACCTACCAGTGTTGGGCAAATTTTAATTGTAAAGACAATTAAAGATTAACAATTGATTAATTGTTAATTGTAGTGGTAGCAATTAACAATTGATCAATTGTAATTGTGGAAAATGCAATTAACAATTGATTAATTGTTAATTGTAGTGGTTGCAATTAACAATTGATCAATTGTAATTGTGGAAAATTACAATTAACAATTGATTAATTGTTAATTTTTAGTGGTAGCAATTAACAATTGATCAATTGTAATTGTGGAAAATTACAATTAACAATTGATTATTTTTAATTGTTTTATGAATTTAATTAAAAACTAACAATTAAAAAGGACTAGGCCTACTGTACGGGCCTGGTATCATAACAAAATGCGTAAGTAAGATACTGAAATACACATGTTAACTTAGTTACAAATAAAACACTGATATTAATACACATGAATGATTTTAATTAAACCTGATTACACAGATAACGACAGACTATAATTTCTTATAATAGTTTAGATTGCATTTTAACACGACTCTCTTTTCGAACATACTGTCTGTCAATTTGTGACTCTTCGGCAGATTTGTCATTGTTGCAAAAGAAAGAAGTCGTTCAACTGCAGCTGACGATGGTAAAGGTGTGTTTATTTAATGAAAACGTTTTTTATCTCAGGATATCTGTTGAGGAGTTGCAAATCCTGGCTTCCTTCTGCAAAAAAGTGCAGCATTAAAAGTTCGGCTTTAGTCAGTGGTGCATCGAAGGAGATTTGGTTTGTTTCTGTCGATGAAATATCGGAGTCTGAGTCAGAGTTAAAGTTGAAAAAACTATTTTCTTCGGTACTTTTGTTTGTTGCTACTGATGTTTCTACATAGTCATTCATTTGTTTGGAAATACAGGTCTTGAAAACTTTTAGAAGTTTTGTACGATCCGCGGACTCTAAACAGGTTAACCATTTATTTTTAAATCTTGGGTACGACATTGCCGCAATAGCCGCATTTTCCGCTTCAGGAGTGCTGATGTCATACATTTTTTCAAATCTTTTTTCGACACTCTCCCTGTATGTCTTGATCAAAGGGTTGCAAAAAGAAAAGTTGTTTTTCCTTTCAATTTTGTGTAGTTTTTTTCTTAATGCCTGAAGGCACGGCAGGACTATCCCATAATAGGCGTTGGTCTCACTCTGCATTATGTCGAGGGCTTCTGCCACTGGCACAGTGCAGGTCAAATACTCGTGTATGTAATCAAATTCGTTCTCTTTGGTAGCATTTTTTATGTTTAATGATCTATGTAAAAGCAAGGTTTTTTCTTTAATGTTGTAAATTTGCTGGAGCGCATCAAACAAGCTATTCCATCTTGTCTCACCAGGCCGGCTTAACGTGTGTTGTAATACGTCCTGTATTATTTCAGCACTCTTTGGTCGTCCTGCAGCCTTCCACAAAACATTACACTTCTTCATGACTGTAGCATGCATTTCGGACAATGGGGTGTTTTGCTCGCTCAGAATTTTGTTCGCGTCCGTAGTTGCGCATAAGCTTAACGTATGTGCACAGCATCGAAAATGGGCAGGAAGTAAATGAATATTCTCAGGATCCTCTATATTTGATGATTCGTCTTCTTCAACATCTGATTCAGATGTGACTTCAGGTGGTTGAAAGTCTAGCATAGCTTCATCAACAGTATTAATATTGGTTAATTTGACACCAAATATTTTGAAAGCTTTTACAAAATTGCTGCCATTGTCCGTCACTGATGCAACAACTTTATTCGTATTGAGGTCAAAATCTGCATTAATTTCTTGAATGATTTCGAATAGACGATCGTAGCTGTGGACGCCTTTGAATCTTTGACAAGCTAATGCCACTGAAACTCTGCGTAGATCATGTGTGATCCAGTGCGCTGTAACTCCAATAAAACTTCTCTTTTTGCCGGACCAAATATCTACTGTTGTGCACACATAGTCAACTTCTTTTAGTTCCGACTTTATCTTCGTCACTTGCATTTCGTAGTGTTTTTCGATACGACGTCCTAAGGTACGTCGACTCATTAGAGTTAAGCCCATTTCAGAAATTTCCAAGTCCGTAAAAATTTTGGAAAAATATATATCTTCGACTGCTCGTAATGGGATCATGGAGTGTATAAAATATTTCAAAATATTTTCATCGAATTGTGCTTGGGTAAGTTTATTCTCATTTGATTTCTTTGTTTTACTAGTTTTGATGTTGATTGTAGAATCCTCTTTTTTCTTTTCGTTAGTTTTCTTTCTTTTCACATATGTTTTGTACTCTTCAACGCACTGGTTTCCGTGTTTTTGCTTCAAATGACTCAAAAAGTTCGATGTACAATTAACATATCCTTTAACTTTTGTCGTGACTTCTCTTGGGCATTTCATACACACCGCTGTGATTTTATTACCAATAGACTCTTCAGGCTAGTACTTGAAAAATGTTCCATCAAGTAAGAGAGTCCGCACTTGCGAAGATGACGAGCACTCGGCGGCGTCGGTTAGTGATACAGGCGAAATCGGTTCTAATGACTCATTAATACCCGAAACATTCACTGAAATGTTACTGTCATTGTCAATGTCCTCTGTCGACGACATTTTCTTTTACACAATTAGGTAAAAACACTGCATTTAACTACGTTGTTCAAAACAAAACACACAGAAGTATGCGAAACTGTGTCTTAACTCCAAGAAATATTTGCATTACTCAGCACGCGCAACTTAGAAGACTAGTTCAAGTGACGGGTAAGCGAGCACTGAACGGCAGTCGGCCACCAAGTTAAGTCTGTACGGCATACATGGGCATTTACTGGTTTGCGAACCACAAGGGGTTCTTGACCTTCCAACATAAGACACAAGATGGCATTGCGGAATTCGGTGCACGTGGTGGAAATATTTCCATGCATGAGTCATAATCTCTTTGCAAGCAGAGATGGGTCGCGACACAGTTGCGATTGGAAAGGTATTATGGCACATTCTAAGCCTTTGTATGTTGAAATAAAATCAGGTAAACTGATGTAACAAAGTGCCAGTATGTTTTTGTTTAATCAGTTATGATTGCAATTATGATATGCAGAATACAAAAAAAAGTCAAATTGGCCGGTTTCGGGATTTGAACCATGGAACTCCAGAATGTGAGACCAAGTCGTTACCATCTTAGCCACCTGGGTCAGTTTAACGGTCTAGTTTGATAAGCGCATGCAAAGCAATAGTGTTGTCATAGCTAACTGTATTTTAATTGCCAAAGCCTTATAAGATCACAGTAAAACAATTGACTATGTTGTCATGATAACTGATTTGCTTTTTTTTATATAAATTCTTTCGAATACGTATATTGCCATAAAATAGGCACTAAATTGAGCATTACTCCGAAACAGTTCAACATATTTTATCCAAAATCAATAGACGTCTTCCCATGCACATTATAAATGGGTGTACAAAGTTTCAGGAAAATCCAATAAAGCATATTTGAGTTATCGCGACTTCTTATATATTAACATAAAAGGCACTAAATTGGGCATTATTCAGGTACTGGCCAACCGATTTAGTCGAATATCAGTAGACGGCTTCCCATGGACATTATAAATGCGTATACGAAGTTTCATAAAAATCCGATAAAGCATATTTGAGTTATTGCGCCTTTAATATATACACTAAATTGGGTTTTACTCCGGTACCGGTCAACAGATTAAGTTCAAATTCCATAGGGTACTTCTCATGGACGACATCAATGCGTATACCGAGTTACATGGAAATCCGATACAGCGTATTCGAGGCCGCCATAATCTATTAAAATAGGCACTAAATTGGGCATTACTCCGGTACCGGTGAACCGATTTGGTTCAATATCAATAGGGTTCTTCCCATGGACATTATAAATGTGTTTTCCAAGTTTCATGAAAATCCGAAAAAGCGTATTTGAGTTATGGCGTGTAAAGACACATGGACGGACGGGTGGATCACATACATTTAGAATTTAAGCAACCCAAGCCGCCCGGGCCGTACATACATACTTTTTTGACCAGACAAGGACATGGAGGACCTCCCCGGATGAGTGATCAGCCCAATGCTTGGGCCACCTCCGAGACAACACGAACACATTGGACGATACACACCATTCACACACACACACACACTCAGAACAAGGCGAGGATGGGGAGGAAGATGATGATGGCCAGATGATATCCGGGGATCAGAAGGACCTAAAGTTACCTGACATTTGTTTCACAGGTGAGGGAAAACCCCGGAAAAAATCTCACCTAGGTAACTTGGAATCGAACCCGGGCCCGCTGCGGGAGAGGATTGAACGCATCCCCTGAGCCACAGCGGTGGACATTTTTGTTATGTACGATGTCAAAACATTGCACGAATGAAAAACATACATTAAAATATAAATAATGGATATAATGAAGGATGATATCTTTTTTTTTTATCAATTAGTAGTATTGATTTTTATTAATGTAGGTAACATTTTCAAAACCTTGTAATACTTTTAATTGATTTCGGTAAAGGTAAGTAAGTTAATTGTTAGTTTTAATTGTTTCATAGAACAATTAAACAAGTTAATTGCAATTATTTTAATTGCTAGTTACGATTAACATACATTAATCAAAATAATTTAATTGCAATGTGCAATTAAATGTTTAATTGCAATTAATTTAATTGCAATGTGCAATTAAATGTTTAATTGCAATTAAATTTTTAGTCAGTTAACGAGTTGATTGAAAAATTAATTGATTAATGCCCAACACTGCTACCTACCCATTTGGGACCTATTCCTAACAGTAAATTTTAGATCGACCAGTATACAAACTCATGACCACGTTATCATCATAACCAGCAGCCTTAACCATTACACCATGAGTGATTGCTGAGCGGTGAAGGGAAAATTCATCTATTTAAGTTTAGAGAGCATTATAGTACATGAGAAATAGCTGTTTTGGTGCAAGAGTTGTTTTTATAATTGTGAAACATTATGTTGGTTCTGAAAAGAGCCGTTTTGGTGCAAGGGTCGTTTTCGCTGCATTAATTAAGGCATCTTGCAGGTGGCATACCATTCAAATATAAAACTCTTTGCTGGACAATGGGAAGTAGGTGGTGGTGCATGCATTGGCTCGGAAGCCAGGAGAAGCGAGCGAGGGTGGGCGGAGCTTTGCTGGTGCATGACCTAAATTTGTCTTCCGCCAAAAAAAGGAATCTGTAGTTTTCTGCATTTCCGTTAAATTTTTCAATAAAAGGGGATAGGGTATGTTGTAATAAAACAACATAATATCCCAGCTATGGTTCAAATCCCAGCTATGGCATTGCATTTTTCAGTCTGATTTAACCTTTCCACCTTAGCCTACACATGGCCAGTGTGAAAGAATTATCATTCCAACATAATAAGTTAGTAATAGTAGTAGTAGTACATGTGATAACTTATGCAATAGATATCGTCATGACTAGACCTGGGATTTTAGACACCTAAAATAGGCTTTTAAAACAAGTAAATAGGCTTTTAAAAGAGAAAATAGGCACTTAAAATATGCTTTAAAAATGTGTAAATAGACAGAAAATAGACTTCATAATACTACAATATGCTCTTAAACTGTAACATTATCTTTTTTGACTGTAAGAAACGTGGTATAGGTTTCTTAACAAAAATAGGCTAACTGCAAAATTAAGATAATTAAAAAGACATCTATCAAAAACAGTTTTGGATTATATGAAAAATTAGGACACTACAGGCCTTCAAGGGCCTTGGCTTTCAATAACGGCTGCTGCCCAGCTCATGGCCTGCAGATATTGGATGGTTGTGTGGTCAACACAACACATCCCTCAGCCGTATTGCGCTGCATCCGTCACCACTGCTCACTGTAGCTTCCCAATTGTCCTCACAACGCTTGGTCAACACTGTTCCAGACCTCATAGCTTTCTAAATTACTGCCGGTACGGAAAATCCAACTCATGCCATCTGTACAAGGTCTCAAAAATTAATTAGAGGAGCCAGTAGCAAAACCTTAGTTTTAGATTAATATGAAAAAATGCACATACCTGATTATTGCACTACTGACAGAAAATAATCTTGCCATCAAAAGTCATCCCTGGAAATTGTATAAGCCATTGTTGTATGCGCACTCTTAGGTGATTTTGTTTTAGGCATCACAAACTATATTAACTTAAACAGATGGTCTGGAACGGAGTGCACTCAGCCTTGTGATTCAAATTGAGGAGCTACTTGATAGAGAAGTAGGGCTCCGGTCATGGAAACCACCTTTAACGGCTCTATTCAGTTTAGCTGTGCTTCCATAGATTCAATGTAATAAGCTAGACTAAAATAAGTATAAGGTGAAACAGTCTTTGTAAAAAGCAGCTAACAGTTACTCATTTTTGGATGTCTGAATTTTCAAATGACTATATGCTATTTAATACATACTTTTCTGCGAATTTATATCTTAGGGGCACAGTTTTTTTCATAATAAAGACCTAGAATATACGTATGAAATGTCTAGGCTACTAATTTGGGGATAAAAGTACCTAGTGAAAAAAAATTTTAATGTAGGCCTACTTAAAACAGTTTATTTACCTGTACCTAGATTTTTCAGTACCGGTAATTAATAAATTAAATTTTTACTCGGAGCAGAAATAATAGGCATTACTAATTGAATTATCGAGGATTTCTATTGACAAATTTAAAAAAAATTGGTCTTTGGTAAATCTTGTAAAATCTATGGCTATTTGCATAGAGAAAGGCGTAGTAAATGAATATTTTCTAGACTTCACTTCATATGAAATTCCTACAGTGAAAAGCAGAGAACGTGTCTGCTACTTATGAGTCATCATTTAAAATGAGACTACCTTCAGACCAGAAGCTACACTTCTTAATCCTAGAAATAAACTTGTTAATAACAAGTTCTCCACTATTGCAGCCCAATCAAATGCTAGTTACTTTTAACACTTAGAGCGGTTAAACGTTAAGCATACCCCAGGAGCATTCCAGAAACACAATGAACAAGCCATTCTTTTAACTCAAATGTCTGTCCTGTACTGACCAATTTTGAAACTGTTTGCACAAGGATGAATCTAGGTCCTCAATCTGTGAGCAGAAATATTTTTTGTTTTGCTAACTGTAAATTTGAGGTGGGAAAGCAGCTTGTAATAGAGAAGAAATTCTACATGTAAATCTTCAAACTAGTTGTCCGGACTCCAGCTAATGACTTCCCTTTTCAATAGATATGGGAGGAAGTAAACTCTTAAAAACAAGGTCGGCCTTCCATAAATCCTCCCCTTCTCGTCTTACAGAGACAAATTTCATAGAAAAATGCTGTCGGGGAAGAAAGCAAGACCGCAAGTTCATTGTTAAGTGTGACAAAAGTATAATAGAAGGTGGGATACTACCCAAATTAACCATATGCAGGTAAAGTTCATCAAATAAAAAACATCAGGCGTTATTTTGTAAAGTAGCACGAACGAGCATATGCACATGTACCGGAAGACTTAAGGTCAGGTTCACACTTGCCTCTTGTCTATCCTTGTATTTTCTTGGTTATTTAGTCAGTTTTGTGGCTATATGCCTTACATCCGCCATATTCTTGTGTCCAAGTTCTTATAATATTAATAATGATTCAATTTGCGAGGAATAAGTTTTTCACTGAGCATTTTTTAAAGATTTTATCTTATAATACTGGTACTTGTGCTAAATCAATAACTTTGTCTTGGATATTACAATCTCATCAGAATTATGTAGGCTATTCTCGTCTGTTCGCAATAGCATACTGATCAAGTCATCGGAATTGAATGTGTGGGACCAGGGTTCAATCCTTAGTGGGATCTTGTATATTTTTTATTATTATTTGTGTTTATTTTTTCATACGCGGCAATGACTGAAATAAAATAATAATTACTTCTAATGAATTAATGTACCAGGGTGTATCAATAAATAACCGGACTGATTTAATTGTATTTAAATAAACCGCCCTGGAGCGAAACGGGTGCTAGCGGCAGAAAGGTGACACCTTCATCTAGCAGTGCTGTGAATCCCATTCATGCAGAACGATTCAGTTAGGAGTTAGGCCCGAATATCACAGGTGGTGTTTACTGTACCCAACATGGAACTGAAATTGGAGCAATGCTCATTGATAAAGTTTTGTGTTCTTCTAGACAAAAATCCTACAGAAACCTTAGAAATGGTGCAGCAAGCATATAAAGACCATACTTTAGGCAGAACACAAATCTTTGAGTGGCACAAACGTTTCAAAGAGGGTTATGAAGACCTTCAAGATTATCCGTGCCCTGAAAGACCCGTAACAGCAAAAACGGAAGTTAGTATCAACACAATTGACACAATTGTGCAAGAAGATCGTCGCATAACATTTGCGAAGGTTGCAGATGTAATGAATTTGTCTTTTGGAACCAGATCTTGCCAGGACAGCATGGATCTTGCAACCAAGACAATGCGCCGGCGTGCAACTCAAGATGTCATCGAAGAATTGGGCATTGAGACCATGCCTCATCCACTGTATTCTCCGGATCTCGCACCTTGCGATTTTCACCTCTTCCCTAAAGTGAAAAAGGAGCTACGTGGTCGCCATTTTCAAAGTGATAAGGAATTGAACAACGTTGTCATGGGTATACTGAACAGACTGTCAAAAAAGGGGTTCAGTGAGTGTTTCGAACAATGGGTAAATCGTTGGAATAGTTGTATTTCATCAGGCGGAGAATACTTCGAAAGTTTGCAAGTAAATTTGAATGAAATAAAGCCATTATGTGTTAATTACAAAATTAGTCCGGTTATTTATTGATACACCCTCGTATTTTACTATTAAAACACCTTATACCCTCAATATATTGTATTTTTCTTTCTTTGATATTCTTAAAAAATAGAAACCAATAGCTGCCAATATTACAAGTTGTATTTTATTTTATAGAGATAACTTACAATTTACAACATATGTTCTTATTTTATAATAGGCCTATGTTATGTTTATCATGTTTTATCTATAACTGAATATAAAACTTTAAGAAAGTTTTTAAAGGTTTTAAAAAACTTATGTTATTAATGGATCTTCTAAAAACATAAATTATTATTTACAGACTTAAAAAACAGTGTTATATATATAATGCGCCCATTCAATCAGCCTTAAAAATGTTCTGTTGTGATGATATGCCTATATGTCTTATCCCCTTATACAATTTGAATTATCATTGTTGGTGTCGAATTTTGGACACACACAAAAGAAAGCAGGAAAGAAAGTATGATTTTACAACAAATGCATATCTGTGGCATAAAATAATAAGAAATGTACTGCAAATAGAAGATAACATAACGAAACATAACAACAAACTTAAATAAGAATAAGTGAAAAAAATGAGCCACACGCTCAGTAGGAAGTCCATTAACCATCCATTACTATAACTTCCCTCACTCGGTTGGGCATTGACTCTACAAGGTTTAGAAAATAATTGTCCTTGTCTGCCACAGCGTCCCAAGTAGTTTGAATTAGTTTCCACAGTTCTGCTTCAGAAGCTAGAGGTGGGTTAGGCCAGTTCCTTCTCATATGCTTCTTTACTTTCGCCCACACATTCTCAATAGGATTTCAATTTGGGGAACACACTGGAAAGTCTATCATCTCGATATATGACCTTTCAGCGAACCAGGTTTGAACCTATCGAGCAGTGTGGATTGGGCTGTTATCCTGTAGGAACTGAAGGTTTCCATCAGGAAAATGAAGCCTGGCATAAACAAGCATATACCTCTTGAAACTGACAGTATTTCCACTGGTTAAACCGCCCACTTCCTGAGACATCCAGCCCCAGCATGTCACACTTATCCTGCCACTCCTTGCATGAGTTGCAGGGTATTTGGGATCGTACCAGGTACCAAATGGTACACTAGAACTGGCCCCGAAGATGCACTCGAAAAACTAACTTCATCTGAAAATACCATTCTACTCCAGTCGAAGTCAGTTTTTTCAACTGGAAATACGAGGCGCTCGTCCTTCAGGACTTCTCTAGAGATGCTCGCCTAGAACGTAAACCAGCGGATCTTACCCGGTTCCTAATGGTTTGAAGATGGCCAGGGAATTGAGCAGTAGCCTTCATGGATGCAGCAGTATGAAACGGATTACATTCAACTTCTGCAACCAATCTAGCATCTTGCTCCAGCGTCGAAAGCGGCTGACCGGATCCATGTTTCCTATGAAAACTTCCGGTCTCATTATAATGAAGTACCCACCTCTGAGCTGCTCTTCTATCATTTGTATGTGGCGCCATAACACAATGCAAATGAATTATGACAATACATTAAATTAAATATCATGTGTTGTCTTTCCGCATTCATTTTTCTCTGCCGCCGCAAGGCCTCATATGTTCCGAGAATGACTTGTATTTTATGTCTTTTATAAGAAACTTGTGAACTAAAGCATTAACTTTAATTTTAACTGCGTATGAGTCCTGACGTTTTTTATTTGGGTCACTGTACATATTAAAATTATTTGTTGAAAGTTTCATAAGTTTTAAACTTACAGTAACAGTAATTCACAATGCTGAAATATAAAGCTGCATAAAGCATTTAAATTCCAGTGTGGGGTTCCTTATATATAAGGCTGGAGGGGTTACTCTACCAGTATCTCTTTCAGGCCATCGAATCTAACACAACTTAAAAATTATTCTTAATTATTCTACAGCCTCCATCAGCTATTCCAACCTCAATGCTTATATGGATAAAAAATTTAAAGACGTTGTTTTCTTCAATGACAGCTGGAAAGCGTTTCTGCACAATATCAACTGAGACATCAGGATATAATTACATGACCTAGAATCCCAAGTTGCTCACTCAGTGAAGGGGCTTGAAGTTTCTCAATCTGAACAATGATACATCCTAGTCTAGGAATTATTGAAGCGACTAAATTGCAGCAAGAATTGAGAGAAAGATCCTTCTCACAGTGGAGTAATTTACAGCACAAAAATAAAGGAGTGATTTTATTCCAGCAATGTACATCTGGTAATGCCTGGATTTGTTCAGGCCTGTAAGCACTGCTACAAAGTTCAAAAAGCTTGCTCGCATTCTGGGCTCTTGCCCTCATTGAGAGATATTGAGGAACACATGTCACCATAAAGTACTGTCCATTATCAGAGAATCTTCTAAGGGTCGTATTCAAGAACGCGACTTTGGAAGACGACTTCCTAAAGTAGACTTTCAAAGCAAAGTTCAACTTTGGTTAAAGTCGAATTCATAGACGTTAGTTGCGAGACTTTGACCGTGACTTTGGAAAGTCGAGATTTGACGATGTTGTTGTAACGTTGGCAATCGTATCCACTGCCTTTTAAATGAATTATGTGTACAAACTGTTGAAATTGCTGTACGTCTAGGAGGCGGTGGGCAAATCTCGAACAAAATAACATCGATGTGCGCATTACACTCAGCCATTTTGCAAAAGCTTAATTGTATTGTGATGATGGTAATAACAATAATAATAATTCTTTATTAGCTGTCAGGATACAATGTCCATTATCTTCTTAATTCTTTAAGCATATTTTTGGTTATTACAATACAAATAGCGACTGAATAATTAAAATACACATTTATAAATTTCTTAAAATGAAGTATTAATATGTTCATTGTCAGTATTTTGTAAGAATGTCATGTAGGGTTCTGATTAAATTTCCACAGAGTTAAGGAATTCTTGTACATCGTAAAATAAATAATATTTTAGAAGTAGAGTTTTAACTTGTTTTTTAAAATGTTGAATCTTTGGAATTTTAAGATTGTTAAGTAGTTTATCATACATAATAAAACCTATATGAGAAATTATGTTCAAGCTCCTGGTAGTTCTATGACAATATAAATGAATATTGTTAGCTGTTCTTGTCTGGTAGTGATGTATTTGTGAATTCTTCATGAATAGGTTCCTAATTTTGTGTATAAATGTCACAGCTTCTAATATATAGAGGGATGGTAGGGGCAAGATTTTTAATGTTTCGTATATCGGTTTACTTGGTGTCCTGACTGGTAATTGGAGCATAACTTTTAGTAGACCTATTCTTTTTTGCAGTTTGAATATTTGCTTAGCTTTTGTTGAATGTCCCCCAAAAGAAATGCTTAACTTAATACTGAATGGACACAGCTGAAATATGTCTTTAATAGCCTACATCTATTGTTGATACCTGAGTATATGAATAGCATAACATAACTGGCTAAGTTTGTTACTTAAATTTGCTATATTTGGTTCCCATGTAAGATCCTGGTCAATCCATAGCCCAAGAAATGTTGTAGTATTTATTTGGCCCAGTGTTGTGTTATTAAGTCTAACTTGCAGGTTGCCTATAAGATTTTGTGAATGAAAGAGCATAGGCCTATGTATTGTCTTATCGGTATTTAGAAAGGGTTTTTTCTCTTTCAGCCAAAGTTCTAGGCTACTATTTGTTTCATTTACCTTTTGCTGAAGTGAATGGAGATCGCTGTCACAAAACTGGAGTTTCAGTTCTCTTGTCATGAAATATTGTGAATTATTCTGAATCATGAAAGTCTCGAAGATGCCACCAATGACTGACTGTGAACAGTGATCGAAGTGGCTCCATCCGGCATTGAGATTCAAGGTGCACAGAGGAATGAGCAGGTGGGCCTGTTTTCTTAAAAGAATAGGCCTACTGTCCAGAAGCTACGCGAGGTGGCTTCACAGTATTTAGAAGAGAGGAAACAAATTGAAATAGAGCAGCTGAGAGAGCTCCATGAACCAAAACTACAGTTTAAAGGACTTCCATGCTGCAATGATGAAGCAGTAACAAGAAATACACGATCTCACTTTGCAGAACATGAAGGAATTGCACCAGAAAGCAATGAGAGATTGATTTCCTTTGCCTGTAGTTTTCAATTTTATTTCAATGTCCATACACATTACATACCATACATACATCAAATCAAAATATTATATACAGCTTTTCAATTCTGGAATATGCCACCCTGAAACTGCTCTTTTAAGTAGCACTAAAGAGGCTCTGGTGATTGTTTTTTAATTGCACTTTTTAATGGGGCAGTATAACATGCAGCACAACAGTGGACTGCATTACCTATGTTATGCAGGTTGCTAGGGGAAAGATTACAGGTAGGCGGGTGGCTAGAGGATTCAGCCATCACCATAGCAATGTGCAGTGGTGAGTGGAAAGAGGGCCAGAGTTCAGCAAGTATTTGAGCATAAGGGTAATACATGTTGCCCACAAGCTCCCCTTCCACTCAATAAAAACAGACCCTTGCACCAAAAATCATATTTCACAATTATAGGAGTTCGCTCATAGTTGGCTGTCGTATTGTGGAATGTTACCTAACACTACTCGAAATATCTTGCAATGAGATTCCTCCTGGCTATTGCACCTAATGACTGAGGTGGTGCATGATACTCATTGCCATTCTAGTAATTTCTATCATCAGGCTCTTCCAAGCGACCACTATCTGCTGCAATATTATCTATAACAGCAGGAATGTTGATAAACACTGAAATTTCCTTTTCCAGCATCCAAATGTTCTCTCTACTACATTTCTTGCCAAGATATGGGAGGCGTTGTATGCTTCCTCTGCAGGTGTTGTGGGGTTGAGAATGACCTACAAGCATAAGCCACTGTCACCAACAAGGATTCCTCGTACTAGGCCCCTTTCAAATCTCATGCAGTTGCTACTGTTGTTGAAGATTCTGTTATCATGGGTGGAACCAGGCCATCCAGTAACGAAATCAATAAACTTCCTCTCGTGGTTGACGACAGCCTACAACAAAATACAATTAACATGAGCATGATAGGCTATATGATTTGGGTTATACAAATCAAAGAAAAAAGATTTAAAGCATCGTGTTCCACAATTACTCTTCTTACTTTATATCAATGATTTCCCAATAAATACCAGATATTATTCTGTTTGCAGTTGACACAAATGTTTTAGTCTCAGGAGAAACAGAAAAATAATCCTACAAAGAAGTAATAGGCCTATGTTGTTAAATGACTTGTACACTGGTATTGCATTTTTCATCAAAGTGAAGAATTCCTTGACCAACTCAGGCAGGCAGCACCAATAGGGATAAATACAATATCCTCATTATTACAAATTTAATTACATGCAGACTGAACTCAGCGATGGTCGAATAGTCTACAGATTATAAATGATAGGCTGATGTGTTATTTTGTATGGGATAATATGATAGTGCCGGTACATAAAGAATGATGAATATCATCTTATTCATAGGAGTTACTGACACTTTTAACTTGTAGGCCTATGCTAGGTTAAGGAAATATACCGTACCGTAAGCTAGTGTGTGGGTGTTTTCCTGAATGTGTGAGAATAAGTGAAAATATAGGTAATTAAGATCTTGTGTCCAAATAACTTGTACACTCTACAGTGAAAATATTGGCTGAATAAAAATTAGGCAAAAGACAAATTTAGGTTGTGCACCAGCGAAATTCCACCCATTCTAGCACATAGGTTCATGTGCCAGGCTTCTGAGACAATGTGCATGCCGCTGCCAGCTCTTTCCAGAGCCAACATAATATTTCACAATGATAAAAAATTAGTACACGAAAGTGGCTATTTCTCATGTGTTAAAGCTCTCTAAACTTAAACAGATGAATTTTCCCTTCACCGCTCAGCAATTGCTCATAGTGAAGTGGTTAAGGCTGCTGGTCAAGGTTTCGTATACCAGTCGATGTGAAATTTACGGTTAGGAATATGTCCCACATAGGCACGTAGGGCAAGGAGAAGGTCAGAGGAAGCGAGGGAAAGGAAGAGAATAAAGGAAAGATAAATTGTTTAATTTTTCCCAGTTCCCCATTTGCATAACAGATGGCGTAGCTAGTAGTTAAAATGGTGAGACATTTAGAAGGTGACATTGGAACCCTAAACCCCAGTTTCCCCTTTGGCACAATAGATGGCATAGCTACCCTGGCGGTCCCCATTAGAGTTGGTGGGAGGAGCCTAGTGCACAACCTAAAATTGTTTTTCACAGAAATTATTTGGCTACTCACTTGACAATTTAGACTGAAGATACTTTTCCGTTTACGAAATACTTCAGCACGTTCACCATCAGGATTCATTACAGGAACATTGATGGCTCCCACAACCCCAGGAAACCTGGACCTTTCATACACATGCTGGCTGACACTCAGCTTGATCCGGGAACTTGACAAATTGTGGCCTTTTCCCAGCAATTAATTCAGATATCTTTCTTATAATCCTGCGCACAGTTGGTTGGCTTACTCCACGCAAGTCTGAAAATTACCTGTAAAATATGTAAGGAAAACAATAACTATTGGGTACATTTATATCATAACCTTAAATGTATGCAAGACCATATAACATAACCTCTATAAAATGAAATACACTATAATATAAATCTGGCCTTTTATCCTTACCTGTAGCATAATATCGTAACGATATTAGTAGTAGATACCGGCGGAACTGGTAATTATTCGACTAAAATTATTCAGTCCATCTTCAAACATGGTTACGAGGATATCCAACACAGTCTGCTTATCAAAACTAGGCTATATCTAGCTTTAAATTCGCTATCCAAATTCAATAGGGTTTTGCGCATCTCTAATAATACGCCGAGAAACAGGTGCAGCGTCGATAATTTCCTGGATGCCGCCAATATTCTCAGCAAATTCAACAACTTCCAAAATATCAGCCATATTTAATTATGTGAATACGCCAAAGTCAAAGTCAAAGTCGCGATTGACGGTGACTTCGAAGTAAAGTCACAATCGAAGTTTACTTTCGTCAAAGTCTCGACTGTGAATACGAAAATGGCGACTTTGTTCTTTGTAAAGTCGACTTTCATCCAAAGTCTTGTTTATGAATACCAGCCTAAGATTTGTTGAACAGTGTAACTTGAAAATTAGAAACAGAAAACTAATTTCTTGTTTATGGTTAGCCAAGAATGCAACGAGAAACATGTCTGCAACTTTCTCTTACACTAATATTTTGCTTAAGACTAATATTTTGACGAAGATGGAAATGATGATATTCAGAAATGGGGGTAAAGCACCTACAAATGCTGAAATCAAAATCAGAGGACAAAAGCTCAAAATCTCGACAGACTATAAATACCTGGGAGTGACTATGCAACCAACTGCCAAATGTTTTACAAAACATATAACAGAACGAGCAGCCCATGCAATAATGGCGATGCTGGACATAAAAACATCCAACTACTCAACCTAGAAACGGCCATGGAATTATTCAAAGCCAAAATCATACCAATCCTATCCTATGGGATGGAGGTGATATGGAATCATCTTACTGAAAGAAACAAAGAAATTCTAGAAAAAGTAAAATCAATATACAGTCGAACCTCTATTACTTGAATTTTCGATTTTTCAAAGTAATTTATATTTCCCGTACAATATCCCTATAATTACCCTATGTATTGGTCTCTTTTTAAGTCAAATTTTTACAACTCAAAATTTTCGATATCTCGAAGCTTAAATTATATCTTTAACTCTTAAATTATTTCTATAACTTGAATACTTATTTATAAGGGCATAATAGTATCATAAAGATTCGTTGCAATATAAGATAACGAATTACTGAATACAGCACGAAGTCTAGAGCAAACATCCTAGATCTTGCAATTTTACAACCCCAACTAAGAATGTTGTTAGCCGGACAGGTACTGGATGAGGGTGTACAATTGAATGGAAAACAAGGAAGTTGGAGCATTGACCTTGGCAATTTTTATTGTCTGTGAATAATACTCTTCACAGATGCGGTTTCAGATGGGGGTGTTTCATTGTCTAAAATTGCTAGGGTGAAAGAAAGAAAAACCTTGAAGATTCAGTAGTAGCTTTGTGTTAAACAGCGTGTTTAATTAACACTAACTGTAATGGAAAAAACAAGCGAGCTACGACCACTCCAGAGTTCAAAGTGTGGTCTACCTTCCAGTAGCAGCAAACAAACTACAAGGTTCCTGGCGGTGAATTTCGAAATTACTGTTGCAGCAGATGAAGACATAGTGAATGCAGTAAAGCATCATGAAGATTCTGATGATGGAGAGGGAGACGAAGATGTAAACGCTACGAATTTTCAATCAAGCGTTCCAGGCGTTACAAATTCTAAGAATGTTTATAAGTGTACAACCATAGGCCTATGTGTTTATGTCGTTGAACATAGTCAAAAACTTTGTGGAAGAAGCTCGAGAAAAAAGTCAAGCAGAAGAAAATTACAGACTTCCTGAATGTGGCTCCCTTATAAACAATACAGTATTTTGTTATAATTTTAATTACACTATATCATTAATTAGATTAAGAAATATTTTTTTCTTTTATTAAGGTCATTGTTTTCATTCAAGAAAAGGTAAGACTATTTAGGCGTAGTTTTTTGGCCTATAGGAATATTCGAGTTCTCTACAACTCGAATTTTCGATAACTCGAATTTATTTTTGCATCCCACTAGTGATTCGAGATATCGAGGCTTGACTGTACTTGGAACAAGCATTGGGACTTTCGAAAACAACAAGATCAAGACTGGTCTACCTCCTGGCTATAGAGAGATATTCCTAATTGAAGACATCAAGCTCCAATATATGTTACAACACACCAAGGCTTTTGAAAACCAACTAAGGACTATGGAGGAAAAAAGAGAGAATGTATGGCCGGAGTTCCATGGCACTGAAGGAATGACAAACCAATATGGACAGCACCAAATTTCAAACTAAGACATGTCGTGACTAGACGCTTTTCATCATCTAATCTGTAGAAACAAGAATTTTCATGACCCAAACATTGCGTGTGTATGTGAACTGTGTAATAAAGGCTGTGAGCGATACCACATAGGACAATGCCCGAAAAGAATTAAATCAATAAGTGAATACGCAGAAAGTGACTCTGAAAACTGTAAATGGCTATTTTGCTGCAATTAATTATTTATTTATATTTTGCTTAAAAATATGAGTAATTTTATCAAAAATAGAACACTTTGAATGATAACTCTTTAATATTAATATTAGATGGAAATCTACAGTGAAGTGTTGATATCTGTACCAAGATTGAGAACAGTCGGAATCAGCTGATGATGGTGCAAAGACCCATTGAAATGATCATCCTGGGTAAATATACCTTTTAGCGAAGTTTAGTGTGTATATTTCCAATCTCAGTCTTGTTACAGATAACTCTTTACATTGAGCCTTACAGCTCTTATTTTATGTGTTCTTCATACAAATTTCCAGAAGGGTAGTTAAAGAGTGCTATCTCATCCATGTAACCATGTGTCTTGTTAAATTATACTTCCTTTTTGACAGAATGAATGTAGCCATTGCCTAATATAAATGCACACAGAAGCAAGCTGTTTCTGTGTACTTTGGTGCCTTGAGTTGTAGATCCGTGTAAGATACTTTGTTGTGAACTACTTAGAGAATTTTGTTAATATATGAGTATTTTTGTCCTGTTTTCTGTAGGCTTGCTGGGAATTTATATCAATTATTTCCAGTACACGCTAGACATTGATGTTCATGATGTGGCATTCGTGTTAGACTTAAGTATGCTCTGATTCTCAAGTGTAATTAGTTTTCCACTAATACATACTAATTGCAAATACAAAGAACTGTTCTGTAATGATTGGTTCCAATGTGTTGCATGTTTTGTCCCTCATGGACCTTATGTTAATTGAACTTATGCAAATGGAGTAGGATTCCATATGCATAACTTCATTAACATAACAATGTATAGAATGGATAGACATAACTGATTTTGTGTGTCTGTATGACAGGAAAGAAATAAGATAATAAAGGGACATTGCACATTGAAATATTTTCCTTACTGATAGGAGAATTCCTTAGAGGGGTATTAGAATTTAGCGTATTGATGATGATAATAGTTTGAGTGCTAAGAATAATCGTTGCAAAATAATCTTTACAAAGATGTCTAGAATACTGTTCTAAATGACGTCTGTCAGATCTCACAGTTTTGTGAACATTATAAAATAATCATTACCTATTAGGTAGATTTCGAAGAAAAATCTACCTATTGCAATGGATACCACTTCATGATTTTCGAAAAATTCTTTCATATCTTTACGTTCCATGCTCCCCTAAGTACGAAACCACCGCCCGTCCAAAAAAATTTGTTGTGATATTTATATATATATATATATATATATTTATATATATCTTTACACAATAGCGGCCGTAATTTTGAAGATATTTGAACCAAATTTTATTATGTTATTTCTAGGCCCAATAGTTCGGACAAGTTCGTTAATGGGCAAAATTGGCCCAAGGGGGTGGTCGGGGGAGGGGGTTGAAATTTTAAAACATTTATATTTCGGCCCCTATGAAGTATAGAGGGAAACTTTGTTTGAATAAATTAGAGTACTCCCTATGGAGTTCACAGTGACACCAACAATTCGGGGGTACGAGTGGGGGTGGGGGTGGGGGTATGGAAATTCGAAATTTTTGAAACTACGTCTTGTGGGGTATCGTTGAAAAGCTCTTGATGAGTACTCTACAAATCAATAACTAGTTTCTTGATAGCTCTCATATGACACGAGATTTTAATGTTTGAAAAGAATAACACTTAAAAGAATTATTATAATATCATAATTTTTCTTGTTTATCGGCTTTGCTAATTTTATTCATTGCTGATCTTGCGCACGGCCTCCCAGAATATTATATCCTATTCTTGTTGTCAAAACAAATGATTGTAGGCTCTTCCTCTTTACTGAATTCAGTTCTTATTACTGCGGGTTTGCGCAGCGATAATAAATTAAACCAAAAGCACTTTGAAATCTACCTCAGCCTGTAGGCCTGCCTAAAGGGATTTTTTTCTTACTAATTTAAATTAATTTTTTTTCATATTCCTGTCTAACTGTCCAATCTGCTATCTCTTTTCTCACTTTAGTCTGTTTTCCTAGTATGAATTCTGATCTCCATCACTCTGTTCCCTAACAATTAATTAAAATATGAATATCATCTCCCATTTCACACATGGGGCAAATGCCCAATTCAGTTGCTTTTCTGAATCCTGTTATCCCCAAATCCGCAGACTGAATCATGTGATACTCTCCATTTTCTGCTTGTTACACATTTCTATATAATTCTCCCTTGATAGTTCTTCCTCTGCTCTTTAAAGAATAGTAAGGAATATTTAAATGAAACCTTCTGCATCTGTGCGCATTCCGGGTGAAACTGCGCAACCCCCCCTCTCTGTTGATGACGCAGACGTAGAGGGAGTTTCTTCATGTGACCCAGCAAACCTTCTTACCAGTGCCTGAGGAAGATCGGCTGGTGCCGGTCGAAACGTAGCGGTTATGTATGTGCTGTTTTTATCCACTGTCTTAAGATTTTAGTGTGTGTGCAATTTTTAAATATAGTGACACAGTTGGAAAGCTTGGACTTCATGTGTTTTAATAGTAAGGAACTTTGTTTCTCTTCTTAATGCCCACCTAACCTGCTTATCCATGTTTTCGAGTCTACCCTTATGGCTTCCCTTCCTACCCAGGCATCCCCCATACCATTTTTAGGTAGATTTTCGAAGAAAAATCTACCTATTGCAATGGATACCACTTTATGATTTTCGAAAAATTCTTTCATATCTTTACGTTTCATGCTCCCCTAAGTACGAAACCACCGCCCGTTCAAAAAAAAAAAATTGTGATATTTATATATATATATATATATATATATATATATATATATATTTATATCTTTACACGATAGCGGCCGTAATTTTGAAGATATTTGAACCAAATTTTATTATGTTATTTCTAGGCCCAATAGTTCGGACAAGTTCGTTAATGGGCAAAATTGGCCCAAGGGGGTGGTCGGGGGAGGGGGTTGAAATTTTTAAAAATGTATATCTCGGCCCCTATGAAGTATAGAGGGAAACTTTGTTTGAATAAATTAGAGTACTCCCTATGGAGTTCACAGTGACACCAACGATTCGAGGGTTCGAGTGAGGGTGGGGGTGGGGGTGGGGGTGGGGGATGAAAATTCGAAACTTTTGAAACCACGTCTTGTGGGGTATCGTTGAAAAGCTCTTGATGAGTACTCTACAAATCAATAAACAGTTTCTTGATAGCTCTCATATGACGCGAGATTTTAATGTTTGAAAATAATAACACTTGAAAGAATTATTATAATATCATAATTTTGTCTTGTTTAGCGGCTTTGCTAATTTTATTCATTGCTGATCTTGCGCACGGCCTCCCAGAATATTATATCCTATTATTGTTGTCAAAACAATTGATTTTAGGCTCTTCCTCTTTACTGCAGGTTTGCCATGCCAAGGCTAAAGAAGAAGAGTGCTATGCAGCGACAATAAATTAAATCAAAAGCACTTCGAAATCTACCTCCGCCTGTAGGCCTGCCTAAAGGGATTTTTTTTATCTTTAGTTGTAATAAGCCAGCCATCCTATGGTCCATACCTTGTTCTCTTGACTCCCGACCAACATTTGAATGGGCCTCTCCATATGTGTCTGTAGAAATTTTGTCATGTGGGGGCAAATGAACAAATTATTGCCACCACCATCATCAGTACACTAAATACTATTACTACAACCAGTTTATTTGTACTATTACTATTATTATTATTATTATAGTAATTTTTTATTATATTTATTATTATTACTGTATTGTTGTTATTATTATTATTATTATTATCATCATCATCATCATCATCATCCATACAATTCCACAACTTTTGTCGGTATTGATACTACTGAGAAAAATTTCATCTTATTCAGCAGCTTAGAGACTTTCTCACAAAGTGGCATATTTGGAGTAATGTTGCTCATTGCATATTGCTGATTATCTTCACTGAAATTCTGATGTCTTGAATGTTCTTTGATAAGAATATTGAGACCACACCCTCCACTGATATTACTATTGGTACAATTTTTACAGTTTGTACTTTCCAGATGTTTTCATCTCTAATGCCAGGTTCTGGTATTTACTGACTTTGTGCATTTCTTTTTTCCTTAAGTTATGAGTGAATGGGATGCTGACATCTCTATATACCTAATATAAAAGGCTTTGTCCTGACTGACTGAATGACAGGAATCAACGTACAGCCTAAACTATAACAGGTAGAGACTTGGAATTTTGACTGTACCTTCGTTTCATAATGTAGGTGCTCACTAAGAAAGGATTTTGAAAAATTCTGATTCTAAATGCCAAAAATTAAATGTTTTTTAAAATACTTAATCCCTTTTTACATAGAATTATCAATTCCAAATCACAGAATATATTGTTGCCAAATGGTATATGATGGGCATGGAAAAAACAATTGAAATGCACTTTTGACAAATAAGAGAAGTTATAAAAATAATTCATGTTATAAATAAATATTACAGAATGAAATCCACTAAAATAATGGAATCACATAACTTTCTCTACCCTGGACATAGAGAAAACAAAACGAGGTATGGTAATGTGTATATTATTATATTATATCGCAGGTTTTTGGAGAGAAAAGTATGAAAGTGATAATGCTTTATGGTAACATAAGAGTGGGAAATTTCCCGCCTCGATATTACAATTTTATGTTACAGAAATTTCAGTTTCTTCTTATTTAAACCTCTACCAGGCTTGCTGTGCACTGTACAAGCGATGGGATGCAAAATTCTAGATCCTCTATGAGCCATAAAAAACTATATCAAGCGTTTTCTGAGGGAATAGTTTGAGTGTAATAAGTCGTTCTTCCTATTTCAAATTATAAATGCCTATATAAGGACCTAGAATTTAAAATTGAAAATCCTTCATAAGCTAATTTCCAATTACAAAATACAAAACCCGGGCGACGCCGGGTCTTTTAAGCTAGTCTATTATAATTGCCTTAGAGCTGTATTTATCTATCAATAGCAGGTTTGGTCGATTATAGTCAACTGTTTTATCTGTTGTTATACCTCTATCCTAATATAACAGGGATTCTTCAGACTCAGACGTCTCTCATTATTAATTGAAATAAAACTTTTAAATTTGAAAGAGGGTCAATACAAAACATTTAAATCATGTAGCATTTAATAAAAAAATATAGGCCTACCTTATACACTAATGTAGGGGGATCTAACCAAAACACTGTATGAACAATATTGGTGCACAATACCTTTTTCCAATCATTAACAAGCAGTCATTGATTGCACCTAATAACAAGATACTTTTCATTCTTGTGTCCGACTTTAGCGTTGTGTAACAAATAGTTGAATAAAAACACTTTCTTTAACACACTTTATTTTACCTTACTAAACTTCTGGACGGCCGTTTCGCAGGTGGTGTTCCTGCATCATCAGCAGAGTGCCAACTGAGGTCTCTGGAGCAGGTGTTTGTGAGGGTGTCTGTTATGGTGGGGGTGTAGTGGAGGTGGGGGTAGGTGATGGGGGTTTGGTTTGACTGCCTGTGTGTATTAATGTGTCAAATAGCGTGTGTGATCTGAAATTGAGTTGGTTATTTAAAACTGATGTTGGGTGTGATTTTGTGTGTTTGTAGATTTCAAATTGTTCCAATGTGTTTAATTTCTTGCTTTTGTGTGTGAAGTGTAGTATTTCCATGTCTGTGTTTATGTTTTCGTAATTGTGGTCTGTTGTGATGATGTGTTCTGCAAAATTTGATTTGTTTTGTGCTTGGTGGATAGCTTTGATGTGTTCTTTGTATCTGTTTCGAAATGATCTGCCTGTTTGGCCTATGTAGAAACTGGGACAGTCTTGACATTTGAGTTTGTATATACCAGTTGAATTAAATTTGTCTATGTGTGTGTGTTTGTTTGTGAGGTGTTTTTTCAGGGTGTTGTTTGTTCTGTATGCAATTTTGTATTTCAGTTTTTTGAATGAGGCAGCGACTTTGTACATTTTATTGTTTTGGTATGTCAGTGTGATGAATTTATCTTTTTGTGTTTGTTGGGGGTTTTGTGTGTGTCTTTTTCGTTCTGCTTTTTTGACCATTGAATTTATCATTTCGGGGTTGTATCCAAGAACTAGACACAATCAAATATCTAGCGCAACAAAATGGATACATAGGCCAAACAGGCAGATCATTTCGAACCAGATACAAAGAACACATCAAAGCTATCCACCAAGCACAAAACAAATCAAATTTTGCAGAACACATCATCACAACAGACCACAATTACGAAAACATAAACACAGACATGGAAATACTACACTTCACACACAAAAGCAAGAAATTAAACACATTGGAACAATTTGAAATGTACAAACACACAAAATCACACCCAACATCAGTTTTAAATAACCAACTCAATCTCAGATCACACGCGCTATTTGACACATTAATACACAGGCAGTCAAACCAAACCCCTATCACCTACCCCCCCCCCCCCACCCCACTACACCCCCACCATAACAGACACCCTCACAAACACCTGCTCCAGAGACCTCAGTTGGCACTCTGCTGATGATGCAGGAACACCACCTGCAAAACGGCCGTCCAGAAGTTTACTAAGGTAAAATAAAGTGCGTTAAAGAAAGTGTTTTTATTCAACTATAAGATACTTTTTCAAATTTTCCACTCTTAGGTAATGCCTCCTATCAGACAGTACATTTTTGAGTACCGAAAACGACCTTTCCACTTCTACTGACTTTATCGGAGAGTCCTTGTAGAGTGCAAGAATTTGTGAATTGATATCAGTTGAAACACTGTTTTCACCTCTAAAGGCTAGTGTCCACGTGAGAGCTGAGAGTGCGAGAAACTCTCGGGAGTTGCATTTCGGTATGTGGACATGCGTCTGAGAGCACTGTCTGAGAGGTAGTGGAGAGTGGCATTCAGAGAGTCAACTCGCAGGTGGACACGCCTTTGCAATCAATCTCCGAGAGCAGCTTGCCTTCAATATTTATTTATATTTTCTAAAGATACGACCACTAAACTATTGGATAATGTCGTCAATTTGACTTCCAAAACCTTGACACAAGATGAATTACATGTACTTAACAAAGGCCTCAATACATGCATACATTATTCCCACAACATTCAAGATTACATAGCAGACATTGAAGTAGCCATATTTGATAAAACGGAAGAAGAAAAGACCATTGTTAGAAGGAATTGCTCAAAAATCTTAAAAGAAGTAGTGAATGAAAAACCATCTAAACAAGAACTCCTGACCAAAAAAACCGTAAAGTCCTTAAAAGAAAAAGATGTAGTATATTCTAAAGCCGATAAAGGAAACAAAGTATTAAATTCTTGAGTTTTGTCCATTCTGTAGCGATAATCTTAATGATTTATGTATAGCGTAGAGCTTTATCACTGGTACTCACTACTAAATTGCAGTATTTTGTTACCTGTTGGAGCGCTTTCAACTCCATGGAGCGGCCATCTTCAGCAACTTCGGCAACCGCTCCATGCGGTTGAAAGCGCTCCAACAGGTAACAAAATACCGCAATTTAGTAGTGAGTACCAGTGATAAAGCTCTACGCTATACATAAATCAGAAACAAAGTAGTTATCATGGACAAAGCAGATTATGATGAAAACATGGCGAAACTCCTACAAGGTAATGATTTCTTGGAAATTAAAAAAGATCCTATTCCAAATTGTATGAAAGGCTTTTACAGTACCATGAACAAAGTAAATAGAATATTGAGTGATAAGGACAAGAAGAAACTCAGAGCTGACAATCCAACCATCCCTAGAATCTATGGATTACCTAAGATCCATAAACCAGGGAACAATATGAGACCGATTGTAAATTACATAAATTCACCGACTTATAAACTTTCCAAATAAGTACAGAAATTTCAGACGTTACCCAAGTTTGAGAGCCTAGGCATAAGAACACACAGGATTTAGTTGACAAAATAAAAAACTTTGAGTTAAATGACAATCTTCTCCTAGTCTCCTTTGATGTGGTGTCTTTATTTCCAAGTGTCCCCATCAATAAACTTGTTAGGGTGATCCTATTAAATGAGTACACAGTCATACACTATAACATGAATTTATTTACCTTGGTTTATGTAGACTCCTGCAGGGGTGCACACCACAACAGCAACACAGGTCCAGGTGGTGAGGATTAGGGCAACACCACACTGACCAGACTCAACTCTTCCATATCCTAATCCCACACTTTTATACTGCTGAATTTGCTGATCTTGTCTTCAGTAATTAGGTTGCAATCAGTTGTTGTTTGACCGTTGTGGCAATCAAAATTGCTCAACTGATTTGCAACCTTTAGTGGCTCCATAACACCCTTCCCTCCTTCATGGTGTATGTGACTGTAGGTACCGTGGTCCTTGGTCCTTGGTCCTAGGTTCATGTGGTCCATATTTTATGAAGATACGTGTTGTACAGTATCAGCTATGAGCTACAGCGAGTATTTTCTGCGGTGGGATTGATAACAGAGCGATGTCGGTCAGTGCAATAGTCTGCAAGGTTAACGGGTTGTGGTTGAGAGGAGTAGGATGGTTTCTGCTGAATGTGCACCACTCTGCAATTTACATACATTACATATACCTGTTGTCACACGCTACAGATCATTAACCACAGTTGCATAATTTTCTATTACATATTTTTGTATGTTCTTCCTTACTTAAATCTTTTTTAACCCTCTAATTTCTGTTTAAAATATGTGCACATATTCAACAAGCAAATTGAAATATTTGGCTTTTCATTTTGGTAAACTCTTTTTTCTTAATAAATTAATTTGTTTTTAAGTGCACATTAGCCTATTAACAATACGAATAATGTTTCTGTAATTTAAAACATAAGACATAATATCTATAACATCAATCAGGTAAAATTGTTTCAATGAACTGTCACTTAGTATAACAGTTCTTATAAATATAATCTGCACCTATTATTTAAACATACATTTTTATATGAGAAAATTAAGTGAATGCAATATTCTGTCAGTATTCATTCACAAAATAGTGACACACAGTTAACAAACAAAAATGTGCATCATTAAAAATTATTTCGAACAGAAAATTATTATAGAACTTGAAATACATTGTTATCTCAATATAACAAAATTAAACATTAAATGTTATTTATAATTCATAGTTTATGTATAAATAACTTTTTTTATATAAATAAAACTGTCTTTAAACAAAATTCAAGATATTAAAAAATTCTGTTCTATAAGAATTTTGAGTTTTTCTTTCCACTTCTACTGAAATGTAAAAAATTAAAAAGTGTACGTACTAATCTCCATACAATGATTAAAATTGATATTTGATGTTCAATAGAACATTGAAAACTTTTAAATACATGGTAACATTTCTTACACACATAAAAATACATTGATAGTCCTTTTAAAATTCTTTTTTTTTTTTTTTTTTTTTTTTTTAAATTTCTTGTCTTAAAACTTATCTTGTTATAAATGTACAATCTTTAAGTGGGAAGGGTGGGTATAATGGTTTTGAGGGATGGTTAACCTTTTTTTTCTTTCTTTCTTTCTTCGGGGCCCCTTTTTTGTGCACATGAGTATATTTCTTTTTGTACCGTTATAATTATTTATGTAGGCCTACATTATCATTTTTTTCTATTTGTTTTGCATGCATTCTTGAATGTGCGTATTTTTCTTCTTTGAGCTGCTTCTATGAAATCATTGTGAAAAAAAGTAATTATATGATTTAAATGATTTATACAGATTTGTTCCTCACCTGAAACAGAGAAAAGTCATATTATTAAATTATTAAGACATTCTTTAATAATTGTGGACTATAATATGTTTTCCGTATGTCTTATTGTATATATATATTATATATAACCCCCTTTTTTTAACACATGTAATATATATTATTGACTATTGCAATAATAATTACATAAAATGACCTGACCTTCCTATATTGAATGGAGAAAATTAATGCAGCAATCATAAAGAATGCTGACTATGACATAATTCAAGCGTACTAGGCGCTTACCTTGCATTTTAAATGCTCAATTAAAACTAGTATTTCTGTTGGTATTTGTTTTTACTTGTAGACGTGGTGAAACAATGTAAATAATGACATGCAATAATGTATGTAATGCTAACACAAACAAACAGTAAACAATAAACAATAAACAATAACTTAAGTCATCTGCTTCTTATGTAATGTTACAATCAGCAAATTGTTTGTCAGCTGATTTTTCCAGACGTTGCGTTTTACATACTTGATTTCAACATGACTTCATAAAAAAAAAATGCACCCATTGTAACTAACTGTTTCTCAATGCAGACCCGATTGCTTGATGGCAAGTTTATTAAAAAATACATTATAGGCCTACTTATTATATACACAATATATACAGTGTTAAGAGTTTCATATTGTACCTAATAATTCATGCTGGGGAGCGAAGAACTTCAATTTACTTTTATTGCTAGTACTAATAGCAATCGTTAGGTCTCCTATCATAAAATGGTTTCATTCTTCTCACGTGAATGGTGTCTTCAATCCATTTCCCCCGTGATTTTTATTCGGACTATGTAATTAAGATTGCTTACTTTCTTAATTATCCTAAACGGGCCCCACCAGTTATTGGTTAATTTTTTGCTTTTTCCTTTTTCATTTTTGGGAACCCATATTAGCACAAGTTGACCTTCATGAAATGATACTGGTCTATGGACTCTATCATAGTTTTTCTTCTGTTCCTTTTGTGCTCTCCTAATGTTGTCGCTTGCCTTCTTTCTATCTTTATTTAAGTTTTCAATCCGTTGGAGCACTGGTTCCTGATTTTTCTCGGTTTTTAAGATTGAAACATCTGGTGGTAAATTAGCACTATACCCATGTAGTAGGTAGAATGGGCTATACTCCGTAGACTTTGATTTACTTACATTATAACTGAAAGCAGCTAACTCTACATATAAATCCCAATCTGTTTGATCCTTATTTGTGAACATGGCTAAAAAGTTGGCAATCACTTTGTTTAATGATTCCGTTAGCCCATTCGTGCTTGGGGAATAACTTGTGGTATATATTGGCTTAATTCCCATTCTTAACGCCAACTCTTTAATCATTGCATTTTTGAAATGCAGTCCTCTGTCTGAAAGTAATTCCCGAAAACATCCCAGCCTGCAAATAACTGACCTTAAAAAATTTGCGGCCTCTTGTGCCGTGGCATCTGGTACTGGCTTTGCAATCATATATTTAGTTAGATATTCTACTGCTACTATGATATACTTATTTCCACTAGCTGTTTTCTTAAATGGGCCCAAAAAATCTATTCCTACTCTGTCTGCTATTTTATCTACTGGTAACGGCTGCAGGCAGCCAGGGGGTTTACCAGGTGGACGCTTTCTAGCCTGGCATCCATGACAAGATTTAATATACTTGTCAATGTCCATGTACATCCCCTCCCAGAAGTATTTTTCTTTAATCTTATTCACAGTTTTAAATCTTCCGAAATGTCCTCCTCCTATGGTATCTGAATGATATGACTCTAGTATTTCTTCTCGCAATTGCTTTGGTACCACTAATAATTTTGTTTGTCTATAATCATTAAAATTTTTTGCATATAATATTCCATCTTCCAATAAATATCGTCTTGATAATTTCGCATATTTACTCTCTGTATTTTGGGGATTTTCTATGGCTTGTTTTATGAGCTGTAATTCAGTGTCTTTACTTTGCTCTCTAACCATATCAACAGCCCTGACTGAATACGTCGGTAATTCAATAAATTCATCTAATGGTTCGTCTGTAACTGGGACCTGTGGCATCCTTGATAATGAATCTGCGTCTAAATGTGTCTTGCCTCTCTTGTATTTCACTGTAAAATCAAATTCGCACAACCTCATTATGTATTTATTAACTCTAGGTGCAGAATTATCGAAACTTTTCCAATGTTGTAAGGATGCATGATCTGTGAGCACTGTAAAATGTATGCCTATTAAATAATGTCTAAGTTTTACACAGCTCCATGTAAGGGCCATTAACTCGCGGTGAGTTGTTGGATACCTCGATTCGGCTTCTGTTAATTTACGGCTTATATACACTACAGGGTGATTTAATCCATCGTCGCCCTTTTGTAGCAAACACGCTCCTAGCGCCATTTGTGACGCGTCCACTGCTAGTGTAGTTTCAGCATTTTCCCTAAAATGAGCTAGTAAAGGTGGATTTGTTAATTTTTCTTGGAGTGTCTCGAGGGATTTTTGGTGTGTTTCCTTCCATTCGAATTTAACACCTTTCTTTTGGAGATTCATTAATGGCGCCGATATCTGTGCAAACTCTGGTATAAATTTCCTAAAATATGACGCTAAACCAATGATTCCTCTTAATTCTTTTATGTTTTTGGGTTTTTCCCAATTTTTTACTGCTTCATATTTTTCTGGTGATGGTAAAATACCTTGTGCATTTACCACATGACCTAAAACAGATATTTCTTCGTAACCAAAATGACATTTATTAGAATTTAGTTTTAATTTAGCTTCTCTTAACCTGTTTAAAACTTTTCTTGTTTTTTCAATGCCTTCCTCTACTGATCTATAGGGAATAATAAGATCATCAACATAAGATAGCACTGTGTGCCATTTTAAGCCACTTAATACTAAATCTATCATTCGACAGTACACTGCAGGGCTTGACTTTAACCCGAATGGGGTGACCCTGTACTGGAACAATCCATTTTCCGTTATGAATGCTGTTTTATGTCTGTCCTTCTCTGCAATTGGAATAGCGTAATAACCACTATACATATCTAAACAATGAAAATACTTAGCGTCTCTTAGAGCGTCTAAAATACTGTCTATGCGAGGAAGAGGGTATTTCTGGTCTACAATGAGATTGTTAAGTTTCCTATAGTCGGTTACAAGTCTTTTTCCTCCTCCTTTTTTAGGTACTATAAGAATAGGTGCAGCATAGCTACTTATGGCAGGTTCTATGATCTGTGCTTTCAATAATCTATCTATTTCTGTAATTATTACTTCCCTGTCCTTGGGACTTACTCTGTATGGGGGTTGATGAACTGGGATGTCATCTTTTAAGTGTATGCGCATCTCACATACGTCTGTTACTTCAAGTTCGTCTATACCAGATGCAAAGCGGTCATTATATTCATTTAACAGGTCGGAAATAGCTTGCTTATGTGAATGCTCTAGTTGTGGATTCACATCAATTTTATCTATATTTGGGGAACCTGTTACTACTTGTGTTTTGTAAATATATTCTTCTGTGTTAGCTTTGTCCTGCTTTATATCCCTAATCTCAGCTACTGTCCCTAGTTTGGCATTCTTAAATAGAGTGTGATTTCTATTCGATTCATTTATTAAGAAAATCCATTCAGTTGTATTTGAGACTAAGGCTTCAGGAATAATAATATTATATTTCTGTTCTAACGCTAAATCTTGCGTGAAAAGTCCTTCGTTTGTTTCCATATTACCCTTAATATTCACTTTAACTTTTTGCATTGTACGGGCCAGCACTTCGACTTCTTGTGCAACCCTTATTGTTGGGGTTTCTACCTTCAGCTGCTCAACCTGCATCTCAAGGAATGGGTAGTTTTCCTGGCTTTCTTGTTTCTCAAATTTTATTTTAACTTGTTCGTTGTGAACTTGGAATTTAACATTTCTATCCTCAAAATTAATTTGGGCATTGAATCGGTGACTGAAATCATTACCCAACAGACAATCGTTTGCTAAATCCGATACCACCCACATTGGATGTCTTATACATGCTTTCCCTAATTTCATATTTACCATGACCTTTCCTGCTACACGGAGTTTTCCATCATTAGCTGTATGTAACACTACATCCTGTTTTGACTTCCTAATGAACTTTTTTGGTACTATTTCTGCTTTAATAAGTGAGGCCGATGCACCGGTGTCTAGAATACCCTTAATTGGCTTGCCGAATATTTCCATTGCAATATTTAAAGGACTAGATGTCTGCATTTTTATCTCTAGTATTCCATTTTTGGTATTAATTTGTTTATCCCTGTTTTGATGTATGTTTTTATTAAAGTTTTGTCTTTTCTGCCGAATGTCATGGGGATTACTAAATTTTAGTATTTTCCTCCTTTTCAATTGCGCCAGCCTCCTTATTAATTTTGGCACCCATACTTTCCTTACCATTGGGCACGCATTTAATCTGTGACCTGAATATAAACACCAGAGGCAGATTTCACTTTCGAGATGACGCTTCATTGTATTCTCTTGTGTGATTTGTGGGTATGTTACTGGAACTAATAAGTCATAATGTCCACTATTTGCAGGGCCTGTAAATAGAAGGTCAACTTTGCCACTTGATACTCCGTCTCCTAGGTTCAAAATTGGCTTTACCAGCTTCCCGTCATATATATATGTTATAACGTTCATATTAAATGCCTCACTAATTGCCTTTAATTCGACTCCCGTCCCATATACATTAGATCGTCGCATGTAATCAGAGTATTCGTGCACCGATGTGAAAAATTTCTCGTTTCCGTCACTTGCTATGTGTTTAAATTCTTGCCACCGATTTATAACATAAGTCACAGTTTTTTGTCGTACTTTATCATGGCTCTCCTGGTTTCCGTAAATTTTTAAAGCAACGCTTCGAAATAGACAATTCCCATCTTTCTTAATATGAACTTTTCGAAATTTTTCACCCCTTGCTGTTTCGATTATTGGTATTTGTTCTACCGAATTTGCTTGATTTTCTTTGTATGTTTGACATTTTTCTTCGGGGACACGCCTTAAAATTGTGTGTTTTGGTGCCCCCCGTCTCTCGTTTAAAACCCAGCATGCAGTTCTGTGATGCCCTATTTTCCCACAATAATCACAAATTGGTCTCCCTGAACCGCTTCGGTCCATTCGTCTATCATTAGCGGGATTTTGATTACTTTGATTACCTCTTCTTGTATTTTGAGGATTTCTTTGTATTCTATTGTATTCTACATATCCTCGGTTATTCTGCCCGTTCTGCATGCATTGGCAGCAATCCGGTGTTTTTGCCTTGGTAGTTTCTATTACTCTATTGATTGCCAATTCTGCTACCTTATCCGCGAGTGTTTGAATGCTATCTCTGTCTTCTTTTTCCACTGTTCTGACATTTGGGTTTGTGGTCTCTTCAATAGTTTTCTCTAACCACAGACTATTTGATTCTATTCTTTGGAGGTTTCCCCTCAATTTTTCTAGCGTTGAATTATCCAAAGGCACAAGTCTGTCTTGCAAACTACCCCTCAAACCCCGTATAATATATTTTAATTTCTCTTTTTCCGGCATGGCATTGTTTAATCTCCTACATAGTTTTAATATATCTAATATGTAGGCGGTGGCTGTCTCATTGATCCCCTGCTTCCTCTTCTCAATTAAATTTAAAATTTTCCCTTCCTCATCTAAATACCCAAATGAAGCTTTCAACGCTGCCTTGATCTGTTGGATAGTTGGCTGGCCTGGGCTTAACTCTGCCTCTAGTTCTTCTATACACGCTAACGCTGCCCCATCTAAGTATACGGGTAATTTGAATGCCTGTGTTTGCTCATTCCATTGATTTGCCCTGGCAATTCTATCAAATGACTCTATGTAAGTTACTATGTCTTCTGAATGATTACCTCCGAACCTAGCAGGTGACAAATCACTTCCTTGCTCGTTCATGCTTACAATTCTATTTTGTTCAATGTTTACGCAGGAGCTGAGTCAGTATCAGCTGTTTTCACTTCTACATTGTCAGCTTTACTGCTGCCCTGTAGTACATCTAACTTAGACAATTCTAAATTTGTCTGACAGAAAAGTGTAAATTCCGTCTGTGTTCATTAATTCATTATATTTCACAAACATTTTTTTTTGTTACTTAATTTATCCGATAAATACTTTTCTAATTTTATTTAGTATTATTGGTAATGCTATTGGGGCTTTTAATTATAAAATTAAAAATGCGAGCTCGAGGTACCTATGTAGGGTATCGTCCTTTCGCCTCCACCAAATATGTTAGGGTGATCCTATTAAATGAGTACACAGTCATACACTATAACATGAATTTATTTACCTTGGTTTATGTAGACTCCTGCAGGGGTGCACACCACAACAGCAACACAGGTCCAGGTGGTGAGGATTAGGGCAACACCACACTGACCAGACTCAACTCTTCCATATCCTAATCCCACACTTTTATACTGCTGAATTTGCTGATCTTGTCTTCAGTAATTAGGTTGCAATCAGTTGTTGTTTGACCGTTGTGGCAATCAAAATTGCTCAACTGATTTGCAACCTTTAGTGGCTCCATAACAAACTACTGAAACATGGCTGGGATCCACAGGCTTAGAAAAAGAAGAAATACAAGAACTTTTGGAACTCACTAAGATCTGTATTGGACAAAATTTATTTTCATTTAGAGGCACATTTTACGAGCAAAAAGATGGTTTAGCAATGGGTAACCCATTGTCTCCGTTCCTGGTGGATTTATATATGAGTTCGTTAGAAATCCAGATCACCAAAGCATTCCCTCAGATCTTCAAAACTTGGCATAGGTATGTCGATGATATTTTCGCCATTGTAAACAGGAAACTGGCAGGAGATGCATTAAAGTTGTTGAACCTACAGGATAACTCAATAAAATTTACTGCAGAGGTTGAATCAGAAAACTTCTTACCTTTTTTAGACATCAAAATCATTAGAAACCACAACAGTATTGGGTTTGGCATTTTCAGGAAAGCAACACATGTAGACAACTACATTAAACAAAGATGGACACAACCCAAGTTCACACAAACATGCGATCTTTAATAGCCTCACTTTTAGATTAGTAAACAGTTCTGAATACAACAATGAATACCAGCATATCTTGGACACCGCACTCAAAAACGGCTTCAGTACAGATTTAGTTAACAAGAAAATAAAAAAGTTTGAAAAACAAAAGCTAATACGAGAAAATTGCACTTTAAGCAACATTAAAGATAAAACAGCATTCAAGAAGTTCACTTTTCACCCTAGATTACACTACAAATTTGAGAAGATTTTCAAAGAAGTTGATATAAGACTGGCCCCCATCAACAGATCCAACATAAAAACACTACTAAAATCTGGACAAAATTCCCCCAAAGAAAAACTCTGGCATTTATGAATTAAAATGCAAAGACTGCAGCAAACTTTATATTGGAAAAACCAAGAGAAATTTAAATATAAGGCATAAGGAACACTTAAGAAATATAAAGTACAAACAAACAGAAAAGTCGGCTGTTGCGCATCATTTTTGGACCACAGGACATGAATTTGAAGATGACATAAAATTAGTAAAATCTGTAACAAAACCGAAAGAACTAACGGTATGGGAAAAAATTTTCATTCAAAGGAACAGGAATAACTTTGTTAATTTTGATATCCCAAAGGAAAACGACCTCATCACTACACTGATACGCCCAACAGAGACATCTACCGGTCTTCCAGCAAACTCTGCAGTTGACCTCATCTGATGATGCACTAAGAAGCTGTGAAATGCATTATGTGTAAGTCATTACTTATATAAGTGAAGTTGAGTGAAAAACAGAATTAATTGCGTGTATTTGATTACTTCACTGTGAATCCCGGTTACAATTTTTTATTCATTTAAATAACACATTGTTGTGCGTCCATCTTGTTCGTAAATGCACGACGAAAACTCGCGCGATATTTGTTTCAAGTGGACACGGTTCTGAGAGTAATGTCGCGAGTTTTACTCTCAGCTGTTCTCAGGATTGGACTAGCGCTCTCTAGTGGACACACCACCTGAGATTACTCTTGAGAGTTTCTTGCACTCTCAGCTCTCATGTGGACACTAGCCTTAAGAATCTGCTCCCTTTTTTCTTTTACCTGGAACAACTTGAATTTTCTGCACAACACTGTCCACAACTTCCAGTGAATTTAAAAATGTTTTATTTCTCTCCTCAAAAGACATTTGTTGGCATCTTGTGGGATAGAGTTGTGAGCTGCTGTGAAAGTCAAGTCATTTTGCAAAGTGCGCTTCAACAGCAACTGCTTCATAATCCGAATTGATGCTGCGTCATCTTCACATAGGCTGTTAAGTACTTCCACAATCTTGTTAAAATTGGTTGCTTAATATAATGCTGCACTTAGCCATGTGGCCCATCTGGTTAATACTGGCTGTGGAGGTAAGACTAATTCAGGGGCGATTTCTTTGAACAACTGAATTCTGGATGGAGATTTAAGATTTTGGTATTGGAAATCAAGGCATCTTCTTTTGGAAATACACAGTGAATTTCCTCACATACTCTATGCAGTGCATGGTCGAGCATGTGACAAGCAGCATTTTGGGGAACAGAATTTTGAGCATCTTGCCAGCTTTCTTCAGCAGCATCAGAAGTTAACAGAAGAACATCCTTGTACTTTATTCCTTCAGGCCAAAGTATACTCAATGCAAAGTTGAACAGTTTGTGCCATGGTTGAACTGTTTTTTCTAACTTCTCACATGCCAGTAGTTGTATGTTAGAGGGTTGATCAAAGTCAATAGTGCCAATCACTACGTTAGCAATGAATCGGCCACAGGGATCGGTACTTCCATCAGTCGAAACTCTTTTTTTTTTTTTAACCATTCACCCCTTTTGTAATTCTGTTAATCGCATCATTGTAACAAGCATCTACAAATGATTTATGCAAAGTGGTGTCACTTTGGATTTCCTGTTTTGTGTATTTCTGTAAGAAGTTGTTAAAAATTGTATTTTCTAGTTTAATTAAAGGGATGCCAGCAGCAATAAATGCCTTACAGAGATCCACTGAAAACTGGTGTTCGGAAATAGAGTAGGAAGAAATCAGAGTTGCTTTTGGTTAATCTTTGTTTGCCATTTTACAAACAGCAGATTTGTATCTTGCAGTTTGTACATGTTGTGAAACTTGACACTTTTTTGCACAGTTCACTAATGTTTCACACGCTTTGCAAAACAGGATTGATCCATCAGTTGAGAATATTTTTCTACTAAACTCTTTCAACAAATTATTGAGTTTTTGTTTTAACGTTGCTGGTTCTTGAGGCATGGCAGAGTAACTACTTAACACCTGTTGCACCAATTGCACAAAACGCCTGTCTTCACTGAGGCTGCATTTGGGGAGCTCGCTTTCGCGCTATGAGTACGAAACGCTCAGAGTGCCGTTCGGGGAGACTATTAGTAGCTCGCGCTACAAAGCTCCCCGAACGCTAACAGCAACGAAGGGCCTTTTAAACAATGGCGGTGAATATGGCATCAGAGGGTCGCAGGAAAGTTTTTTGACCGCTATTGCGCTAATTATAAAAGAAGAGATTGAATATTATCTCGCAAACCCTTCCATCTGGGCAGGTTAAGGAAACGCGAACATTGCATTTTTCTGCCACGGTCCAAACTTTACAAGGGATGAAAATAATACCTTCAGCAGACGACCTGCAGACGACGTTCAGGGACCAATGAAATCGCTAACAGCGTCCGCAGCATCTCGTGCCTCACCTCTCCAGAAAAAGCGTTGTTAGCATGAGCGGTGACATCATCTGCTTTCAAACCGTTACGTCACATAAGCGCTCACAGCACTACGAAATGTCTCCCCGAACGGCCAAAGCACGCTTTTAGCACTGAAAGCGAGCTCCCCGAATGCAGCCTGAATGAGGATCTTTGAACAGTGCTGAATGGGAGTGAAATGAAAGAATAATTTGGCATTAGGATTGCACTGTGTTATATTTTTGCCTAATAGGAGTGCATTGAGGTGGAAAATTTATTTGCTTTCATCATTGTTTGTTCATTCCTTCTTGCTCTCTTCTGTCGGGTTTTACCTAACACTTTTGTTTTGCACAAAACCCTCTCTCTCTCTTTAGCAATGTAGGTCAACAACAGGAATTGTGACAATGTAGACAGCTACCCCTATACAAATGTGGTAGAAATACTTCTATTTAAACCAAGTAGTAGTAGTATTCCTTTTGAATTGCATGCGACTCCTAGAGATCCACATGGATTTTGTAGCAAAATGGGGGTGGGTCTTGCTATCCTTAGAAAATATATGTTCTTGCTCTATTTTCCACTGCTTTGTGAACTTCAGCTCTCCACTGTCTTCTGTCTTGTGTGGCAGTCACTAAGTCCCTCCATTTCCAGCCCATGATGATTTGTATTTCTTTCAGACATTGTGTTCTTTTCCTGTCTCTTCTTCTTGTCCCTTCCATGTGTCCTAATATCAAGTCTTTTTCTAGCGAGTCTTTCCTTCTCATGATGTGTCCAAAATATGATAATTTTAACTTTATGCCCATTGCCTTAAGTGAGTATTTTGGATTTATCTCTTTGGTTACTTATACCTTTCTTCTTCTTTCTGTCCACAAAATTCTCAATAATCTTCTCCATGTCCATAATTCAGAACTGTCTATTTCTTTGTGTCTTGTTTGTTTAATGTCAAACTTTTACAGCTGTATAATACTACTGGGAATACCTTGGTTTGAATAATTCGAATTTTGGTATTTTTGCTGATTGTTTTCTTCAGCTTTCCCACTGCTGCTCATCCTAGATTTATTGTTCTTTTAATTTCTTCACTGTGTGATGCATTACTGGTTATTATAGATCCCAAGAAGTTGAAATTGTCGACTGTGTTCAGCTGCTCTCCATCCACTATTATTGCAATCTGTTGTGCAGTTGTCATTACCCTTGTCTTTTTCAGTTTAGCATGAGGCCTGCTTCTTCTCTTTTCTCTTTAACTCTTTTTATCAGTTGTATCCTATCCTCTGCATTGTCTGTCAGAAGTGTGGTGTCATCTGCATGTACCGTGTGTCCGTAAAGTCATGGTGCACCATGATAGACATATGAGCAGACAAGTGCACCATGACTTTATGGACACACGGTATTAGATTGTTTATTTTCCTTCCACCCATTCTGATGCCTGCTTCCATTTCTTCTAGTCCTGCCTCAACCCATTCAATATAGAGATTGAAAAGTGCAAGAGAAAGAATGCAATCTTACCCCCTTTTTTTACTGGGAACCGTTCTGTTGCTCTGTATTCAGTCATTACATTCGCTTCTTGAATGGTGTATAAAGCTTTTATTAGATTGATCATGTGTAGAGTATTCCCATGTTCTTCAAGATTTTCCACATTCTGTTATGTTGTACACTGCCTTACTATAATCTATGAAGCACATAAATATTTCTTTTTTTCTTTCTTGAGCTCTTTCTATGATACAATGCAGGTTTGCTATATGGTCCCGAGTTCCTCTGCCTCGTCTAAAGCCTGCTTGTTCTTGTGGTATTTCTCTTTCTATGTGTTGCTCCATTCATTTTTTGATAATTCTAAGTAGAATTTTGCTGATATGCAAAATCAAAGCTATAGTTCTATAATTAATGCATTCTTTGAGGTCTCCTTTCTTTGGTATTCTGTTAGTATTGGGGTAGATTCTCCTTTAATTATTTTGAATAATTCCATTGGAATTTCATAATTTCCTGGTGCCTTGTTTGAAGGGAGATTCTCTATTGCTCTTTTCACTTCACTTTCTAAGATTGTTGGTTCTTGTTCACGGTCTTCCATTTCCTCTTCTGTAGTCATATCTTTTAATAGTTCAGATTTATATTTCGCTCATCTTTTAATTATATCCTTCTTGTCTGTCAGAACACTCCGTCCTTACCTTTTATGTTTTTGTCCTTGGTTTGAATTCACTGCATAAATATTTAATTCCTTTAAACATATCCTGTGGACTCATTTTGCTATTTTATTCAATCTCATTGCATTTATTCTTCAAGTAGTTTTCTTTATCTCTTCTTGCCTCCCATTGGAAGTCTCCATTCAGTTGTCTCACCTTTATAAGATCTCCTGCTTTCTTTGCCTTTCTTTCCTCTGTTATAAGCACTGTCTTTTCAGTTAGCCATTTAGAGTGATACTTTGGGGTTTTCTTAGGAATTATTGAGGCGTCCTTTTTTACAGCCATAAGTAACAACAGTATGAAGACCTTCAATTGATAATGATCTAAGTTCTGTTTTCAAGAAGTTTCTTTAAAGTTATCTAAGCTAAAACAAAACAAACATTAAACAAGGACAAAGGCCCGAACAATATTATACCACATAATATAGATATAATCTTCTAACAAGTGATTTCATTCCAGATCTCTTCCGCATCTTTGTCTGCTTTTGTGATGGTCTGTATCTGTTTCTCTGCTGCTTCTTTGTACTGATGTGGATACAGTTAAAATTGTACCGTATTTTTTGGACCATAAGATGCACTTTTTTACCTTGAAAACAGAACCTTAAAAAAACACAATAAAATAAAAAGAAGTTATATAAACAGTGGAGTATACTGTTAAAATCCAAAATTCTGAATGATAAATACTAATGCAGACCGAAAGATCAGCAGTTGCATACCATTGCTGGACAAAAAATCACAGTGTTAAAAAGGAGATCAAACTATTAAAACACGTTAAGAAACCATCCGAACTGAACGTATGGGAGAAAATATTCATCACTAAGAAAGAAGACAAGGTTATGAACTTTGAAATCCCACCTATAGACGATGTAGTGCGACTTACAAAAACGGCACGAGAGGGCAGCACAGAACAATGCATATATACAAACCAACATGGCAACCAGAATAACAGTCGACCACCAGCCGATGATGGGAGCGAATAAGGCTCTTGAAACTAGTCCTGTGTTATTAAAAGTGATGTAAGTGGAGAATAAAGTGTATTTATCATTCAGAATTTTGGATTTTAGAACCTTAAAAGTTGGGTGCATCTAATGGTCCGAAGTACACTAAAAAAATTAAAATTATGGTAAATATTGCCGGAATACCATAGTTATATACAAGGTGTTGTATATGGTAAGACAGTCACAAATTTTAGCACAGACTGTATATCACTTCACTTGTCACAATCATAAAATGACCTGGGTAACTGGCAGCCATGTATACAATGAGAAAAGAAAGGAATGTTGAGTTCTTTTATACAAAAGGAGTTGTCGGCGCTGGGTGGTTTAAATGAAGGCAATGACCTCTAAACATCCTTGTCCCGTTACACTTACCGTATGCTGAATTGAGGGTTAGAGAGGATGTAAAAGTATTTTCAGTCTTTGGTGCCACCTGTACAGAAGAGATTTTTGTACAATAAAGATTTTAAATTAGAAGTGATTTACACTGATTCCATTGTTTATGCAATGAAGTATATTATTCCCTTCAAAATGTTTCATTTAGAATCATACTAAATTTCTTTTCCTTTAAATTTCCATCCTAAAATTAAGGTTGCGTCTTATGGTCCGTAAAATACGGTATTTGATCTTGGTAACTCTATTGTTGATATTCTTCAATCTTACTTTATATCTCACCACAAGTAACTCGTGATCTGATCCGCAATTAGCTTCTGTGTTGTTTTTGCTACTTTGATAGTGCTTCTCCATCTCTGTGTGCCTATGATAAAATCTATTTGGTTTTCGTATCTGCCATCTGGGGATGTCCAGGTATGCAAGTAATTCCTGTTAACTGTAAACATTGTATTTGCAATGATTAAGCTGTTACCTGCACTATAATCAACTAGATGCTTGCCTCTTTCATTCCATGTGCCCAAACCATTCTTTCCAACTATACCTGGAACTATCGTGTTCTCAATCTCAGTATTAAAGTCTCCTATGACAAACAGTATGTCATTTTTTGGATTTCATCAGTGGTTGTCTGTGACTTGTCTATGTGTGTAAGTACTATTCCTACTTTATAGGCTTTGCCATGTGCTGCATTACTCACTTCTTGACAGGAGATGTCTCCTGTTATCCCATTGTCTTGAAGATGTTTCCTGTTTCAATCTTCCTATGTAAATCCATGCCTGCCTGTCCATGGCTTTCAGTTAAGTTCCCACTTTGTCCCATCTAATGACTCTGCTCCATTCTAGGTTATTATTACCTCTTAATGTCTGGTCTTTTGGTTCTTTTTATGTTTCATATCTTGGACATGTATTGGCTTGGTTTCCATGCATGTATCTACCATTTCTGGTCACTGATGTCAATCTTCTTGTGTATCTATCTTGGTCTTCTTGAGATTTCTGTTCTGTTGTCATTATTTTGTGGTTGTTATTGTAGCGCCTTGGTGTTTGTTGTCCATACTTCTTTCTGAGTCTTGCTTGACTTCTCGTTTCCTTTTTTATTTTTTATTTATTTTTATTCACACTAGGTGTTTTTATCCTGATAGGCCTTCGTTTATTTACATTGCTGGTGTCTTCTGGTGTGTCCGTTGAACTATCTTGAATATAAAACACTGAAGGCTTTCAAGGCCAGAGTCAATATTAAGAACATTGTCCAGGCTTGTAGGCCGTTGTCCAGTTGTGTGCCAAACGTTTCGTCTGCAACTGCAGAAGACATCCTCAGTGGCGGTGAATTCTCGGTTGAAGTGTTTTGGTTGGTGGCTGGCTGTTGACTGGCACCAACTCAGTCAACAGCCAGCCACCAACCAGAACGCTTTGCCCAAGACTCCACCGCCTCTGAGGATGTCCGCTGCAGTTGCGGACAAAATGTTTGGCACACAAATGTCAACTGGACCATGGCCTACATGCCCAGACAATGTTCTTAATATCTTGAGTATGTCTATGGGGAGATTACTGAGTTGCAGTCTCTCAAACCTTCTATTGTTTTTGTCTATTTTGAGTGTGTCCAATGATTCTGTGATCTCGTTTAGACTTTTATTCATTTCTGATCTAAGATCTTCCAGTTTCTTGCAGGTTTTTCTCTGTTTTATAAAACACATAGACCTGTTCACATTTGTGGCAGATCTATATGACTTTCGATTTCTTTTGTTGCTTGACCTAAGCACTTCAAATTGGCTTTTCTGCAGTTTTGTACATGAGAGATTGTGCCATCTTTTACATGTGCCATTGCATTTAACTGCTGTGTCTGTGTTTCCTATAGCTCGATCGCAAATGGAACAGGTATCTGATTTATTTCTGTAGTCAGTATCCTATGCATTTGCAGGCATGTTATCTGTTTCTATTAACATGTATTGTATAACTGGGTGAGGGCATTGGTGATTGTTTGCTTTTAATGATTTTAAAGATGGCAGACTGCATCAGGTGCAATGCCTTATGTTAGATTTATCTTGTAGTAGAAAGGGTAATAAATTACGATTATAACTTATGTGATTTCTCTGACACTTAATATAATATTCACTAGTATATTCACATCCTTAATTACGATTATAACTTATGTGATTTCTCTGACACTTAATATAATATTCACTAGTATATTCACATCCCTTAGCCGTCATATAATAATTTGTTAAGACATCTGACAGTGGATATCGTTCAATTTAAGTAATGTAGGTCTGCAACATATCATGAACCCATGAGATGCAAATTGTGTGCATTTCAACCATTTTTATATAATTTTTCAATAAAATTGCTACAAGATGTTTCATAACAAGTTATACACACTTTGTAATTTATAAAGCCTATTTTATTGATGTAAATAAATTTCAATGGTTGAATTTTTTGAAAGAATGAGGTTCAGTCATACATGCTCATTTGTTGACCTGTTCTTTGGTTTTTTTGTAGAGACGTGTCACATTTATGTGCTAGATCAACACTTGCATTAAATTTTTTTTAGGATATTTCGTAAATTCAGTGATGATAATTTGGTAGAAGCAGACCCTAGTTTCATGGCCAGACTGTTGTCACTATCATTAGGAAAATACTATGTTTGTCTCCCTAAATTGTGACTGCTGGGGATAAATTTTTAATTCCCTAAGTTTGATCTAATTAAATTTTATACATCAGAATACATCATGTATGAAATCTTGGATAATATCATATCTTGAGTGTGTGGATATAGCATTACATGTTGTACTGTACTTAATTTCTTCTGAAATTTATCTATTTTTAAACCAGATTCTTTTATAAATTAAGGTTCAATAAATTGAGTTGAAAGTAAATAAATGTTAGAAAAGTGCTAAATTTTGCAATATTTTTATGTGTATTTGACCGAGTGAAGTAAGGTGCTGTTTTAACTCAACCATTCGGTATTTCGTCTGTAAATTTGTTTGCAATTCAGGAATGACCAGTTTTATCCGATTTTCTTCTAATTTTGCATTAATGTTCCTTGAAGTCAATAAAGACAATTTATATGTAAGGATTTTTTGTATTTTTTTATATATTTTTTTAAATTTATTTTTATTTGTTTAAATCCAGTTTCAAGATAGTGGCCATTTTCATGTAATGTTCAGCTTCTTTCAATGATTCTAGCCAAACAGTTCTCCTGGAAACAGTGAATGCGAACATTAAACATTTAAAGACTGTAATGAAGAACAGATCTTAGATTCTTCTTGGATGTGAGGTCTAGTGTTCAAAGAACTACTAGCAATAAATTGTATATGTTTATTTGAGCTATAGACATAGGAAGTTGACTTTGAATTTTAGCTAGAAAATATTGGACTCCTTCATTAATGTTGCAAGTTGTGTTTGTGTTGGATGATAACAGAGAGATAACTGTGCTAACAAGCAAGAAACTTGTGAGGTGTAACAAATAACCGACCTCCTTAAATCATAAGGTTAAAGTGAAGGCTGATGTAAAGAATTTATTGCACAGCAGTAAAAACTCTTCTACCTTGAAACTCTGCAATATAACATTCTGTCATGCCGATACATTTCCTTCTTTTCTGTTGATAATCTGGTACATACAGTAATTTGTTATTGTTGTTGTTGTTATTATTATTATTATTATTATTATTATTATTATTATTATTATTATTATTATTATTATTATTATTGTTATTATTCCCTGCAAACTCTGCAATATCACATTTCCTTCTTTTCTATTGATAATCTAGTACATGGCTTGTTATAAATATTGCTATTATTATTTTATTTCATTCATTGTTTTAAACATCCAATTCAGTCATCTCTAGGCTACTTTAACACAACTTTCTATGCTTTCTCAAGTTCTTTCCACGTAGCCAGTATTCCTTAATTCTGTGACTCATTCTAGTCATCGTATGTTCTTCTTTTGAAAATAATCTTTCATTTTTTTTTCTTTCTTCACACAGTTCCTTCACATCAGCAACTTTCTTCCTGAATACTTCTCTACTTCCTATATCTGTGATACAAATTCCACACTTTTTAAAAGCTAGGTGATCCTTTACCCAAGGGATTTGTATCTTTATTTTCTTCTGGTAAGTGAGGATCTTATTTGCTAATCTGTCCATTTCCAAGTCATCTTTAAACATGCATATAAACAGTATTAATCTTTGGACTAACATAGATTGGCTATACAGAACGATATTTGAATGAATAAGTTAATTGTTTATATAATTATGCCACTTGTCTAACAATAATGTTATAATATAATATAAATTATTCATTATTATTTATCATTTAATTTGAGTATTGAATGACAATGTCAGTGTTGATAAAATATCAATAATGGCATGCAGTGCTTTTTCCCCCCCCCTAAAATAAAGTTAAGGGGTACTCTTTGCTTTTGACTTGACGGAACATTGCCAGACTTAACCATATATTTAGAATGAAAGTGGAATTGCACACAATAAGGTTATGCCACTTTAAGTCCTTTGAGGTAGAGTCTGTTCGTAAACATCAATAATTCTGCTTATAAGCTGTAATTTAGTCTATGATATGCTCACAGGGTTTCTTGCATCTATCACAAACACATAAGGGAAGACAGCTTACAGTCAATTATATTTGGAGTTAGTTCGTACAACACATAAGGTACACAATATTATTGCTGATCATCTGATATGTATATACGCAGAGTCATTTTCACAATGGCACATCTAATTTAACACGTGAAAAACAACTGCAGAATAGCCAGAGACAGAATGACATCTGCAGCAACATTAATGCAAATAAACGCAATTTGAATCCAAGAGGAAAAAGAGACAACAAACTCTTGAGCACGTGCTAATGTTGAATCAGTAACATCGGCAACGTAGTCATGGTTACCATTGCAACATTGCTGTAGCGTTCACTTGTTTTCCCGATTGCAGCGCTAAAGTCAGGCTCCCCCTATTGAAATATCCTGGTATAACATAACACTCAAAATGCTACTCTAATGCAAATTATGCGTGTAATCACTTTCATTATTTTGTTTGACACAAGTTTATCCAAATTTCAAAATCGTGAAAATTAATGATTTTCTTCTATATGAAACTAGACAAATCTTGAAGGGGTGTGCACATTCCCGTGTGCTTCCAGAAAAAAAGCATTGATAGTATGTCTAATAAGTGATGGTATTAATAATACTGATAAAGCCTTGGATTGCCATTCAAGGAGGGTTCAAACACTTAGGCTAATCAATTTGACTTGGATTTTTCATGGTTTCCTCAGTTACAAAAGCAAATGCTGAGTAGGATATTTACTTAGCATGACTCATCTCTCCTATTTCACCTAATATCATAATTATAGAGTACATAGAGTAATTATAGAGTACACTTTAAATCAAACCAAAAATAAGTTATAATTTTAAAATAAGTATTTTTTTCTGGTAAATTTATTTATAACAAAACTACTTTTTTCTGAGTAAATTAACGTATAATAGCAATGGAAGCTCCTTATAATTTGTATACTATGTAACTTAAGATAAGTAAGCTTGTGTGGATGTATGTTTCTTTCTGAATGTGTGACAGTAATTGCAAATGTGGTAATACTTAGCATTTAAGAACTGACATGTTCATCGTTTATAAGCTGTACGTGTATTGTGATATAATGGATGAATAAAATTATCATCATCGTTATTACAAATTCAGTAT